>OU015500.1:75807696-76132696 GCA_907164885.2 Dolomedes plantarius
TTTACTGAGGGCTTCAATTGAAAGATGAGTACAGCCCGGAAGTGTTATACAGAGACAACGGCTATTATATATATAATGTTAACGTTTTCGAGATATGAGCCGTTGAATATGAAAATTTTTCAAAAAAAAGTGGTAGCGGTTCAGGTATCTCGTCAAACTTCCTCTTCTAACTCTTTCCCCTTCCATTTCTCAGAAAACTCGTGATAAAGAAAGTTGTAAAACGAAAGATTTCCTTCAAAAAGGTATATAGTTATGCTAATTTATCTTCATCAGGTAAATAGTTAGAGCGTTTTGAAGTTTAGGGGTACTTTCAACATTTTGCTAGTAAAATGCTCGTCACTCAAGTTTCGTTTCCAAGGTCTGTAACTCTCTTAATCACTTTGTATGCTGTTTAATTAGATACGCATAGTATTCATAACCCATATAAATTATAAATTATGTATACATGTACGTATAATGTATATCTCATAATATACAGAAGAACACTTGTAGTACAAAGGAGGAAGTAAGAAAACAAACCAAAATGTATAGAAGTGTCATTTTAGCTCAGATTATTTTGAAAAATTTAGATATCACACCATAGGAAAAAGCAGAAGTAGTTCAGTTACTTCAGACCTCAGTAGAAATTACTCCACAACACATTTCCACAAATACCTCCCTTGCCAGCATTCAGTGGAAATTGAGCAACGAATTGTCACATCTCAAAGGTAGTGGCCCAACACAATCCTTGTGGGTCCAGTACTTTGAAATGGTGGTGTTGATGAACGGACTGGAAAGATCATACTGGAAAGATCATATGACATGCGCCCAACTGATGATACCTTACTTCCATGCCAGAGGGCATTTTCATTATGCAAAGTGTACTCACCTATATGTACAACACATGCTGGGACTAACAACTCGCCACCTTCAACTTAAACAGGATTTTATAGATCGTGGATACTTCACTGTCAACAGAACTGGAACACCAATGGCTGGTGTGTGGTCTAACATGGCAATTCAGGTGACACTCATGTGTGACATGAAGAATGAAGGAGAAGTAACACGTGGGCGAGACTTTAGTGATTCAGTGGTGGCGAAATGAGTTGGGGGAGCACGCACAGCTACAGCAATATGTAATTCATTTGAGATGTTTGTGGCGTCCATACTGCAAGAGGAGAACAACATGTTGAGTTTCGAGCATCACGCATAACTAGAGACGATCTAGACAGAAGGAAGCTTGCTCAATGGTTGGCTAATCACCCGCCTTTTGCTGAACGTAATTGTTCGATGTCACTTTCAACGGGAGTAATTGGAACAAGCAACGTCAACTGCTACCAGGCATTGGAAATTGGAACCCGCACAATGAACACTTTTGTTGGAATGAATTTCTCAGACGTGAAACAATCCAAGAAAGACTCAGTCGTTCCTTTAGCTGCGATGAGCAATATAATCAAAGTTAATGATGAGGTAGTGGTGGTAGAGCCTCTGATGATATTTCAAAGAATTCTGATCACCAAGAAGAAAGAAGGGGATGTAGAGGAGTTGCTAACGTACGAGTTAGCCCCATACCCGATGTCTCTATTCGCCGAGGGGATAATGAGAAAAATCAAAAAGTTAGCATTGTATGATGCTTTCCCAAAATGTAATCAATTGATCAATGTGAAGAACAGTTTCACGGTAATCGATGGTGGCTCTTGCTCCATAGAGTAAAGTGGAACACCAACACCACCTTCGCCTCCATATGCGATCAATATGTATCGTACATAATCAACCATTACGGCAGCAGTTCAGCTGTGTTTTTTGATGGTTATGAAGACACGAACTCCACGGAAAGAGACGAACAACATCGGAAAGCATCAAGTAAAGCATCAGTGGATATTGACTTCAATAAGAACATGGTGGCTACTGTTCATCAGGAAAACTTCCTTTCCAGTGAAAGGAGCGAAACCAAGCTCTTTACTATGTTAGTTCAGGCCTTGGATGCAAGAGATATACAGTCTACTACAGCCTCTGGCGTCACGACAAGGGTAAACTCTTTGAGGCATTTTGAAAAAATTTCACAACTATTGGATCCATAACAAAGAAGTCCTAAATAAAATGCGAAGCCAATTTTTAAAACAGAAACTTAACGAGGAATTTTATTTACAAACAACAAAAAATTTAACATTTAAGGTTACAACATATTCAATTTAACTCTGTGCAGATCTACAATGCACGCTCCCGGATCTATACAGTCCCAACACAGGAGCTTAAAACAAACACGTCCACACAAGGCGGATTCTGTGCGGCCTCTCCCTAGATGTCTGAATTTTCAGCCGGGGGGGGGGCAGCAGATTATCGGCTGACAGCTCTTCTTAACGCCGAAACTTTATCGCCTGCCGATGTCACTCGCATGAAGTTATCGCTAAGAGAAGACAGCTTTATTACGGTGATAGAAATCATTTTCTGTTTTCCAAAGAGTTACCCTCACCACTTGTTAGGGAAACCGCCATTCCAGGGATTAATCTTCAGGCCAAAACTCTTGCACGTGTTTAAAAACGATGGGAACCGGCCAAAAACTGTCCCGATAACACGCAGCTGTGTTTCTCGCACTCTGTGAGGTTTTGGGAAAACTAACCCCATACTTCCAGTACGCTACAAGCCAAAGGAGATGCTGACTGCAGTATTGTCAGAGGTGGGTGGCAAAACACCTCTCATTCAACTGTGGTGATAGTAGATAGGTAAGACCTGCTCGTCTTACTTGTGGCACTCACCCCACGAGACACGAATGTGTTTTTCATGAAGGCCGGACGGGGCAACACAGAAGACAGGCTCTATTCTTCCCAACATCTTCAGGTTTTATCATTCAGCTGACCTCATTAAGTAAATTTAATAATTTATATAATCCATTAATATTCAATAATACGTTATACACTATCTGGCCTAAAGTATCCGGACACCCCCCTAAAGAATTGGATCTAGCAGGTGACGTAATTTGATGCGTAACCGAAAGCTATAAAAGTATTGGTAGTGGTTTGGCAGGTCATATTTATGCGTTTGTGAGACGATGAGTAAGTCAAAGGAGCTTAGTGACTTTGATCGTGGCATTATAGTGGGATACCACTTTGGTGGGAAATCATTTCGGGAAAATTCGGACATTCTACAGAAGCTAAAATGATAGTGAAGACTTTGACTTGTTTGAAACTTTTTTCCAAGTATCAGATTGACTGCTTTTAATATATAGGAAAGAAGTTGATGAAATAAATTTATATAATATATTCAATGTAAGTAACTGTTGTTTGAACCTACTTTTGATAACCATTTTTTGATTATATGAACAACTTTTATACATTTTGGTTTGTTTTCTTACTTCCTCCTTTGTACTACAAGTGTTCTTCTGTATATTATGAGATATACATTATACGTACATGTATACATAATTTATTATTTATATGGGTTATGAATACTATACGTATCTAATTAAACAGCACACAAAGTGATTAAGAGAGTTACAGATCATGGAAACTAAACTTGAGTGACGAGCATTTTACAAGCAAAATGTTGAAAAGTACCCCTAAAATTCAAAACGCTCTAACTATTTACCTGGTGAAGATAAATTAGCATAATTATATAAATTTTTGAAGGAAAATTTTCGCTCTACAACTTTCTCTATCACGAGTTTTCTGAGAAATGGAAGGGGAAAGAGTTAGAAGAGGAAGTTTGACGAGATACCTGAACCGCTACCACTTTTTTTGAAACATTTTCATATTCAACGGCTCATATCTCGAAAACGGTAACACTTGGGTACAAACATGGATATACCATTCGGAAGGGAATTTTATAAGCTTTATTTTTTAAATTTGACAATTTCCTGTGCTACGCACCGTTTTCGAGATAAATGCCAAAAACTGAAAAAAGGATCTTTGGACACCCCCCCCCCCCGCGGCGCCTGAAATCGAGGGGACTTTATTAGGCGTTGCTCAGGGTATCAACCCCTACACATTCCTGAAAAAATCTCAACCCCTTCATTTAATACATGATTCTCCGCCATTTTGAGTAAATTTGACTGGACTATTACTATGAAAGAGTAGTTTTGAGCAATCAGTGCAAAGCGTAAACCTAATTAAATAATATATGTAATCAGAACCAATGGGGGGGGTTATAACCCCCATCAACCCCCCCTTGCGTACGCCACTGGTTATCAGGCAACTTTTCAAAAAGATTCGGCAATGTAGTGACTCACACACAATTTCTTGCTGACAGCTCTTCTGCTGTCAGTTCCGTTACAGTATGTGTGACGTTCGCTCGGCAGTGGCATGTGTTGCTGCTACGTTGAATATAAATTCATCTTGGAGTTCTTGGTTGCAGCTATTATTTGAAAGTTTTCTTCTAGACATAAAAAAAAAAGTGACGGAAATGATGCCAACATTTTACCCAAACGTGAGATACTAAAAACTGATTCTATAGGAAGAAATGGAAATCTTATTCATACTATATCTTAAAGCTTTTTTTGTTTTTTTTTAAACTATAAGAGACTGAAGAGATACCTCTTGAGAGGTATTTTTCGAATACCTGTATTTTTCAATTTTTATAGCACGAACATTTATGAGCACGAATAAACGACAACCCAATGTAATGTTATTATCCTCAGACTAAAGATTTTAAAGCAAAAATTCAATTAGGTTCAAGCTACTCAGTTATACTTCAAACTCATACTTTTATCATATTTTCCCTTTTTCTGTTATTTTAAGGTTTTCAAGTGATTTGAAATAAAAAAGGCTATATATATATATATATATACACTTGCCAGAAAAAGTCTGCATACAAGCGAAAACCAAACATTCATTCATCAAAAAATATAATATTACACTAAATTTATCAATTTTCTTTTCTTTTCTTGTACTGATCGAATCATTTATTATCTTTTAACAATGGTTTTAAAAATATAACATGCAACGTTTTAAAATAAAAAAAAATAATTTTAAAAAATTGCATGAATTCATACCAGAAAAAATTTGCGTACATATACAGTAAACTAATATACCAAATTCAGTTGTACGCGATGTTGTTCATTTTGCTAAAGTTTTGTAAAAATATTACCTCAATATTTGTTTCCAAAGCTTTTTTGAAGATAAATTGTGGAAAATTAAAATGAATCAGAGAGGAAAGGAGATTACTCCGGAAGAAAGGAAAATTATCTTGAAACTGAAGAATGAAGGCAAAACTCTTCGGTAAATTGGCAAGACTCTTGGAAGAATACATTCCTCTATTCAAAGAGTAATCAATAATTACAATTCAACAAAATATATTATCTCGAAGCCACGTTCTGGACGTCCCTCTAAATTGACACCACGTGAAAAGCGTTTTATCCTGAAGTCCGTAAGCCTAAATCCAAGAATTACTGCATCTCAAATTGTAAATGAAATTAGAGAGAGGTTTGAGAAAACGATTCATGAAGATTATACGGAAGATTTATATTTATTTAGTCACGGAAGATGTATAGATATTTAGTCACGGAGCACTATCCTTTACAAACTCTCAGTTTAAATTTTTATGGCTCCTTTATTATGTGTACTCAATGAACCTATGTTACTGCTCCCTATGAAGGGACAGCTCAGCAGTGGTAGCTTGCTAAACCCCCTAGCATAGTATGTGGGCTGTTAAGTGTACATTCTATTGCAAAGAGGAAACTCTCACAGACTATGCCAACTTTTTCTTGAGAACAAGTGACTCTACACGGATGGTTCCACAGTTGTAAGTATACAGTGGAATCTCGATCGATCGTTTTCGGATCCATCGTTTTTCCGTATGTGTCGTTCATTTTATCTAGTCCCAACGATCATATTGCTTTGTTATGTTTCCGCATCTATCGTTTTCCCGCATTGATCGTTCATTTCAATCGGTCTCTTGAGAAATGATAGATCAAGATTCCACTGTATTACACTGTTCAGTTGTTTGGAAAAGGGAAATAAGTTTCAAGTAGTATTTAATCGAAATTGAAATCTACAAAGAATCTGGTAGTAGACAGGATGTAGCTCTTAAATTGATAATATGATAGCATTAAATATTATAGTAGGCGCGATCAACAGAAAAAACATTCGCGATCGACCTATTGGTCGCTCCTTTTCTAGATTAATGACTTAACCATCTGTCAAGAAACAGGTTTGAAGTTACGTAATTAATTGAAAATGTGAAAGTAAAAAATATGCATTCCACTCTGATTATCCTGAGAAAGTATACAGAACGAAATTTGAATGCGAGAATTTTCTTCATTATAATTGCATTAATGCTGAAAAACCCTTCTTCCACAATAGAAATGAACTACTTTCAATGAACGTGACACTATGTAATCTAAATTCATTTTACATGGGGTTTAGGTTTTCCCAGCAGATAAATAAATTTTATTTCTGCAATTGGAAAAATAGCTGCATATTTTATAGAGAACTTGAAGAAATTTATTTAAAGAAAATTGAGAAAACTAAATTATAAAATATTTTATACATCAGTAAGTCGAGCCATTTATTTCTCTGGCAAGTTTACCCTAAATCCTAAATATATATATATATATATATATATATATATATATATATATATATATATATATATATATATATATATATATATATATATATATATATATATTGGAGGGGGGGGGGGTGAGTAGGGAAATTGTCAAGAATTTTCGAAAGAACACATTTTTTACCTTTCTGATTTTGAAGGATTGCTTTATATATTGCATATTTATTACACTGTTATTTTTTAAGCTAATGCAGTCAGGTCCCTAAGATTTAAATGGGAGAGATATTAGTACCAGCTATTAAAAGATAGTGGATTTACAACCCAATACAGCGTTTAGTACTTACAGTATCATAAAAAAAGCATAATTTCTCTTAGAAGTCATCTTGAGTAAATTTAAGGAATAATATTTATTGCAGCTATTTCACGCGAATAGGAAAAACCAGTGCATAGCTGAACCATCTGCGATATCCTCTCCAAGGGGTGCAGTGGACTTACATTTATAACTTTCTGACTTCTTTTAACTTCCTAGAAAATGACGAACATGTGTCACTTGATGGAAGAAGGGGGAAAAAATCAGCATGGGCTCTCTAAAGTTGATTACTTCTTTAAAGGGTTAAAAGATTCGCACATGTGGATAGAAGACTGATAACAAGTGCCCTGGGGGAGGTATCAACTGATAAGGAAATCCCCGGAATCTGCAAGGAATAGAGTTTGTTTTGAAAGGTATCCCCCGGAATACAGAATGCTTCTTTTATTCTAATTATCCGTATATGTTTCTAAACATAGAATTCTAAACATAAAATTCTAAACATAGAACTCTAAACATAAAATTCTAAACATAGAATACGTTCTATTATGTTGACTGACATTTTCTTTTAGACATTCTTTGTATGTTTTTTTTTTAAATATTTATTTAAGAACACAAGGAAAGGGTTCATAGTGAGAAAGAAGTAACTAGCTACCAATTCATTCAGTTACGGAAGTGTATCTAGCTGATAACCAACACACACGAGGTAAAAATAATTAATTTCGCCGCCAAACCACCATGTCCATCTGCCAAAAAGCTTACCAAAGGTAAGCGGAACTAATGTCAATCACAAACAAAACTTGAGTGGTGTTTTCAAAAAAAAAAAAAAAAAAAAAAAAAAAAAAACATGCTGGCGGTATGACGCCCTTAAAAGGTGACGTTTTTATTCTTTCGGGATGTTCAAAAAGACGTTTTCAGTCATATAATAATTCAACGTAACTGTCAACATTTTGCTACACCATTTTTGCAACATGCTGCTATACAAATTTATGCACGAGCTCTTACTTAAAAAGTAACTGGATACTTATTTGGCGAAAGAAAGATAAATTTCTGGGTTTGAGTATCCGGTTTTCTTGTCAAGCTTGAAAGTGTATGAGCACTATTGTGCCTTTATTTTCGAATCAATGGATCTGGATTTAGAGGAGAAGAATGTGCCACAATGAAGAACAAAAAAGAAAACAGATTTTTCGATACTAATTTTAAGAAATTATCAATTCTCCTTGGAAAAATAAAGCTGATTATTTTTTTAGAGAATTTTGTCGCCAAACTCTGTGGTTTGAGAATTCCGAAAAAATTTACACTTTATAATTATTTTATTAAAACGGACAATTATTATAAAATGCTCCTGGATGAATCTCATCCATGAGCAGGATGAATATCATCAATATCCGTATAAATATCAATTACACTTGTTCCACATGCCCATAATATTTAATTGAGTTTGTGAGACTAACGAAATGTTTATAAATTATGATTATAGATTATATTTACAATGTTATAGATTATATTTACAATGTTAGATTTATAGATTATATTTACAATGTTAAGAATGTTAACATATCCCACCCACCGCTAAAAAATTAAAAGAAATAATTGTAAATTTAAAATGATGAGAGGAATTTGAGAATGGTTTAAATATTTATATTAAAAGCTTGATAAAATTTTAACTTAGGATGTTGTTACAGGTTGATTTAGCGATAAGTTCGCAGTGAGGTGTAGATCTCAGTTAATTTAAATGAAAAATTAATAAAAAAAGTCTGTGATATCACACATAAAATTCATTCCCTCAATCTATATAAATGTAAATAACGGATTGAATTAAAACTCTTTTTAAATGTTTAAGAAGAGTGATATTTTATAGTTCTAGAGATTATAGAAAAATACATAGATTTTTTCATTTACCTTTTCCAAGTATTCGTATATTAAAACTTAAAATAACTTCTACACGCAAACAATCAGAATTTTTAATCCTGTTTTTATGACAGTTAAATTATTTGAATTTCCTCACTATTAATGCCGATTAGTTCAGAATCTTATTAAAAAATGGGAAATATTTTTTCATGAACGTGCAGAAAATATCATGTCCAGATTTAATTTATGCGCGACTTGCATTTGTTTGATAAAAAAAAAAAAAATTACTTTTGATTGTTACCGATATAAATTTTAATGACAATGAGATAATTTTTTTTCAGCCAAATAGAAGTGGCAGCAACAAATTATAAAATTGCTTATGCACATTTTAGTATGTGATTTAGCTTTCAAAGATCGGGGGGGGGGGGGGGAAGGGAAACAAAAAAGTACTCTAAACGTGAACAAAGATTTAAAAAAAAAAAGACAAATAAATATTCACATGATTTATATTACAATTGTTTTCCTATTTAATAGAGTCTCGTTTAACTTTTATCAACGCTAAACACGAAAAACAAATTTTCACCTAACATAGAATTTCTAACTCTTTACGTTTAGTGTACATTGTAATATCACAAAATATAACTTTGTGCAGTGCAATCTTGTCATCAGCAGTTACTTGCCCTCATCATGTCACTACGGTGTGGTCACGGCAGGCAGTTTCATATCATCTGAAACTGGATCTGAATACTTTATAATATTAATTAATGATATACGTGAATAGCAGTGATTTGATAAGATATTTGTATTAATTTTTATTTAAAATTTTCGGTCAGAAATTATAGATACTTTCATCACATGACATTAGAAATTATTTGTTTTGGGTAGATATTAAGAAGGGTGTTTAGTTAAATGGGAAAAAGGAATAAAAATTAGGATTTTTCCCCATCTCTCCTTCTGTTTATTTATTTATTTTTTTTTGGGGGGGGGGGGGCTTGTTTGTTTCTGATGCCCCTCGACCGATATTATATATCAGTTCAAGTCCTTAAGGCTGTTGGGCAGAGTGGTGCGGCTCCGGTTTCAAATTGCACCACAAGGGTCAGAGTCCGACTTGGCTGAAGGACCGGACCCGTAATTTTGAACCGAATCAAGTGAGGAGACTGGAACACTTGACCTCGCACATCCCGAGATAAATTTGAGAACTTGGGGGACAATGCAGCCCCGACAGATTTTTCGGGCACCAGCCGCCATTTGTTTACACGGCGGTGGATTTATCAGCGGTGAGCATCGAACCAGTAACGCCCAGATCACTAGACCGCTACTCTTGCCAACTGGGCCACCGCGCCATTTTTTTAAAAATTTATTATTATTATTAGTATTATTTAACAAAAAGATTTCGAAAAGTAAAATAATAAAATTAGAAAAAAGTATCTTCCTTATATTTCGCTTATCTTCACTCCAGTTGCACTTCCCGTAAAATGTAGAAAGAATAAAATTTTATGTGGAAAAAAATTACTTTAACTTTTTTTCTAGAGATCAAATCTATAAAAGACCGTACTCAAATATAAGAACAAAACAGCCATATTAAAAAAAATTTATGTTTTATTTTTACGTTTATATTTTCATAATGGAGTTTAGAACATAAATTTAAGAAATAGAATGTTCTTGAGAGTTCTCAGAGAACTCAGTTCTTCCAGTTCACTATGCAGCAACAATGGGCCTTTTGACGTTTGTTACGCCATTATAAAACACTCTTTGAACACTTACACAACAAACGTGAAGTCAAAAAAACGTGCACAAATTGACTCATAACTGCCAAAGTAGTTTTGTTTTCTGTATCCTACATGCCATTACATGTCTTATTGTTCGTATTTGCCTACTTTTGCAAAAACGTTATCTTTTGGTTAAGCAACTATTAAAAAGTTTGTTTTTGTGACATTATTTGAGTACGTTTATCGTATTTTCGGGTAGATAAGGGGTACCCGGCAGAAAAGCCGCAGTAACAGAAAATGGCAGAAAGAAAAATTAAAGTTTAAAAAAAAAAGGTCGTACCATATTTTTCTCGATCTTATAATCGAAATGGGGAGATCTCATCAACTTTCGAAAAATTTCTTCTTTAATTTTAGGCACATGAAACTAAAAATAATTTAATAATTGTCTATAATGACCATCAGTGGTACATTAAATTTAAAAAAAAATTCAGGTAGTCTCTTCTAACGAAACTACCTCGGGTTATTAACGTAGGATTACTTATCGTTGCTAATCTCTTTTGTATGCACTATATATGTATGTATGTGTTATATATATACACTCAAGAGCCAAAACATTATGACCACCCCTACATTTTGCAATGAATTCGCCTGGATGACGTGGAAGGCACGTGATCAGGTGGAAGTGGTATTTAACTGCTGCTAGAGAGTCTGAAGAATCATTCTTTCACTTACTTCTGTGTGTGATGGGAAAGGCTGCGGATCTAAGCGAATTTGATAGAGGGCAGATTGTAATGGCTCGAAGGCTCGGAACAAGTATTTCCGAAACTGCACGACTCGTGGGTTGTTCGCGACCTACAGTTGTTAGTACTTATGCAAAGTGGATGAATGACGGTGAAACCAGCAGTAGGCGACATGGTGTTGGACGTCCACACGCTATCAAAGAAAAAGGTCGTCGGAGACTGTCTCGCATGGTGAAGCAAAACCGGAGCCAGACAGTGGCTCAGCTGACAGCCCAATACAATGCAGGGCCAAGTAGAATAGTATCGCAGCACACTGTTCAGCGGACACTGTTGGATATGGGGCTACGCAGCAAACGTCCCACTCGTGTGCCTTTGCTGACCAAGCGTCATCGCCAACTCCGCCTGCGCTGGGCCCGGGAACATCGCGACTGGTCCATGGATCAGTGGGAGAGAGTTGCCTGGTCAGATGAATCACGGTTTGTCATTCATCACGCCGATGGCCGTGTCAGGATACGCCGTCTTCCAGGCGAACTGTTGCTCCCTCAATGTACAGTAGGTCATACACAGGCCAGTGGTGGCGGTATTATGCTTTGGGGGACGTTCTCTTGGGCGTCTCTGGGACCCGTGGTTGTGGTAGAGCAGACCATGAATGCTACAGGGTATCTGAACATCATTGCGGACCAGTTGCACCCTTACATGGCCTCTGTTTTTCCAGCTGGAAATGGAATGTTCCAACAGGACAACGTCCCGTGTCACAAGGCTAAAATTGTGTTGGAGTGGTTCCAGGAACATGATGCTGAATTCCAGTTAATGTCCTGGCCGCCTAACTCACCGGATCTCAATCCGATAGAACACATTTGGGATGTCATGGGACGGCAGCTCAGAGTTCAAAGACCACCAATTCGCAATATCTCGGATTTGCGTGACCGTTGCTTAAACATCTGGTACAATCTGTCTCCGGCCATCTACCAAGGACTTGTGGCATCCATGCCAAGGCGGGTTGAAGCTGTGTTGAGTGCCAAAGGTCGGCCAACTCGTTATTGACAGGTGGTCATAATGTTTTGGCTCTTGAGTGTATATATATATATATATGTGTATCTATATATATGTACATATGTATATATATGCATATATGTATGTAAAAATTTTGACGCATTTTGGTACTTTTCTGTTTACCTTTTTACTGCTTGTCCAAGCGATACAGACTCGGTTTGGCTCACTGCCAAAATTATAACTAACTAGGTACGGACGGATGGTTTTAGCGTCTGAAATTTTACTTTCCGGAGGACCGTTATGGAGGAACGTAATCCTACATTAAAATAATTTAATAATTATCTATAAGGGCCCAGGTTTGCCCAAAGTGGTCAGCAGACCTGTACTGCCCGTGCGGCGCCCAGGCCTATATGAAACATACTAAACCGAACAGGGGAAATCAACCTTCGGCTGTGTTTGCAGGAATTGCTACGCATCGCCGGTCTTCAGGTTTTTCAATGGCCGATACGCACAAGCGGAGGCGGCCGAGATGTTCAGACGAATTAAAAATTATCTATAATGACCATCAGTGGTTAAGAGATAATTTTTCATTCGGAATACTAATTATGCTTTATCGCGTTGTTCCTGGACCCATACTTCCATGTCATCTCCTACAGTTCTTCATCCTCCACAGTCCTTCGAAATCCCCGTCTTTAAGGCTTTTCATTTTTAAAGATATACCCCATGTTTCCACCAACTAATGTAACGTTCTTCATATAACCATATCCCCATTCTATAGCTTATAGATTCCTTATAAAGTTTTGAGCATAGGCTTAAGTTGTAGGACCCACGTTTCAAGACAGTACCAAACATAAAAAATTATGATGCAGTTATGACTAAAGAAAATTTCCTCCATAGACACAAGAAAAATTAATTCTCTATTCCACTGACGTGACTAACGTAACCATTAACGTGCCCCTTCTAACCGGAAGTTAAATTTCATTGTTTACAACACCTTGTCACTCATTCCTATTTTGAATCACCTCTGTTTATTCTACCTGGGAGAGGAAAAGGATTGATAAGACCCTGCTTGCAGCGTCACGAACGTGCACATTAAAATATGTTATTATCATTTTAATTATAACTGGGAAACTATTTGTACATGCATATATATATATATATATATATATATATATATATATATATATATATATATATATATATGGATTGTACGGTGTCTGAGTGTGTTTATTGTATAGATCATACTCATCGAAAACAATCCATTGGTTTTTAGACAGTATTGACACCGCTGATGAAGAGATACTGTCTAAAACCTCTTTCATACTTTTCTTTTCATGTTATTTGTTCCTGGCAGCAAGTAGCTTTAGTGCTATTACTGGTCTTCTCTTTCATCTTTTTCTTATATATATATATATATATATATATATATATATATATCACGCATTCATTGTTAGCACTAAAGATCAATTGTTATCACCTTGACAGATTTACGTTTCTGCCTTTTTCACGTTAGCCAAAATTTCCAATAAAACAAGTGATATAGAGATGCCTTGGCGACGTTTCTCAAGGAAGAAAAAAATGAATATAATCAATATAACATCACGCCAAGGTGTCAACCTTGGTGCAAATTAAAAATCTTGCGTTAAACAATCTACGTTAAACAATATTTTAACGTAGGATTACGTTCCTCAATAACGGTCCTTCGGAAAGAAAAAAAGAGATAAGGAACGATAACTAATCCTACGTTAATAACCCGCGGTAGTTTCGTAAGAAGAGACTACTTGAAATATTTTTTCTATAGTTTTTTGGTAGATAAATCAAACCTCTAAATTTTGCAGTATTTGCTACGGGGTAAATAGCCTGATCAAAGTTATTACGCAGAAAATCTGCTGTTTTAGATTTTTTTCAGATGTTTGATTTAACGCTGTTGAAATATGATGTCTTAAAAATTTGATCCCCTTTTCCTTGTTCTCCACCACTTAAAGAACAAGCCGTAGTACGGGTTGCCTATAACATTTATGACGTAGAGTAGTTAGGCCGAAAAAAAACTACGAATAGAAGTGATTACCATATTTTCACATGTATGCATTGCAAATTGGCGTGGATTTGGCTGCTTTGTAACAACATTAATTCACTACGATAGAAACTGGTTTGGCGAAATGTTTGCACGTGTAGCGAATAAATGAACTACTAGGATTTTGTAAGAGTTCAATGTAATTACATGTTTTAATATTATAGTTAGGAGTAATAGTATAGTTTAGGAGGTATTGAAGTGACCCGTAACTGATCAATAAACCATTGTTCATATTGGTAGTGATGACTTAACTCTTCACCGGCAAATAAAAGTGTCATGGACTTTAATTTTTTTCTAATAAACATACTTTGCATAATATTTCTAGAAATATAATACATTTATTATATTATCATATTTAGAAATTGTTCTTCGTGTTATATTCCTATCCGTAATACAGTTTTTAAAAATTTTTGAAATAAAATATCTAGTACAATTTTGCCAAACAATCATACATTTTTCCATTTCTTAGTATTAGCGGGTAACTATAGAAAAAAAAATCCCCAATTTTTGATTCAGAAACAATTTTTAATGCCCCAAATGTACTTTTCTATGAAATTTAACAAGTATAGAAAGCAATACGAAATTCATCTTCTGCTGTTCAGAATTTTTTACATCTTTTTTTGCCTTTTAAGTTTTGCATATTTATTTAAAACTCTAAACCATATCTTGTTTTTTTTTCAATACTTTTTTTTTGGTAATAAATCTCACTAATTCATATATTTTCAGCTGAGTTTCCGTCTTCATGCTATTCTCGAATCATGAACAAGTAGTTTTAACTTTATAGATTAAATGCTTCTTTTTATATGTGTGTTGACACGTTTGACGCATTTAATAACAAACAAAAAAAATGTAGAAGGCGTAGAGTGAAAGTTTTTTTAAAAAGGAAAAGTAATATCGAATATGTTAAGTTTTTCTTTATATGCAACCCTTTTTATGCCTTATATTGTTTTTATTTAGAACTTAGTGCTCAATAAATTTATTTCAATAAAATAAATTGGTTTATTTGGATTTTTTAAGAAAGTCATTGCAACTTGCTCAAACATTGTAGAAAATATTAACCGCATGAGAAAATCTATTAAAGTTAAGAAAAAATTAAAATGCAAATAAGTTTTCACTGAGTGTTAAACTAGTTTTTATATCAATGATTTATTTGATCGGTAAATGAAATATGATTACCCAATAGCTTTCACTGATACATCAAAAATCCTCTTTTTTACATTTCTTACAGACCGTTATAGAAACTTTATTTAAAAGAAAAAAACATCCACGTGAATTTTAAAATGCTTGCATGTTTTGAGAACTGAAAAAAAGTAATCGCTGCCTATATGTCTAATTCTGTCAGGAATTTTTGGAAAAGTACTTCTTTTTTCTCTTTGAATCTGTCTAAAATATACTTCTTAATCAAAATGAATGATAATTGTTCTCGTTTGGAAGAATTAAAAAGTATAAGATCCTATAATTCGGCAGATTAGTTCTCTGCTAAAGTTAAAGGAAATACTCGATGAAATTTAACAATTAAATTTTATGTTTTTAAAAATTAAAAATATCTTTTTAATGTTTGAATGTTTAAAATGTAACTTCGCATATTCATAATCAGCATTCATCATGTTGTTCATAATAGAGTTAGTATTTATAAAATATTGGGAAAAAGAGCTTGAATAACCCCATACAGCGTTAAAAGTGTTGTAAACTAAAAATTACGTTACATGACATAATTATCATTACTGCTAGCTTTTCGTTTACAATCTATTTATCCCACAGATGCAAATTCACCGAAGAAAGAAGAACTGGGCCTGAAGTGCGTCCAACAACAAATTCCACAAGAAAACAAGGGGTTCATGGAAATATCGAGAAAAAATGGTCCGAACTTAAGAATAGCCACTGCATTTGTAAACTACTTTGAAAAGGACACCAGCTTTTATTAAAAGTTACAAAATATTGCTTCCTAGGTGAGGATACTGAATGACTTGGCTAATGGATGTTCGTGATCAACGGTTATCTTTGATCGACTTCCTCAAGCCAACGCGCAGGCAAAAGACTGTAGAGGATTAAAATTAGATTAGTACTATGGCCCATAAAAAATAAAAACCCCATTGCCCCGTTTAATCCATCCATCCATCCATCCACCCACCCACCCACCCATCACTGTGTGTGTATGTGTATGTATATATATATATATATATATATATATATATATATATATATATATATATATATATATATATATATATATATATATATATATATACTGAATTCATTGCTATCATTTCCAAACAAAGTGATACCTGTCCAATGTGCTTAGAAACAGAAAAATTGGACAATTGAAGGGTAAAATTATTTCGTATCACGCCAGATAGATTTAAAGCGAGTACTAGGAAATCCTGAACCCTTCATGTACTGACATGATTCTTCAAGGTGACGTCATAGTCTTGGGCATGCTTTCCCGGGAACTGCTAACAGCAATCACCTTTTGCCAGCCCAAAGTTATTTATACATCCTTAAGTTTAAACGATGATCCAACAATGTACTAACCAGGTGGTTACAATAATTTGACCTCTGGATGTAAGAATAATGGCATAACTTTTCTGCTAAATGCTGCTGGCACCAGTTCTGGGACGGTCAGCTGGATAATATTTGCAACACAACTGCGAAATAGCGAGACACGGTGAGCCGTCTAAAAGGTTACGCCTTTGAAATTATTAGTTATTGATTCTTTGAAAACTTATTTTTCCCAATTGTGTCAGCTTGTTAACACACAAAGGTAAGAGTGCACCGGCGGGTACTTTTTAAAATTACGCATCAAAGCGCACCGTACAACTCACAGACAATGTAGGCGCCACTGCCGCTATGTTGTACAAGCACGCGACTGAGGTCTGTAATACACAACGCCTTAGGCGGAGCCACGTGCATGACGCTTTTTTTAAAATTATTTGAATTTGTACTTGCGAGAACCTTTTACAGTGATGTTTGAGTTAAAAATAGAAAAAAAATAGAAAAATATTCAAATATTAAAAGCTAATTTTATTTTATGACAAAGGGAATTTTAAAAAAGAAGTATTTTAAGAATAGCTATTTGTTTTATTATTTTTGCGTAAAGAGACACATAAAAAAATTCTGATTTGAAAAAAAAAGAAAAACTGAAAAGGATTTTAAATAGCAATTTTCTAATCATTTTCAAAGTATTATTGAAACATCCATGTGAGACAGAAGCAAAACTTGCAAATAAAGAACTGGGTTTTAATAGTGTTACGGAGAGGAAAAGAAAACAAAAAAAAACAAAACAAAGATTTGTTAAAAGGGGGATTTAATGTCTTACTTATTCTATAACAGATTAAAAAACAAACAAACACAAAGGTATATGCTAGGTAAAAAGATTTAACATCTTTTATGATTAATTACAAGAACTCGAGGGTCAAATTTTTTCTTTTTCTTTTGAAAAGGAACTTCCGATCACAAGTTTTACAGATTATCTGGGCACTATATAAAAAAATTAGACGTAAAATATAAAATAAAACTGTAAAAAATATCTTTTCGAGATTTTAAATGCGCACCAAAGTTGTTATTGATTCATTTCATTATTTTTCTTCATCCGTCAAACGTCGCCAAAGCATTAATTAAAGTGTTTCATATTATATTGGAAATTTTAGTGTACTTAAAACAAGGCAAAAACAAAAACATGTCAAAATGATAACAATATCATTTTAGTGTCAAAAATAAGGGAGAAATGGCTTGCTAATAAAAAAATATGACAGACTTTTTCTACGGGAAAAAAAAAACTGAAAAGTTCTGAACGTTTTGTAATTTTAATTTTCATTTAATCTTATTTAAAATAGTATTGAATGTTCATTTAAAACCAGAAAGTGGTTCATTTTAAGGGGTGATGGGCAGGGTATACAAGGCTATTATTAGATTATCAGAGCTTCTTGGTCTTCCGTGTATTCCCGAGCATTAATTACCCCAAATAATTGGTAGTTTAGGGTCTATTTATTTAAAATTTATTTATGCATATATCACTGAAACAAATAATACATTTATATCATGTGGTATTGGGATCTATGCTGCTGCAGGAAGTATAGATGTTGTTAAATTTAAAAATGAATGCAAACCTAAATAGACAAATGGTAACTAATCGAAACAACACTCTTTAAAATACCTGTAGTTCTCTTAGAGCTCGTATTTTAACGAAATTTGATTTTTTTCGTATCAGGAGTACGGTATTTTTACAGATATGACTACGAGTATTGTACCTGCAATTCTCTAATTGGAACTCTATTTTAACGAAATTTGATTTTTTTTTTAATTTCAGGAGTACGATATTTTTACAGATATGACTCTATTGTACCTGCAATTCTCTAATTAGAGCTCTATTTTAATAAAATTTGACTTTTATTTTCATATCAGGAGTACAGTATTTTTACAGATATGATTCCATTGTACCTGCGATTTTCTAATTGGAGCTCGTATTTTAGCGAAATTTGATTCTTTATTCGTATTAGGAGTACGGTATTTTTACAGATATGACTCTACTGTACCTCCAGTTCTCTAATTGGAGCTCATATTTTAAAGAAATTTGATTTTTTTTTTCATATCAGGAGTACGGTATTTTTACAGACACGACTCTACTGCACCTTGTTTTTATGGCGTTCATTTACAGTTTAGCAATATTACATATTTAATAATATGTAAACAAATATTTTTCCGCTGTTGGTATTGTAATTATATCAGTTTCCCGGAAGATTTTTGAATTTAAAGCGATGGATATCGTTATGTTATTTACAAAATATCAATACATTTGTTTATTAAGCTAAAAATTACGTGTGCGCCTGTTTCTTCATTGCAAAAAAATGTTTTAATGTAGCAGCTATTTTATTAAAAGCCATAAAACATTGTAAAACATGTTTTATAAAACATATTTATAAATCAATAAAATAATAATAATTAAATGCTTTCTGAAGGCGATTGTATATTTTTTGGTTAAAGTTAAGTATAAACCTTACTAAAGCAAGACTTAAAATGAGAAAAAATGCTGATTTTTTTTTTAACTTTTAAATGGAGAGAATAACCATTCGGAAAAAAAATCACCTGAAGGTCAAATAGTGGGAAGTTCAAGGACATACACTTAGTCAGGACACACTTTTAAGCGTTTTGCATTGTTTTATCTGCTAAACTAGCCCAGATTAGCACGTATCAAGCGCATCTGCATTTTTAAATCAGATACCATATAATCACGCCTGAGAACAAGAGGTTTTCTCTTTTTCTATGGAAAAACGTGATCTCCAAGTAAACATTTTTTTGTTTGCTTATTGGGGTTAGTGGATATCCAGAGACTTAACCAAAAGTTAATCCACAGATAAAAATACGATTACTTGCTCAAAGACAATAAAAACAAATAAATAAACTAATTGCGTCAAACCATCAACATAAACATCAACATTTGTCTTGAGTCCATTCCTTACAGAATGTTTGACGTCAATTCAAATAGTGGGATTATTTGGCACCCTCTCTTTTTTTCTTTTTGGCACCTTAAAAAACAGTTTTTGAATCGTAGCCAAATTTTAGTGACGGACAAAAGAATACACGATTAAAACTAAACAAAAACGAATAAGACATATAATTTAGCATAATAGTAGCCCCCAATATTAAAAATGCAGTCTCATTCTGGTAGTCAAACATTAATGCACATCCCTTTGACTACTCAGAAAAAATAATGGAAGTAAAATAATATAAACTGGGTAGATCATTTTAGTTTCGAGGTTAGTTAAAGTTTGACATTGTAATGAGTTATCTGATTAATTTTCAAAGCCCTACAATTTTACTAAATAGTCAATGGGATTTTTAATTTAATTGAAAGCCACATATATGGGATTTCGAACCTTAAATTGGAACCTCTGACTGTCAACTATGTTTACCTCAAAACAGATTGTTAGGACAGCTGAAATAGCAAAGCACGTTAGGAAAAAAAAAAACCGACTTTCTCCCCGATTGCGGAATATTTCTCCAGAAATCAATAATTGCAAATTAGGTAGCTTAGTACATTTTAGCCTAAAGTAAATAAAGTAAGTAAATAAATCTGTAAGTAAATAAAGTAAGTAAATATAATCTGTAAGTAAATAAAATTAAAAATTATGCTTGATTCTTGTTGTAAAAATTTTGCTACAAAGCCAAAGCCCTCAAAAACTGGCGATAACATTTTATCCCCAAATCACCAAAGTTACCGTTATATTTTATCAGCCGACTGAACTGAACAGAAAATTGTCCCATACAATGCATGTTTTAGATTATAAGAAAAATGCTGTTATGAATTTCATGCCAAAGCTATTATGAATTTCATGTCCTTTAAGAGAGTCTCAAAACAGACGTTAAGTATTACAAAAGAAAAAAATTAGTGGACTTGAATGTCAGTGGTTATATAAAAAGCATGATTTCGATTTGATGCTACATTTTTATTCCTATCCCCTGTGTTTTATCATAATTCATGAGTTTCACAGTTTTCAGCTTTTTTCCTTTCTTTTTCCAGGTAAATAGGCAGTTTTTTTTCTTTATTTTTATGGAAGAGAATAGAGGATGGTCATAAAAAAAACTTTGTCGATATATGGACCTCTAGCGGCCGTTCCGTTCAGCCGATCGAGATGAGACTTCAGATATAGTTATTCAGAGGTATGAGCTCTTGATTTTGTGAGCGGCAACAAAGTGGTGCTCACGGTTACGGTTATAAGTATAGAAACTCGAAATTTTCGAATGGCAACACCTACTTTTTCCCGTCGCAAAATGCTCAGTGCATGCGAAAAACCTAAATAGCGTTGGAACGGAACACGTATCCCCAAAAACAGATGCATTATGCACACAAAAGAAAACAGCTCTGCGAACGGCCTACAAAAATACGATCGTTGCGCACGGAGGAAATTTGCATATGACAGAGGCAAGACACCAATCACTGATGACAACACACATTGGACAAAAGAAAACTTTTATTTGGATTACACATTTTCCACATGGGTGCCATCGTGTTTTTGTTGGCCGTTCGCAGAGTTTTTTTTGGTGCTTGCATAACGCACAAAAAAAAACAGCTCTGCGTTTTTTGTGATACACGTACCGTTCCAAGTTTTTGATATTTTACACTTTACTTTCTAAGAGACTAATGCAGGCTTTATTTAATAAAATATGTATTTTTGTCAATATCTATCGAAAAAAGAATTAAAATTCTCTGAAACATATTAAAATCATTATCACGTTTAAAAGAACTAGAAGGGTAAAAGATAGTGGGAAAATTATAGAATTTAAACTACAAGTGATTTATTTTCTAAAAATCGCTTTTTGGATTTTTAAAAGAAAAGTGAGGGAAAATTGCTTAAAAATAAAATAATTATCGATACTTAAAAGAATTGGTAGTTGAAAGCCATGAAATTTTCGAACCTTTGATCGTCCGTTGTGTTTACCTTAAAACAGATTATTAGGAATACTCAAAAGCAAAGCACGTCAGAAATTTTTAAAAAAATCCCAAAATATTCACCTCAATTCAGGAATATTCTTCTACGAATCATTAAATACAATAAGAAAACACAATATATTTTAGTATGTAATCTGTAAGTGGATAAAATTAAAAAATATGCCTGATTCTTGTTGCACAAATTTGTTACAGAACCAAAGACATTGAAAACTGGCGACAATTTTTTATCACCAAACAGCCAAAATTTGAGTTAAATTTTATCAACCCACTGAGCTGATTATTAGGGTGAAAAAAAAATACAGAATAGAAAGTATTTTGTAAAAAAAAATCGTGATAATTGAAAATGTAGAAATCACACTTTAAATTGATTACAATGAGAAAAAGGCATTTTTTAATAAACTAAAAGGTAGTTTTCATTTATTTTAAAGAAATCACGACTAAAGATCCAACGACAGAGGAAATACATGATAGGATATTTAATTAAAATGTTATTGCATCTGAAATAAAATTCTAAGACGGAATATTGACGTAGCGCTAAAAAAATAATCACTTCTCAGGTGATTTCCAAAGGAACTAACTTGAATAAAGAAAAGTGATAAAACGTGATCACATTTAGCCAGAAAACTAGACTAGGATAAAACATTTTAACGTAGGATTACGTTAGAAAACAAAATTTCATAAAACCTCCAGAAAACAAAATTTCATATGTCCTGCATCTCGAGATATGATTTTGGCTGCGCGCCAAAACCAGTCTGTATCGCTTGGGCGAGCAGTAAACAGTTAAACAGAAAAGTACCAAAATGCGTCAAAATTTTAACTAACACACACATATATATATACATATACATACATATATATATATATATATACATACGTACATATATCTAGATACATATATACATACAAAAGAGGTAAGTAACGATAAGTAATCCTATGTTAATAACCCGCGGTAGTTTCATTAGAAGAGACTACCTGAAATTTTTTTTAATAAATAATAGTTGTAATTATAAAAATATTAAAATCACTCCAGCATCGTTCCCGTAATTAAAAGGTATATTTAAAAATAAATATCTGTTGTTAAGTCAGATGTTTGCTTTTAGAATTTGACTTTTCTAATATTCTTTTTGAATACCTCTTTCTAAGGGAAATTTTGACAATTTCCAGCGCAGTTTATAAGCAAGCGGGTCAATAAGTTAAAACGGTTAAAAGTAACAAAAAAACCTTATCTTATTTGTTTTCATAACTGTAGCCTATTATCCCTAAAATGGTATTTTTCGCAGTGGTTTGCGAGATAAGCCTAACAAATACAGTACCGCTGGGTCCTATTAGTTTTGAAGGAACAGGATATCCTTCCGGTATCCTATCGGATATGTGTGTGTGTCGACAATTTCTGAATAACAAAAACTTCACTTCTATTTTCGTGGCCAGATTTCATGCTTACTTTTATTTTTGAAGACGAAGAAAAGAAAGGAAGTACACTCCATTTTTAAAGAATGGGAAATCTTTCGTAGAAATCAAATATTGTAAGTTAAGGTCGAGTTATACCGAGAATGCAAATTTTACCTTGCAGTAGCATACAGAAGGTCGTTCGCACTTTATGGAAACGATTTTGTAATTTGTTTTTGGCGTTTGTATTTTGAGATAAATATTTGGCAACTTCAGAATAATCGTCTGCTACTGTTTTGCTTCGATTCGAATCTAAAATAATAGATTTATTTTGAAAATAGCTCCTAAAATTGATAGATGGCTCGAAGGTTACTTAACTGCACTTTTCGGGGAGAAATATTCGTATCAACAATTTATAAAGCGGTGTAAAAATTTCGGTTATGGCATTTCAAAAATAGGTATTTATAATATATTAAATTTGAAAGGGGAAAAACTTCTAACTGAAAGTAAAAAAGAAAACATGACCACTAAACCTCATCCTAAGACTGTTCGAACGCAGGTAAATATCAAGAAACCTGAGTCTCTGATCCTAAAACAAAATACGGCGACTCAAAGATCCATTGCATTGAAACTAGGAATGTCTTCTGGCGCTGTAAGTAAAATCATTCATAAAGATTTGAAGTTAAAAAAGATGTTTAAACCTAAAGTTCATCTGCTTTTGCCAAAGCATATTGCTGAAAGAAAAGCAAATTGTAGAAAATTATATGAAAAACACATAGCTGCTGAAAAATGAAAATTTGTGGTAATACTCGATGGGGCATGGGTGTATTTAAATGTCTGTAGTAAAAAAAAGAAATTTTGCTCAACTGACGGGAATGACAGTACGAAATACAGTCAGTGTACAGAAAAGTTCTCAAAGGAGTTCATGATAGTAGCAGGATTTTGTTACAACGACAAATTAAAAATTAAAAAAGTCTCAAGTAAAGCCAAAATTAATTCACTCTACTATCAGCAGAATATTTTAGAATCAATTTTTGAAGATGAAATTCCAGCCTTATATGGAAAGGACATTGATAAAGTTGAGCTTCTTATGGACAAAGCCTCTAGTCACACGTCTAAATCACACTACTGCCTCTTATTTAGCAAAGAAAGAATTAGAAACGGGAATAAAATATATACCATTTAATGAAATACCTGTAAAGTTACCTGACTCTTCTCCAATAGACTTTTGCGATTTCGGTTTTTTAATACGAGCCTTAGGAAAACGACATCTAAGAACACTGAACGGACTTTGGAAAACGGTCTAAAAGGAATGAGGTAAAACTAACATGACTGTACTAAGCAAAAATTTACTTTCATGGAAAATTCGAACTAGAGCTATTGTCAAGAACCATGGCTATCAGATAGAAGCAAATCACCGCATAAAATACGGCATTTATACATAAAACTTAACTATCAAAACCGTTTCCATAAAGTGCGAATGACCTTCTGCATAACGTACAATCCCCCCGTACAATTAATTTATAAAAAAATCGTAACGGATATTTTTATAGACAAAATAATGTAGAAGAAACTATTCAAATTAAATCTAATAGAACATACTAAAGAATATAGTACAGTTAATATAGTATAGTTTGAGGAACATTTATGTTACTGTATTTTAATATTTTTTTGGTTAATGTCCAATCGTCTGCCGCATTAGCAGGAAAAAAAATTTTTTTTTTTGTCTATTTCGTTGTTATGTCCGTGACGCAAAATTAGTTTATAGTATCACAAAAAGAAAAGAAACCACGTGATCAGCGTTTAATTAATTAAATTCTAAAAATAAATCTTTTAAAATTCACCAAAAATCAGAAAATGAAGGATAAGATTCGAAAAAGATTTCATTTTAAAGAAATTTTTATGATCTTTCTTGTGATATAAATTTTATAACTCTCAGATTATTATTTTAAATGCAAACTTAAAAAAAAGTTACAAAAACAGCTTAAAAATTTAATTTAAAAAAATCTAAGAAGAATTTTTCAAAAATCTTTCTTAGTGCACCCCTACACTATAAGAAGAATCGCCATGCAAAATTTCAGCCTTTTAGGTCCAGCGGTTTGGTCTGTGCGTTATCTGTCAATCAGTCAGTTACGGAACTGTTTTATATATATATAGATAAGACATATGTTTCTGAGAAAAATTCAAAGCTATATTATTTATGTTCTCGATGTCTTCTGAAAATATTACAGAAATTTCTTGAAATACTGCTTGAAACTACATTTAATTATATTTTACGAATAAAAAAATTAAAAATGAATACAATGGCACATTAAAATGCGAAAAAGTATGGTAATATAATTTACCAAAACATGTTTAAGTAATTGAAATCTAATTCTGTAATTTAAAACGCATTGCGTTTTGTCGTTTGGTCACAGAGTTAATTTTTATTTCATCTTTATAAATGTAACAAAACCGGCATATTTAGAAAAACTATCTTGTATAGATATTTTCGAACGAACTGTGAGTGATATCAATTTTTTCTCAATATATATCTTGCGTTTTTGTTATTAAATGATTCAAGTAAGTTATCGATTGTAGGGTTAAATTTCATCAGGTTTAGGTTTAAAAAAATATTCATAGCAAATTTTTTTGACCAAATGAAAGTAAAATAAATAATAAATAAATCCAAATGTAATAATTTATTCTCTTTGTAGCTTTCAAAAATATAACAAAATATGATTTGTGTCCCCTTGATATACTTATACAGATGTGAGTAAAAAAAAAATTGTATATCATTTACACTGCTAATAGTTTCAACATATCTGTGTTTGCTGTGCAAAGGGTGTTAAGTCCAAAATGGTCTAAAATAAATTATCAAACCAGGCCTTTTTTGAAAAATCAAGGGCCACTGAAGGGTACAGAAAGCTAAGTCCAATTACACTCCTAAATAATTTTATTCATCAGGGAAAATTTGGGATATGTGAAACAAAACACAAATATGTTAGTGTTAAACGCTTATGCCCCAATCAAGAACTTAACACTGTTTACTCAACAAAAATAAAATTCGAGCAATTTACTTTAAAAAAATTAAAAATTAAACTTGATAAACTGACTTTACAAAAGCCGTTTTTCTTTTTTTCAATCCCGTTTTTCTCAAAACTACGGTTTTGGACTTGACACTCTTTGCACTGCAAACACAGATACACCAAAAGAAACTTTCCATCGCAGCTTTTAGGACAAGGGACCTTCAGCCTCGATATTTTAAATTTTCAGTTTTTAACGCTATATACAAAATGAGAATAATTCGTATTATTTTTTACTACAATGAAGACCTTTTGAATTAAAAAAAATGATTTTTTGACAGAATCATGCCCATTTTTCAAAAAAAATTTCACAAGTGCTAGTGTTTTTCAAAATGCCCCATATGCCTTCCAAATAATTTAAAAACCTTAAATTTTTTAATAGACGTTTACTATTTATATAGAAATATAATCGTGCATTGATTGTTTTTTGGTATGAATTTAAAGTCATAACTAATTATCATTTTTTTAATCTGCCTGTTATTTTTTTTTATGTTTATACTATATTTCATGGTCTATAAATTAGAAAAGTTTTTGTGGTTTCAAAGAATGATGCTTAGTTTTGTGGTAAACACGTCTATTTCCAATCGCGAGAAATTTGAAAGACATCGAATGAAAATGAATGCACGTGGAGCATTCTGAAAAATGCTAACATTTTTGAAGAATTTTTTGAAAAATAGCTAATTTTCTCCTACAAAATACTTATTTGAGAATTCTAAGTGTTTTTAATGCAATGTAAAAGAATACTAATTAATCTCATTTTGCGTATAGATTTAAATACTGAAAATGGAAAAAACTTGGTTGAAGGTCCTCTCTCAACCTAAAATACCTTAAGCAAATATGATGATGTGTCCCGTTTGTTGAAAGAGCTACGGTAAACTTTTACTTCACAATGGTTAGTTATACCGGAACATACAGTTCTGAGCCGATTCTGAGAGGCAACAAACAACCATGACAACAGTGGGATTCAAACCCACAGAGTCTAGGACCGAATGCCAAACTCTCTAGCCTTTTGACTGTGCCTGAAACGTGTTGAAGGAAAACAAATCAATGTGTTTTCCAAACGTTAATATTAACGTATAAATTAAAGTACATGTTCAAGTTTTCATTCATAGATAATGAAGGGTCATAAAAATTAATCTTAAAGTAACATTATACGAAAACCATGCCTATCTTTTATTTGATACAATGGAAATGTATAAAGAAAAACATTACTGTATCTTGATAATTCCTTTTATCTATGTATTCTTACAAGTTCAGTACACTGAAATGATTCGTTTTTCAATCTCTGGGTTCAAAAATTTGTGTATAAAGGAAAAGAAAACATTTCAAGGATAAAAGTTGAAACATTTTAATTAGTAGCAAATTTAAACTGACTCAAAGCAAAGTAAGAATCATTGACGAAATTTGTTTTATCAAGTTGCTGCTATCCCAAGTCCATCCTTCAACACACGATACGGTTGTTGTTTTTTTGGTCATATGATTTATCGTCACACGATTTGAAACGGAACGCCCTCGTATCAGCACATGTCTGAACCATGATAACCAATTTCCAACATAAAATATTATAGAAAATTCATATGTGGGGAGGAATTTTTTTTCATGCCTAATCTGAAAGGCTACAAACAACCATGACAGCAGTGGGATTCAAAACCCACAGACTCAGGACCGAATGCCAGCTCTCCAGCCTTTCGACTGTGCCTGAAACGTGTTGAAGGAAAACAAATCAAAGTGTTTTCCAAGCGTTAACATCAACATATAAATTAAAATACATGTTCAATTTTTCATTCATAGGAAATTGCGGGTCATAAAAAATTAATCTTAAAGTAACGTTATACCAAAATCATGTCTATCTTTAATTTGATAATACATTGGAAGTGCATAGAGGAAAACATTACTGTATCTTGATAATTCTTTTTATCTATGTATTCTGACAAGTTCAGTACAATACAATGATTCAGTTTTTCAATCTCTGGATTCCGAAATTTGTGTATAGAGGAAAAGAAAATATTTCAAGGATAAAAGTTGAAACATTTTAATTAGTAGCAAATTTAAACTGACTCAAAGCAAAGTAAGAATCATTGACGAAATTTGTTTTATCAAGTTGCTGCTATCCCAAGTCCATCCTTCAACACACGATACGGTTGTTGTATTTTTGGTCATATGATTTATCGTCACACGATTTGAAACGGAACGCCCTTGTATCAGCACATGTCTGGACTATGATAATGAAGTTCCAACATGAAATATTATAGAAAATTCATATTTGAAGAGGGATTTTTTTTAATGCCTAACATTTTTTCTGCATTTACTCTTTTATATTTCTCTCTGTTTCTTATTAATTCTGCAAGCGCCAAGGCGGGCATGTTACTTTCATTATCGTTTAAACAGTCCCTAACTTATTATGTTTTCATTCACTTATTTTATTTTACTGAAAGTTATACGAAGCATTAAATTTAGTTTAACAAGAACATATATGCATATATAGATTAAATGATAAATGGTCGTATAAAGGCAATTTAATATAAAATATTGTTCGAAAAATTTGCAAAATATAAATGAAACTGAGATGAGAGGTGATGATATGGAGGTTATAAACGTATTCTGAAAGTGAAGTCGGGGGATTGTGCTTGGATCTTCTAATTTCAAGACGGGACTGAAAACTGAAGACGAGCAAGGGAGAGACAATCTTGAATTCACATGATAAAAGAATTGCTGCAAAAAGGCGCAGTGACGTGGCTTCGCTCTTCTTCATTTGCACTTGCCTATAAAATTTAAATGCTAAAGGATTCTCTGGAACGTTAAGTATCAGCTTCCAGCGATTTCATTGACAGCAATTATCGGGCCATAAGTTTCACATAAATCCCTTTAATATGAAGAAAATGTTAACTAAGCATTTAGATTTGGAGATTAAAAAGATTAGGGTTTAAGTTCATATTACCAGATAGATTTAGGTACTATAAGATGTTATCGTAGATGTTTGAAACATTATTCACACACACACACACACGCACACACACACACACATATATATATATATATATATATATATATATATATATATATATATATATATATATATATATATATCAATTATTGAAGTAAACCGTAAAAGAAATTATACATTTATTTGATAACACAAAATTAAGACTAAAAGAAGTGGATTTTCATATAAATACATGCGTTCATCGAGCTATGTAAGAAGTAAAATCTATAAAAGCAAACCATACTGAGATCACCAGAGGTAAATCGTTTGATGAATATATCGCTCACTCCTTTCAACAACGTCATATCACAAAAATCGGCGATTTTTATTTACACCAGTTTTCAGAATGTCCTAAAAGAGTAATATATCCCTGCAAGATCATCATACGCATATTTCACAACATAATATTTAGCCGCTAGAGAGCAGAATTAAGATTGATTTTTTAATACATTTGATTCTACTTTTTAACTTTAAAATCACTCTCATGAAGAATCACGTTTTTTGAGATATGACGTAGGTGAAAGGAGTGAGCGATATCTCTCACCCAACAATGCCAACATTAACGCTGATAATTATGTTTGCCCTGCTGAAAGAGCATTCCCTTATTTTTTGTAAAAATTTTTTTGGGAATAATACAAATTTGTGCCACCCATATGATATATTTGATAGCGCTCTGAGCTCCCACGCAGTGAGCTTGGGTTCAAATCTCGAGTAAAGCTTGGTCGTTTCCGTGTTGTCCTCTCATAGGGAGCAATGCTGGCTTACATACATGGTACTCCCATAATAAAGTGGCCAGCAAAACTTCGCTGGTCAGAGACAAGGGAAAAATGGGGCATTAAAAAATGGGGGGGGGGAGGGCTCTTATTGTAATCTAGGACATGCTCCGTTTAACATAATCATACGCGTTGAATTTTTCTTAGGTGTAGCAAGTTTAGTTTTTCAATGAGGAACCAATTCAGTTCAGTAGCAATTAGCATTTGATACTTTAGAACAATTGATTTTTCAACTACCTTGGTAACTTCAAAAACACCATACCATGATATGAAATATAAAAATCTTTTATTTGCCAACAATAAGCGAATTTTTAAAAATATTTGAAGTATTGCTGTATACTTCAAATACCCGTAATTTTTTTTTACTTTAAAGTAGCCTTTAACTATGTATAACTAAAAGAAAACCCTACACAATATATATAGGCAAATTACTAACTTGAACGATATTTGCAATGGCAGAAAAAAATCGAGATGTTCAGTGTCACAATAAAGTACACTCTTTAACATTTGAATATCTAATCAGAAAGGGACTTACCCAAGACACCTTTTTCAAAAGAGCAAGCTCTCTTCAAATCAGCTGCTGTGTCTTCATAGATTATCCATTATTTCAGTAGAAATCTCGCTGTGATAATGCTTGAATCTTTGTTCTTTTATCAGAGAATCCTATAAAAGTTAACATGAAAATTCGTACATTAAAGAGGCTTATTTGCGTTTTACTAATTGATTATGAAATTTTAATACACATTTTGAAACTTACAATATTTTAGAACGTTATACCATAAACATTTGATATTATATATTCATTTTTAGCAAATACTTATGTCCACACACATCTCATATATTTTCTGACTCATATGATATAAACGTATTGCCAAACATTCTCCGAATGTGGCTAGTCTGCTGGCTTTTAACACCAGAGTCGAGAATATAAGCAGTTTGGAATTTAAACTTTTCCTTTCGGCCTGTTCAGTTCCCGTGTACCAAGAAATGACCACAAAGATCAAATTTGCTGATCCTATATGTGTGTTGTATGTGTTATGCATAAATACCTATGGGAATGCTCACAGACTGTAATGTCAAACTCATACATCAAGAAAATAAACTATATATATATATATATCTATATATATATATATATATATATATATATATATATATATCAATCACTAATGATGACGTTGATAAAGGCATCAGCAGTATGAGTAAAAACGCCGTAAATAAGCAAAATATATTCTTGTTAACAAATAATTCAGAAATATAATGTAATAAATTTGAATACCTGGACAGAAAAGTTCAATTTGTGAATTTTAATGGCCTACAAACGAAGATGTGTTTCATACAGTTTTGTCATCTTTGGACTTGGGCTGTACGCTTCAGTGATTTTGTTCAGTCATAAAACATAAAACGGGATAACTAAGGTCTTATACATGTCTATTATTTTACGCTGACTTCCATCTTGGAGTCTACAGTATGTCCGGTTTTTGCTGGTTAATGTTTTCCTGGGCTTAAAATCGGGGTGCTTTAGCGGATGTCGAGAAGGCATGCATACTTCCTGTCACATGGGTTAAAAGGCTCGTGTGCAGCGCGTGCCAAAACACCAACTCCCTCCCCCTGTGGGTTTCTTAAAATACCTCGTCAAGGGAGGTAATATGGAGAGGAAATGATATGCTCGACTCGTATTCCTCTGAAGTCACCTTGCTGAAAAGAGAATTGCTGTAATTAATGAGTCGGAAGTGTACTAATGCCGCTGGAGGAAGTTTCAAAAGAAGTCATGTCGTCCAGGAAAATTTTAGATACTTTTTATAATAAGTGATGGGTAAGTATTAAGCTGCCACCGATCACTTATTAGTTCCAAGGTGCTACTGCGATTACTCTGATAGATTTGCATCTCTGTCTTTTTCAAATAATATAATATAGCCTTAGCGACATTTAACAGAGAAAGGAAAAAAAGCAATAATGAATTTAATCAACAACTTGGTTCGTAGTTGAAACCTGGAAATGAGGCTTTTTTCTGCTTTTACTAATAAGATCACTTTATTTTCAATGTTAGATTCTTTGATAAACTTAGTTTTCCTTTCGGATTCTATTTCTGCCATTCTAGAAAATAGGTCTTTCAACCATCCAGGAGCAACACGAATTGGAGTCTGCAGGAAAATTTTTGTTAGCTGTTCATTCCAATTTTGAAAACATAATACTCTGATTGATACCTGAAGATTGCGGAATCTACGGCAGTGAAATGGCCGGAAAACTTGATAAATGGGGTGCAGAGATTTTGCAAGTTTCTCTGAGAAACATATCCTATTCTTCGATTGTGAAGATTATTAAAAACAAATCGTGGGAACCCCCCAACAAGAACAGCATTCCCATGTCGAGACACAGTGGCTGCTTTTCGACTAGCAACGAGACATGATTATCTGGCTAAATACCTAAATCATTTCAAAATCTAGAAAGCCCCCAATCATGTCATTATATATATAATAGCCGTTGTCTCTGTATAACACTTCCGGGCTGTACTCATCTTTCAATTGAAGCCCTCAGTAAACAAACGGCCGGTTAAGCTTAATTTCAATTTCAGATGTGGATCAGAATTTTTTTCTTACCGAAAAACTAATATCTTCTCCATCAAATCACGTTTGTTCAGCCTATTTTTCTATAAAACATTCAGAACTAAAAAAAAATTGGATGCTTTTAGCTGCATATTTAACAGTTTTTAAAAATCTGTTTACTTTTGTGATGAATTCTGAAAGTAAACAAACTTGAATGTGAATGAATCAAGTAGCTCAAGTATTCATATCGCGTAGTGAGCTGTAAAAAACTGGATGGCAGTCTACTACTCCAATCGCATGAAAAACTAAATAAATAAAAAATAATGAAAGGGTTTGCTTTTACAAGGTGTGGATTAAATGCAATATTGTTAGATAGTTCGGGATATTTTTTAACTTTCATATACATTTTCCATTATGACGTCATTATTAGTATTATGACGTCAAAATGACGGGTTACCTTCTAGTTATATATATAATAGCCGTTGTCTCTGTATAACACTTCCGGGCTGTACTCATCTTTCAATTGAAGCCCTCAGTAAACAAACGGCCGGTTAGGCTTAATTTCAATTTCAGATGTGGATCAGAATTTTTTCTTACCTAAAAACTAATATCTTCTCCATCAAATCACGTTTGTTCAGCCTATTTTTCTATAAAACATTCAGAACTAAAAAAAATTGGATGCTTTTAGCTGTATATTTAACAGTTTTTAAAAATCTGTTTACATTTGCGATGAATTCTGAAAGTAAACAAACTTGAATATGAATGAATCAAGTAACTCAAGTATTCATATCGCGTAGTGAGCTGTAAAAAACTGGATGGCAGTCTACTACTCCAATCGCATGAAAAACTAAATAAATAAAAAATAATGAAAGGGTTTGCTTTTACAAGGTGTGGATTAAATGCAATATTGTCAGATAATTTGGGATATTTTTTAACTTTCATATGCTTTTTCCATTATGACGTCATTATTAGTATTATGACGTCAAAATGACGGGTTACCTTCTAGTTTGTCAGAAGAATGTGGAAACGGATGCTTCCCGTGTTGAAGTATAACGCACCTGTAGCAGAATTCATCAGTTTTCAGTAGGATTCCTTAGTGCCATTTGAATTTATCTCTTATATTAAGTTTTTATTCAAATATGTCTTAAATTTTGAGCTTATGATGACCACCAAGCCTACTTGAGGTCTTTAAACAGGAAATCTGGAGGGAATGATTTATTTTCTTATCATTTTATCAATGGCACTTAACTATGTACATTTTTGAAAGAAGCAGTTTAGCTTTCACATTGAATTGAACATAAGCTCTCGCGATTTGTTATGACTTGGAGGAAGAACGAGGAGAAAAATTCAAATGAGTGAACACTTTTCAACTTGATTCTTTTCTTTCTCTTCAGTTCATTATATGAACAAAGCAATTTTTAAATGAAATTGGAAGGGTGTAAAATTTATTGAAATTCATGTATGAAATTTTATATAAATCTCTCAGTCACTCAGAAAAACAAAATTTTAGGCCTTCTTAGTGTTAACTTTAAGATTTAGTCGACTTTAAAATCTGTTTCAAATGTAAAAGTGGCTAAAAAAATGAAGACTTTTGTTTTGTATATATATATATATATATATATATATATATATATATATATATATATATATATATATATATATATATATATATGTATGTATGTGTATGTGTGTGTGTGTGTGTGTAAGTAATATCTGAAATATTATACCCTCCATTCTAGCATTTAAATTTCCTAAATCCAATCCCCAGTAATATTATTTTATCGCTTTAAAACCCTTAGCCACAGAACTTCCCCTGAATCGCATGCCTTTGCATTTCTACACGTGTATACGTCTGGAGTGGGTTCGCATCGCGACCCCAAAATCTGCTGACCCTACAAATAATAGTCACATGTCTACCTCGCCCTCGCGTTTAATGTTGAAAGGTGATATTACTTCCGAGCCTTCTTTGAAATGAACGGATGTACTTTCGTCTCTCTAATAAACGATTCGACCCGACTGCTTCTAAATTTAATTTTTATTCCTTTCAGGCTGAGTCTAGCTCCAGCTATGTAAATATGAGTTTTTCCTTTCAGGTTATAGTTTAAGGATGTGATGTAATGGGTATATTACGCACGCACACACACACACACACACACACACACACATATATATATATATATATATATATATATATATATATATATATATATATATATATATATATATATATATATATATATATATATAGAGAGAGAGAGAGAGAGAGAGATAGATAGATAGATAGGAAGAATAAATTCTTTGCCTTCTCCATGACTGTAATAGTTTAAACTATCAAACATTTAAGTAATATCCTTCCATAAAATAACTCTTATAACAGGATAGCTTAATTTAATTATCTTAACACATTACTGTGGAAACTGTCTGTAAAACTTTCCAAGCGTAGAATGTGATTCGCAGTTCTTTGCAGTAATAATCCACCTTAATCCGTGAATTAGACACCATTTTCAACTGAATCAATAAAAATGCCTGAACTGTCTTTGCCAGGGTATGATGGAAAGATGCTATTCAAATGTCTGAAACTGCCTAAAGTAAAATATGCAGCCGTAACATTTTGTTTCATTTAAAACATCTGTAATGTAATATGAATATCGAAAACCGATACTCTCTACTCCCCCAACTTTCAAAAAACAGGCAGCGTGTAGTGTCATTGTTGAAGCTCTTTATATGTGTGTCTTTATATGTGTCTCTTTATATGTGTGTAACATTACGCCTTGGAAGTGCCTCACAATATGATATTTGTATGATGACTTTCCCTCTGCCTCCTCAAACCGACAGATGATATTCTTATTCGGCATCCACTCGAGTTTTATAAAGCGCTCCCTCCCGAACTTATGTCTTAAAACCTTTTGTCGTTTTTCCCCATCCATCCTACCACATGAGCTGGAAACTTAAGTTTCCGAACTTTGCAAACAGCTGCGATTTATGGAATAGAAAAATCCCTCTGTTTTTACATACTTATAAATAAATAAATTTAATAAAATTAAACCTTTTGCATACGGGGCCAATTTTATTCGATTCCCTCTTTAGAACGGGAAATTTCATACCCCCTTTGTAAGAACGGCCATTAAGGAGGTAATGTATACATATATATATATACAGTGGAATCTCGATCTATCGTTTTTCAAGGGACCGACTGAACTGAACGACAAATATGGGAAAACGATAGTTGCGGGAACATAACAAAGCAATATAATGTCGGGACTGGGTGAAATAAACGACACATACGGGAAAACGAGGTTTCGGTGAACGATCGATCGAGATTCCACTGTATATATATATATATATATATATATATATATATATATATATATATATATATATATATATATATATATATATATATATATATATATATACATATATATATATTCATTCGTGGGCCCGTATTCTTGGGATATATGCTATCCCACCCCATAAGCAAAAGGTTAACAAACTCTCGAGGTTCAGAGTAATTTACCGCTCTCTAACATGTCCACAGCTTTTATAAATAGGTTTCTTTTTTCAATACGTTTACTACATTTTATCCCACTCTATTAAATGCAATAATTTTAATTTTACACTACAAAGGGAAATATTGCTTTGAGAATGGAACCCAAGAGAAAAATTATTCATTCATGCAAATATCCTTATTAACCTGAACTTGGTTACATGCATGGGATAAATTTTTCCTGTATACTCTCTTTCTACATTTGTGGAGCTTATATATGTCCGAAACATCCATGAGAAAAGTCAAAATCCACGTATATATCTTAGCCTTCACAAACCTTGATTCTTAGCATGATTGAATATTTTTAACGCACACCCTAAAAGTAACAGTGTAGATTGCACATGCAACGCACGTTTCATGAATTCAAAATAACGATAATAATTTAAGATATGATACATACGGTGATAGAGATAGTGAAAAAGAAAGATTAATTTATATATATATATATATATATATATATATATATATATATATATATATATATATACACATATATATATATATATATATGTATGTATGTATGTATATAACACACACACACACACACACATATATGTATAATAAATTTTAACCACCTCTAATCGCCTGTAATCCGACGTCTCTCTCTCTATGGTAACCTTTCCGTTCTTTATCCCATTCTCATATACTAACCTACCTCACGAATTTCTGGCAACCCGTTTTACAGCTACTTCGATGCTCGTGCAGCAGACGGGAGTTGGACGCCATGCTGTAAGGTGATGTTTTGGCTGCAATAAACTGCGTTGTTCATTGTATTTAAATCTTATTATTGTTTCAACCACGATGTATTTGTTAACAGAAGATGACCATTCGGGTCATTATATATATATATATATATATATACACTTCAAAGAGTAACAAATTTGATAAGCATCCAATAAATTAACAATGACAACAATTAAATAACTAAAAGTAAAAAGCAGACTGTGATGGACTTTACTAGCATTACTCGGTAAGACGTTCTCGCAGATTTACCTATGTATATGGACTTTGATATATAAATGAGAATAAAGCTAAAATCTATATCATGAAGGAGATTTGACTATGAAATCTGCTGAGCCCTTACCTAGTCCTGATACGAGCCAGGGATTTATATTTTAAAATACTCAAGCAAACAGTAATGTTGAGAAAATGGAATAAAGTCAAAAATCCAAAATTTATCCATAAATGTAGTTTATTCCCCAAAAAAGCTGTTCTGGTATTCAAGAAAAGTAATATTGACACAAAAACTCCTTGTTGCTTCTAAAATCACTGAAATTGCTGCTTTGTACTTCAGTGCGCAAACTGCAAGAAAATAAGCTTCGCTCTCACTCAAACCCGAAGACATTCAGGTTCAGGAAAACTGGAACCTTAAAAACTGTGTTCGAATTCTCCTAAAATGCGTAAGTTTAATAACAGTACACCTTTTCTAAGTCGACAAAATTTTGTGGTATATAGATCAGGATAATGAAAACAGGTTTGCCTTACGTATTGTTCATTTACGCTATGTTCATTTTCTACATTCTGTTTTAATTATTAATGGGCGCAAGGTGTCTTTTCATACTAAATCGATGATGTTGAACAACTTTGTAATTGACCCTTTTCCCGTATCTCGTATCGTTTTTGAGATAAAAACGTTAATTCCAAAATCTGCCGATAGATGGCATTGTAAGTTGTCTCATCGTGTAGCGCACAACCTTTTTACTATACCTAGACACAAACTTTATGGTCTAAGATGTCATCGTTTAGAAGTTAAGGAGGGTGTAACGGATATAGGGGGGAACCCTGTATATCTATATAAAGCAGAGTGTCTCTATGTATGTATGTATGTAACGTATACAAAGCTACATTTCTTGACGAATCAGGTTGAAACTTCGTATACTTATGTTTTGAAGCCTTGAGATAATTCTAAAATTTGTTTGGAAGCTTTAAAATAGTTTTACAGATATTTAAATTCTAAAAATACTCCACCGCTTCACTCATCTTGAGAAAACATGGCCGATATATCTCCAGTATGGTGCAGCCATCTGTCGGCAGCGACGGGAATAAAAATTGACGAGAATTTAATATATTTGTATGGCCCTTGTTTTCTTTTGTGGGGCCCGCGCATAGCCGGGCGAAGCCCGGCTAGTATATATATATTTATAACATACTGAAACAATCCATTGGTTTTTAGACAGTATCGACACCGCTAATGAAGAGTTGCTGTCTAATACCTTTAAAATTCTTTTCTTTTCTTGTTTTCATTTCACGCTGCATAGGGTAATATGTCTTATGCTGGATTTTCACTATCAACTCTTTCTTATATATACATATATATATATATATATATATATATATATATATATATATATATATATATATATATATATATATATATATATATATATATATATATATATATATATATATATATATGTGTGTGTGTGTGTGTGTGTGTGTGTGTGTGTGTATTCATTCATTGGGTTAATATCGGATATTTTACAACAAATGCTTTGGAGTGAGTTCTCTGTTAACACCTAAAATCACACATACGTGACTAAACATCTAGGACTACAGTTAACAACAAAGTTCCAACACTAAAACTCTCCTCCCCCCCCCCCCTCCCTCTTTCGCGACCTTCGCCTCCTCTCAAGTGACATATTCGTCGGGTGCCTTGCACTTGCATCTTGAAACCTTTTGTCGCACCCCTATTTACATCCTCCCACACCGTTCCTCGATGGCGTGAAATATGTATTTTTACGCTCTATAAGACCAGCTGTCTATTGCCGAAGCGGGAACCGTTTAGTGCAGCTATAATAGAGAGAGAGAGTGTTTACTGTTAAGTTTGTAACTAGAGGACTTCAGATGTTTGTTGTTTGATGTGATGTTACAGGGGATTTCATTCGCGTGCGGCGATTGTTGTTATTTTCATATCGGTCACGCGTGTTTTTTAGCCGAAAGGAAACGTTTGCATGTTTTTTGGGGGCACAAACGGGGGCGTGCGGCATTGTGAGAATTGAAATAAATTGCACAATTATAGAAAATCTGCTCGAAGGGGAGTGGAAATAAATGGTTTTGCTTGAGGAGATTTAGAAACTGAAATATATAAAGAATTGAATGAGTAACAGGATACTTGAAAAAGAAAATTGATTGTTTTAGAGAACTCGACATTAATAGCTGTGATACAGTCAAAACCGGGAGGGAGGTGGGTGGAGATGTAATTAATTAATGTCTAAGTTTTGTTTTTATATCAATGATGCCCGGTATAAAGGGCTGAAGTCAAAAACAGTGATTTAAATATACCAAGTTATTGGCTTTTATACCAATCACAAAAATATAATTTCGACTTGAGTCTTTTGTGCACAGCATTGTAATTTTGCATACAAAATTGATAGACTTAAGCGTTTTATACCAGTCAAAAGTTTTTTGTGTTTTTTTATCAATACTAACAAATATCTAAAAATCACTGTTTTTGACTTAAGTCCTTTATACCGGGCATCAAAGATATAGTAAAGAAGTATTCAAGTCGTAAGTATTGAACGGTACGTAAAATAGATGACAACTTTAGAAATAAAGACTTTTCAATTGTAAAGAAATAATTATGGTTGCTTAATAATAACAAGGTTAAGTATTCTTTTATTATATACATAATTGATTTTCAATGCTTGATTTTAAATTAAGTATTTTTGAGTTACCTCAATGAATGATTGTAGAATATACAAGTTTTGATTAAAAAGCAAAAATTAAATAAATATGATGCACTAAACATTTAATAAGGTTTAGAAAACTTACTTTTGACATTAAAAAATTACATGGTACTTTTGTGTAATTTTTTTATTAATAGGTATATTGCGCATCAAGTGACATATTAAATTTTTATAAACTGGTAAAAATGTAAAATATAAATTCTACATCTACACGTAACACAAGAAATTTAGCCAAGCATTCTATAACAGAAAAAGTGATATGATACATTTAGTCCAACAGTTTTGACACGTATTAAAAACAAAAGAGTTATTGCTATGTTACTTCGCTTTCTATCTTTTAGGTCACTGATGAATTTTTAAAACTATCCGATAATTAAAATCATTTTTTCGTTGTTAAAAGAGACATTGTACCTGATTAATGTACTTCAAGCAATGCAATCAACCTTCTGCTTTTATTATGTCATCTTCCATTATTTTATTCAGCAACTTTTTGACCCTGTAAAACTATTTTTTTCTCCGTAGTAGAATTAATGGGGGGAAAGAAACATCATCCGTAATCACCAACATATGAGTCAAGACTTATCTTCCTCCCAAGGTCAAGTTTACGCGTCCTGTTCGTGAAAGTTAGAGACTGTATTTTAATTTATTACATTCTGGAGATACTAAAATGAGCGTGTATAAGTTTACTTCACTGAGAAAATAGTTTTACAAGTTTTAAAGCTTCGCCTATTAGTTAACAAGTTATATTCAGAGAGAAAGAAATTGGTTTTTCGAAATAAAACTTTTTCGTGTAAAATGCTATAGAGAAAGGATATTTTTTGCTAAAAACATTGTTTTAATGTTAGGGAATTGGAAGGTGGCAAACAATTATAGTACATTTAGCGTTCGCAAGGGTTCACCACGGGGAGACGCTGACTTTGAACGTTGAACATGGCAATCTCATGTCAATAATCCAGATTTGATCCCCGAGTTACCGAGAAGTGATCAAATCTGGGCTCATTTTTGTCTTTTGACAGGACATGATTGTCTTCAGGGCCATTTGTTTCAAATTGGACAGATGGATTCTCCACTCTGAAGTTTTTGTGATTGTAGACAAGTTATGAACGCTAAATATTTAAGTGCGTGCTTTGTACTAGAACATTTTAATTGTGTTGTTAATAAACATTTGAAAGCTCGTAGGCTAATAGCGTTTCGGCCAAATGCCTGACATTTGTAAGCAACAACTGGTAGTAAATTGAACAAAAAATTTAAATTTAATTTGTTAATTAACGGCATTAAACATACGCTCAAAATACCTCCTGCCTCCTGAGAAAAAAGAGTAAAAAAAGAAGGAGAAAAGCATTTTCAAGAGTTCTCTGAAAAATCAAAGTATTTATTAATTTTTAAACATAATTGTACATACACTCCGATAGGTAATTCATATTTACATAAAAGCCTACATCCCTTATCGTTTTTGTCCCTCACAAAAACGGATAAAATTATGTCTTTAATACAAGTAACAAACTTTTCTGAATATGTTTTGAACATTCTTATATACTTACATATGGTGAAATGAATTGCACGCCATTAAGAACACCTTTAATAAATAAAGTTGTTTATTTTAAATTATTAAAACTAGTTACTACCTAGATCACTCTCATTATTGAACACGTTTTTGCTTTGTATTTTGTTTATACGGTTTTAAACAACATTATTTATTACCTGGAGAGAGACCAACTGGTTTTTATATTCTCTGGTTTCCTTTTGATTTCAAGAAATTCTACATCTCTTACTCTAATTTATTGTATTTGTTCATAGCAGGTTAGGTTGCAATTGCGTTTAATCTGCTCAGCAAATTTGTTTATTTTTGTTAGCACCAGAAAAAGTTACCTGCTAATCGTATAACATTAATTTATGGTTCATCTTTTTCTATACAGAGTATTGCATCTTGGATAAACTGTTGACGTTTAATAATTTTTTTTCTCGGCTTTTATTTGATTCCATAAAACTATCGAACTCATTTTTCTAGTTTACGAACGAAAAAGCATATATACTAGATTTTAATTTTGGGTTTTTTAACCCCCCCCCCACACACAAAATAAATAAATAAATAAATAAATTAATTAATTAATAAATAAATACAGTGTTCGTCTCCTTTAAAATTTTTCCCGGATTAGTATCTCACGCCCAACATTCCCAACCTTAAGCTTGAATTTAATTAAAGTAAAGAGATGTATGTACGCTTGAGATTCAAGAAGTGAGTATTTACTTTTATTAATTTATTTAAAAAAAATAAGTATAAAAATTACTATTTAAGTCAAACTTAAATAGACTTTAATTGAAAGTAATTTCCTGTTAAAACATCGCTGTAGGTTCATAGGAGCTTGTGAGAAACTTTCTACCTTGGAGAAGAACTATTAAAGTCATTGGCTTATTGCTCTACGCATGTGTCAAAGTGCTTAAACCATTTTTCTGTCAGAGCTTATCAATGTAAATTAAGTGCTACAGGAAGTATACTTTTAGAAGCATAAAATAATTTTCTCCCTCAACGCAGATTGTCTGATTCTTCCATTAAACCACTCACCACTTCCGTAACCCTCAGGTGTTTGCTCTCACCTGTTTATGATGTTATTAATTAGAGAACTCTTTTTATCTTCGAATGCCCGAGATCGTCGCACGCTGCGCTCGCACTTTCTCCTCTGGCATGTTTCCAGCTTGGCATCATTCCAAAAGGGGTTTCCCGAAAGGCAGACGCCCTTTCTTGTCTGCCGAGGTTTCTCAGTCAAGGGCAAGGACGCCTCTCTGCTATCAAACAGAAACGAGGAAGAGAAAGGATAGAAAAAAAAATCCTTATATTTGGTGCACTTTTTTATACTTAAATTTTCTTTCTTTTCCAGTTGGGGATCGGAGGAAAGTGAAAGTGGAAGTACTTGTTCATGCTTTCTTTCCTTAGCCGAGTTATTATTATTATTTTCTTTTTTTTTTACTTTCGTGTCCTTGAGTTATTTTCTTGAAAGTTATAATAATAAATGTATTAGAATTAAAAATATCATAAATGACTATGAATCCATTTTATAAACTTTTTATTAAAGAATATTTTTAATCACTTTTTTGTACTTAAATTTTCTTTCTTTTCCAGTTAGGGATGGGAGGAAAGTGAAAGTGGAAGTACTTGTTCCTGCTTTCGTTCCTTAGCCGAGTTAGTATTATTTTCTTCTTTTTTACTTTCGTGTCCTTGAGTTCTTTTTCTTGAAAGTTATAATAATAAATGTATTGGAATTAAAAATATCATAAATGAATATGAATCCATTTTATAAACTTTTTATTAAAGAATATTTTTATCACTTTTTTATACTTAAATTTTCTTTCTTTTCCAGTTGGGGATCGGAGGAAAGTAAAAGTGGAAGTACTTGTTCATGTTTTCTTTCCTTAGCCGAGTTATTATTAATATTATTATTATTTTCTTTTTTTTATTCTCGTATCCTTGATTTCTTTTTCTTGAATGTTATAATAATAAATGTATTGGAATTAAAAATATCATAAATGAATATGAATACATTTTATAATTTTTTTATTAAAGACTATTTTTATCATTTTTAAAATAATATTTGAATAGAATAGAGTTAATGATTCGTCTTTATTTTCCCATGGCAACTGCTATATTGGGGAAAAAAGTAAAATAAAATAAAATTATAGTGTGTTGACCTATGCATATTGCTCATGAACAATCGTAAAATCCAGTAGCGTGCAATTATTTTAGTTATCCATATTTTCTATCAAAGTATAAAGATGAATTTGTTTAAAATCATTTTAGGTCATTACAATCTTCTATTCAATCAAACTGTCTCTCAATAATTCAGTTTTTATGTGAAATACAACAGACATATAGCCACTTGATGTCTTGAAAGGTTTATAACACTTTCGATTCCTTTAAAACAGCAATAAGCAAACTACTTTTCAGCACTTACTCTCAAAATACTCTTTACACTATGGTTCACTTAGAAACCATATTTTGCTAATTTTAACAATGTTCATTTACGGAATCAAGAAATGTCACTGATAATAATTCTGGCCAATTTATTTAAAGATGGATACTCCTTGATAGATTCCTATTTTAAAGGAATTAATTTAATTTTCATTAAAATAAGAAAAAACAGATTCAAAGATATGTCTACATAATCATAATTAATGACACATTTTTATTCTTGTAAGAACTCAGTAATAAAATTACTACCATAAATAGGTAGTAATGTTAGGTAGATGTACCTTTGACTTCGAACTGACACAGTGCCAGTAATTTGAACCCTCTTTAAGGCAGTAAAAATTTAATAACTTTCAATCTGTAAATAAAGTACAGTATTTTTAGTACCATCTGCTACTGTCTACAAATTGGTCAGGTTTAAATTCTGTGATAACGGTATAAATAAGAACGTATTAGATTATATAGAATTTAAGCGTCGAACCTGCAACATATTGATGGAATTGCATCAACACGTGAAGAGTAACATAAGAAATGATTTACGATGGATTTTTTAGTTGCAGTGTTAGTTATCCGGTAACAAAAATCATTAAAAAATTTGTCAGTCTCTTTCCGCAAATTCAGTGAATAATGCTTTACAAAAAGTTGTTAATACCAGTGGTACGAAAACGATCCATGGGTTTTCGGTAGAGAACAATCAAAGGCCAAATTCGGCATGATGAGATCTTTCTTATAAAAGCGGGATTACGAATCCATTTAGTTGTGGAAAAGCACTCAAAAATATTAATGTCATTTTTTCCGAGGAGAAAAATTTACAGAGCTATATGGGATGTTCCATTGAGAATTTATATAAAATAAAACGGTGTCTCAAATTTTAGATCTCAGTGTAAGAAGAGTTGAGTGAATTAGAAGCATTCACTCAAAATTCCTGCATCTTCCCTTTTATTTCAGAAGTCTAAGGGAGGGTCCCTATCCACATTGCCGTACACCCCTACCTTGATTTACACAGTTTTGGTTTAATGCGGTATTAAAAAAAAAATTGTCTATACGGGAATTTTTCGTTACCACTACTTTATGAATTTCATTATTATTTTTAATTTCGTTTCTATTTTTATTTTCTTTATTATTTTTTGATAAACATATTCTTTTTATTTCAGTAAAACAATTCTATGATTTTGTTACTGCAAAATCAACTATATGTACTTATAAATCTAACCTTTTTTTTTAATCATTTCTCAGTCTCCAATTACACATTTTTTTTTCTGGACCATATGTTGCTATTTTTTGTATATCCTATGAACTCTTGTACATGCTTTTTGCGGGTAAGTTACCTATCTCCTAGTGTTATATGATTTCCTTAGATTAAATTTAAGCGGTTTCGTTTAACGCGGAACGTATCTGTCATGTAAATAGAATGATGGGTGTATTTAAGAGATCAGCAACGAGAAAGACTGAATGTAGAACGAACACAATTTGAGAACAATATGTCAAACATTGACTTTCCCATTGTTTAATATACTAGAAAAGGAACAATATTATAACAGATGGAAAAGAAACATCTGTACACTTATTAATACCTACATGTAGTGTAAACTCATTAATACGAACAAAGTGGAGATCGAATCTACTGCGACTATAAAGTGTTGTGGATTGTCCGAAACATTTTTCCAGATATCGTTAACGTAAATATTTCTTCAACATAATAATAAGTTATTAAGTAACTCAACATATTTCAATTTAACTATATTTTATATATCTCAAAGTAATTAATCATTCAATGCCTAATTGATGACGTAAAAGGTATTCAAAGGGATGTGGCCAGGAACGTGAAAGATGTTGAGAAAAAGGGTTAAATCGGATAACGGTCTTGAAAAGTCAATCCTACCAGATAATTAAGCTACTAAGTAAAATGTTAAGTTAGTGGAGAAACTTTTCAATGTTTAACTGATCCCATACTGAAGAATGTCTTGAGAATATCTTAGCCCAATGGATTACTGCAAACTGCGATGACCACAGCTTCTAAAACCACCTGATATGGCATCGTCTCTATAACCCATCGGAGAGAAAAAGATAACTGAGAAGGAAGTGAGGGGGAGACAGAGCTATCAAAGCACCCCAGTATCACATATAAAGAAGAGTCACTTCGTTACCTAGAATGATAGGCCAACGCAACACTGACACATGTAATGCTCAAACAACACTGACACATGTAATGCTCAAACAACACTGCTACAATACTGCTTACATTTCTGTGCTCAGATGGCAAAATGTTATAAGAAACTTTTCTTTAAAAAATTGAGTTTTTCACATTCCAGAATCTCGTTCGCCGATATTTTCTATTTACAGTAACTACTGTTAGTGATAGCCAACTATTTTTTTGAAACACTGGTACCACATTTGCTCATGTAAAAAAAATTACTGATTTTTCATGACATCTTGAATCATAGAATTGCTGTCACGTAAATTTCTTGCAACATTTTGCCATCTGAGCACAGATTTTATATCCTCTTAAGACAATATATTTAAAATGTCATATAAACGAAAGACTGTATTTAAGGCATTTTTTGCGGAAGTATATACGTATGTAATATGCATATAATAAATTTACAATGATTTTGTCTTCTTCAATTCCTTAAATAATGATCACTCACTGTCGTGGTTGGCTATTCTGTTTTATTTTATCTATTTTGGTAACTCGTAATTTGCGAAATCCAAGAGGCCCGGATTAAATTCAATTCTATATTTTTTGTGGCAGTTTTTTTAATGTAAGCCAATGGTATTATTAAGTTTCTGTATGAAAATTAAAAAAAAATAGTTTATAATAGCATTTTCAAAATAATCATTTATGTATACAGCTTCGAAATAATTATTTATCTTGAAATAATCTTCATGAAAAAATATGGAAAACAATCTCGAAATTCATGATAAATGTGGAGTACTGTTATTTCAACTTATTTATGTCTGACTAACCGCCTAAGGCTAAAAAAACAGGGAGATCATGACAAGGTACTTCTTTTATAGAAGGGTCTTCGATCTTTCAAAGCTTCGAAACTACTAACGTAGAGGTAATAGAGCTATTAATACAAGATGCAACCTGATGTTTTGAATAATACTATATTTTAATTTATAAAAAATTATGAATAATTCGGAAATAATAATCTTTATGTACGCTTGTGTAAATGCAATTACTGTATCATAAACAGAACCTTTTTATTCATTCATGAGTAGACTGAAATTACGAAAATTATAGTGTATGGAAAGTGTAATTTTGAGGCATCCTTTTCTCACAATAGCAATTGAATACTTTATTTTATCACTACTAGATTACTACTTACTGTATTTTTTCTGAAACCTTTCAGTTTTTTAAACATGCCCAGGTATGAGGAGTATGAGGCTTCGCGAAAGCTAATGCAAGAGTTACGATGGGAAGAAATACTTTAGCATCTCTAGGCACTAAAATTAGGGAGTTCCTTGCCAAGTGCCTTTCCTCTACCTTTTTGTTAGATAATTGGATTTTTTTTTGTGATTTATATACTTTTAATCTCATTTAACATTTTATACTAACTTAAAAATATTTTAGTATAAAAACTTCCTCATCCTTTTTTTTTCTTAACAGACTGGTGTAGTCTGCGAAGGCACGAATATGTCTTCGAAGTATGTTATTTCAAAACTCCCCAGATTTCTGAAAAGAATACGTTGATAAGTAAAAAAAATCATGGTTGTGTTCCATTTGCAGTGAATAAAAACAACCCTTGAATAACAACAATATATTCAATACATGCGCAAATTAACACGAGAAATTTGTACCAAAATTGAAAGTGGCTTATACAGCAGCAATATCCAGTCCAATATGCAAATTTATTTACGTAATTCCAAAATGGGAATGGCATCGCCAATCTTTGTAAGTAGCACATATAAGTAGATTTCTGGCGGATTCAAATGATTCGCTGTGCCCTCATTCTCAAAAATACGACTGAGTACGGTGGGAGGTAGTTCTTTTCCTTAATTATCTTTTATTATTGTCTTTTCTATCTATTTAATTACTTTCCTGTAATTCTGCTTGCTCATTCTAGACGAGAACCGGTGACGTCACGGTCATAAATTGTAGCAAGGGGATGTCCACGTTCCGCAGCAGTTATGTGCTAGTAGGAAACCAGATAACAGGATATTTTATGCTAGGCAGCAGTCTGATACTATGGTTATCAACAGTTCAAGAGTATGCTGTCTGAACATATAACTAATCTACCAATGAGTCAATTTATAGTTTTACTTCGTAATGTTTGTATTTAATGTGAAACCTTGGAACGATGAAGTATCTTCTATGATCCACATACTTTGAATTATTAAATACGAATACATTTTCCCCTATGGTACCCTAAAAGAGAAACGCAAAAATTTTCTGCTATATAGTATATTTAACAACCTTTATGATAGTGTTTTCGTATAGCAAATCTCTAGAGTTTTGTTTCTCCAGATCTTATTTCCTAGTTTTCCCCGAGAATCTATTTCAGCTTTTAATTTCAGGTTTCTGACATTCTTTCACATTTCTTTATAAGGAAAACACTGTAAAGGGATTTTGCTCTATACTTGCTATTTCTCTTTTTTTAGACAACGAATGAAACTTATCTTATACCGGAAATATAACTTTGGTCACTGAGAAAAACTTACGTGAGGACTTAGATTTGATGCATTATAGATGAATGAAATACATGAATTAAACATAAGCTGTTTACGTTCCGATTGGGTGTTAAAAGAAGCCTAATAAGTGACATTTTAGCTATTATCTTAGGAAAATTTTTAAAAGTGCCCAGTTTAACGGTACGACGGTATAACGGAATTCATGCCTTCTTTATGAAGACAAATATTATGTGATATAAAGGGAAAAAAAGTCTTGTCAAATTATTCGAAAGATGGTACCTGTAGGAAAAATCTTAGTTAAATTGCTATCATTGATTAAATCGAGCATTAGAAAGTATGATTAGAATACATATGAGTAAAGCAGTAAATTAATTCAATTAGCATTTAATTTTTAGACAACTATAAAATATATTGTAGTTAACTGATTTCCTTCGAAAACCGGTAACTGGTTATATTGCCACCTCTATGCCTTAATGCCTGCCAACTGTTTCAAAATGACATGCAATAAACGGAAAAAAACTTCTCATCTAATCTCCGAGAGGACAGTAAAATAAGGATGATTTGTTGCAACATTAAAACTACTCGGTAAAATGTTGCATTTAATTATAGGAATGGGATACATGCGATTTCGTAAAACTGCAAATAACTGAGATTGGGATCGAAAGAATTTCACAAAACTGCGAAATATAAGTTAGTTAATTTAAAATAAGTTAGTTAATAACAAAAATCATTAACTGTGGTTATTGTCACCTCATTCATCCACTGGAAGGAATGAAAAAAATCATCAGACAAACAAAAAAATCCCTTTTCAAATCAAACGGCCTTGAGTAAGATGCCATTAAAGTAAGGCAAATTTGCTGTTAAATTAATATTGCATCTATAATATGGGATATATGCGGTATCATCAAACTTAAAATAACACAGATTTGAATGAAATTTTCATGAAGCACACTGCTGCTAATTTTTCTGATAGATATTACTATTATCAAACGTTCCTGTCTGACGCATAAATCAAAATTTCTTGTAAAAAAAAAAAAAAAAAAAAAAAAAAATTCTCATAAAATCAGCATATTATCAAAAAAAAATTAGTAAAATAACGAAAATTTGCTATTAAACTAATAATTTTGCTGAGTAAAATCTTGCATTAGATTGCATGAACGTAGATCATGCAAGTTGTGAAACTGGTAATTGCTTAGATCCCAATTGAAGTTTATGACAACCTGAAACATACTGCATATCATTGATTTTGATTGCAAAAATTACTACAGGGGAGGGAGGGGGTTACAAATGTAGTTCAGCAAATTTTCAGAAAAATATCTACAAATTACACAAATTTGCCAATAAACTAATATGAGCGAGAAAAATCTTGGACAATGGCCAACCGTAAATCCTAATCTTAGGCTTAGACATTATGGTTGACATATATGCTCTTGAGAATGAAACAGTTAACTATGTCTAGATTCGAGTTAAATTTTTAATAATTTCGTAATATATGGTATCTACTACCTCTCCTAGATCCGAAAATTTTTCGGCATGCATGTAGCGCCAGTTCAAGGTTGATAAACACAGAAGTGCGAATCTCGTGCAATAAACGAAAGAGATTTGCAGCGAAGGCTCGTGGGCGAAAAGACACAAGCTATGAAACAGAGTTTTGGTGTTTCATTACGATGGTGGATGGGAGTACGGATAATCTGTGACTAAAACACTGCGGCGATATATATATCCCCGGACCTTGGAGAAGGCTTCGCTTTATGTGCTATTCGAGATGATGCCGTCATAAATCTGGACATTAAAGAGCCCCTGCCTTTTAGCTCCGTGCTAACTCATGTGTGCCTGATTTATAGACGTCAGATAAACACGGTATTATGTCTCAATCACTTCCTGCAGCCCCCCTCCTGTAATAGTGGGTGTCCCCAACTTATACGCAGGGGGGTAAAAAAGTATAGAAATAAAAAAAGAATATTATGTAGGAAAAAATGGCAACAGCGAGCGTTTATGTGTTTTACTCGGAAGATTTTTTCCGATAAAAGCAGCATCATTGACTGAGCTGTATTGAAAGAGATGAGTGCCTACATATATGTAAAATGATAAGGGTTCCTTCCATGCAGAATTTTTTATTACTTATTGTATATGAACCATCTTGCATCAACCCTTTTTGTATTTTAAGTAATTTTTCTCAACCATAAAATAACATCGAAGTTCTATTTTCTCCTATTGAAGTTAAATTTTATGCGTACATAAGTCTAAAAAATATTTGCATCTAACATTTCTCAGAGATTCGTGTTTGGTTTGTTGACAGGTTCACAAACGAGAACTTATCAGACCTCTACATTTTTCCATCTACAAATCTTCCTGTAATCTCTGAGCTTCAAATACTTCATTATATGTATGTAGTTTGTCGTATTTTTAGCTCTGCCATCACTATCTAGATAGTTATTGATATTTCCTCGGATTGTTCCAAACATCAGTACTTTGAAATATAATTATATAGCTGCACAATATTAAATTAAATCAATTTGATTCCCGGAAAGTTTAATAAACATACCAGGTATTATGATTACGGAATGATGATGCAATTTAAGGCAAGTCTTTATTTCCCCAAATGATCTATGCATCTGTTATTCAAAATATCTAAAATGTAAAAAAAAAAAATAGATCTAGGAGTGATATGAGTCATTATGGTATTACTGAACAAACTAACTTGTTTTTGAGAAAATGGCATTGCTAAATGTTACTACGAAATGAAGCCATCACAAAGTTTTGTAGCATAAGGCTCATGAAAGAAAAAAGTCCTTAGTCGCCGCAAGCTTTTCTCTATGTAGATCTGTAAACGATTAAACCTGTTTGTAATGATATTGTTTTATTATATAAGTTTTTTAAAATAAAATAATTCAAACATATGTATAGTTAAATGAAGAATGATTCGGTAAAATAGCACAGAAGTAAGAGGTAACTACTAAGAAAAGTTTATTAGTGTTGTCTTCCTCAACAGCCCCAATAAACTGAGAGGTATGTTTCAGAATAGTCTGACCTTTAAATAAATAAATAAATAAATAAATAAATAATAAAAAAAAACGCAAGCTAAACATGCCCTCCCCCCCCTAAAAAAAAACAAAAACATCCTTCCTAAAAGTTCGGAATTAAAGCAAGCCATCAGCAGCCCGCTCAGAAGCAATCATCTATTTTTCCTTCAGCTTTAAACTTCACGAAGGCGTATAATGCAAAAGCAGGCTCTCAAAACCAGATACTTATCTCTATAGTATATGTGTGTATGTACAATTCCTATTTATCATTAATCTGAAAAGTGAGTTATGAATATTAGATTAAAGTAAATAAATCGAACCTGTAAAAAGCTAATATTTTGAGGGAGCTAGAAATTAACGATGTCAGCAATTTTTAAAACAAGTTCTCTTAAAATTAAATTAATAAATAACGCATAATTTATAGAAATACATTTTTAACTGAAAATTAACTTCAAGGATTTAAAGAATTTTGTATAGTTTTCGATTTGGCTAACACAACAGCTTGGGTAAATGTTCTGTCATTCTAGCGATGTTTTGCATTTCGAATTCTTCAGTACATTGAAATAAATACAAGTTTCTTCGGAATCTGCATAGTAACAACAGTACAAAAATATAATAATGAACTACGTTTTTAATACTTTTACAGATATAACATGCAGCTTAAAATAGTTTCAAGAGTGTTTTACTTAAAAACGTTAAATAAAATTTTAAAATATGTATAGTCAGGAAAAAAAAAGAATAATTTTAACTTTAATTGATTATTTAGAACATATTGAATACACCTAGTATAAGACACTTTATTGTTGTTTTAACATGGTGATTTTAAAGTTAATGTCACCACTAACTGCTAGTTACGTAAATTACTAATTAAGTGCTTCAGAAATCTATCAGGAGAAGTATTTTTCAAAAGCACTAGTCCTAAACATTTCTTATGTTTAAACATTAAACCTTCCTAATGTAATCTATTGGTTTACATGAGCTGGTTGACATAATTATTTCAAATTCAGAATTTTGAAAACTGAGGCTGCAATCTCAATTTCAAAAGTATAGTTAAGCCTTTCATCCCACAAACTAAAATTAAGTCTCTAAGGAATAATATTATGTGTATATATATATATATATATATATATATATATATATATATATATATATATATATATATATATATATATATATATATATATACAGAGATAGAGAGATAGACGTTGTTCGTGCTTGCTCATGTGCACTTGATTTATAGGCATTAGATAAATACTGTATTATATCTCAATCACTTCCTTTCCCTCCAGTAATAGTCGGCACACAGGGGGAGGGAGCGGAAAAAATACTACAGTGACAGAAGAGGAAAAAAAATGTATAGCAATAAAAGCGGAAAAAAGAGAGAGAGGAAAAGAATATGATGAGGGGGCAAAAAATAGAACGACCCGGCGGGTGTGTGTTTTATTCCAGCGATTTCTTGGTGACCCTCTCCCGGCAACAATGGAGCGTACAGTCGAACGTAGAGGGAATAGGATTGCCTGCAGACAGGGATATGCGAAATGTATGCAAAAAAAAAGATCGATATGTGCACAAATGCAAAAAAATATTCAATTGTTACAGTAAAAATTAAGTTAAAAATTTCTGCAAGTAAAGGCTTGGATATACTCACATTTTTACGTTTTTCTTAAAATACAACGGCCCTGTCTGAGAATCGATTCTAGGCCCTGCTCATTTCCGAACAGAGGAATAGATCATCACTCCGTTAAGCCATGATATGATCTTCGTTATAAATAAGCCTCATATTCCAATTTGTGTAAGATTGTCCGGGCGCTTTGTCAACCCTATTACTTGTTGTTTTTGCTTAACAGCAACATCAGATCAAGTCCCGAAGGCTATGGGCGAAGAAGGTGCGGTTCCTGTTTTGATTGGCACCACAAGGGTCGGAATTCGACTTGGCCAAAGGACCAGTCCCGTAATTTTGAACCGAGTCAGGTGACTAGACTAGAACACTTGAACCCGGACCTCCAGAGGTAATTTTGAGAACTTCAAGGACATTGCAACCACGACAGATAATGGCACCAGCCGCCATTAGTGTACACGGCAATGGATTTCGTCATCGACGAGCATCGAATTAGTGACTTTCAGATCACTAGCCCGCTGCCCTTACCACCTGGGCCACTGTGCCCTTAACCTATTACTTATTTTGTTCCAGTACAACTATCGTAATGAGGATTCTGCCCCTGTTCACCCTGTAATTTTTATTTCACTTTGAAATAAATAGCTTCCTTGGGAACAGAATATATTCCTTCAGCTTTCCGGACAGGACTAGAGGGCATTACACCATAGAGTCTGTCGTGATCTTCAGAAATCAACCAAACAATATTAGATTTTTAAACAATATGTTTTGCATGATTTTTTACAGTTTAAAGGCGTTATAGGTTCAGCTGTAGACATTCCAAATCAACCAAATAAGACACCGAATTTTATCATAATCGTAATCGAAATGTTGGAATTCAAATTTATTGCTACTACAAAAGCGTATAAATAACAGAATTTATGCTGTGAAAGTGTTTGAGAGATAGCTTTAGCTATATAGCGTATATCCTTCCAAACGTTATTGCTTACAAGAGAGAATTTTAACTGGAGCATGTCTTGAAATATTACCTGGCACTTGATTAGAAAGGATACTTGAGTTCTGTTAAGATACTGAGAATGAATCAGCAGAGACCTGCCACAATTTCAGCGAGTAGCATGTTAGCGGTGCTTTGATTAAGTAATTCGGACCTTTCCCTCTGCTACAGATTTTGGTTATTAAATGTTAAGTACTTGAATTATGGCCTAATTAGAGCCGGTTGTTTAACCTCTTTTTAATGAGGGAAAACCTTATCAATTATTGTTAATTAACTTGTATTGTTAATTTTCACTTCATCAAAGAAAAGATAGATCACCAGCTACAGGAATATTACAGTAAATACGGAATATCCTCGAGTTTGAACTAAACAGTGTTTTTGTGGCTGAGATTATAATACGCACTTCAAAATTAGGTGAAACGAAATCCACTTTTTTTTTTTTAACATTTGGTGAACAACTCACCTTATAATTAGAAATTTTAATTTACTCTGCTTTCAGTATACGAACTATATCATCTGACATAGGATCTCAGAAAACTCAGACATTAATAACGCACATTATATACGCATTTAGACTTAATTTAAAATAAATTAATAAATATTTCTTAAAATTTTTAAATTAAAAATTTTTTAGGATATGAAAAAATATATGTTTTCAGTAACTGAAGTATGAGATCAAGGTTGAAAAGAACTGAGCTTTTAAAAATTAACAATAAATATTTTACCTTTTGAATATATATATATATATATATATATATATATATATATATATATATATATATATATATTAAGTACTATTATTCAATCTTCATTCAATTATTAATCAATTCTTCTGTTTTTCATGGATTGTACGGTGTCCGAGTGTGTTTATTGTATAGATCATACTCATCGGAAAAATCCATTGGTTTTTAGACAGCATTGACACCGCTGATGAAGAAATGCTGTCTGAAACCTGTTTCATACTTTTCTTTTCATGTTATTTGTTCCTGGCTGCAAGTAGCTTTAGAGCTATTACTGGTTTTCTCTTTCATCTTTTTCTTATATATATATATATATATATATATATATAGATAGATAGATAGATAGATAGATAGATAGATATTTATATATATATAGTGTCATAAACGATGAACGTAAATTAATAATAAAAAAAGACAAATTCGTTTCGAGATTTTAAATAAGCACTAAAAAGTGTTATAGATTAAATTCATAATTTTTTCTTCATCTGTTAAACGTCGCCAAGTCATTGCTACCTTACTTGTTCTATTGGAAGTATTTCGAGCTTGAAAAAAGCAGAAATGTAGATCTCAGAACGAAAATAATCGCCCCTTAGGGCTAACTAGTAAGCGTATTGAAAAGAATACATTATTTTATGTGCATTACCTCTATTTTCCACCAATATATTTTTTCCCAATTCTCGCCTAGATCTTTTCATGGGATTTGGAGATTACATTTAGTCCTTTCTTTCGCCAGCAACAGAATGCAAGAAGCTTCGTCCATAAATGTCATGTCACGGCGGACATAACTGTCCCATTCTCTACAGAATGGCAGGGTGCAGTCACAATTACCGAGGGAGCGTAGTATAATGCGGCAATTAAATGTAGTCGATATTGGAGGACAGGGCTTCTATTGAGCAAAATAAATTTTAAGATCTTTGTTACATTTCCGCTATTCTGCTGTTCGGAAAATATTGCAACCTTTAAGCACATGTTTGTGTGTGAAATGTGACTGAAATATCAAAATGTATAATTATAAATAGATTAAAAGAGAATCCACAAATCTAATAAAAATTTTAGGAGGAAGAGGAATTTCCATACATTCATGTTGATATGGGAATGTTTCTTCATTCATCTGTTTCATCTTTTATTTTTGTTTACAACCACCCAGCCTCCTGTTTTTTTCATTGCAAGTATTTCATTTCAATGCACACCTGAAAAATAAGGATTGACACTGGAAGGATGCGGAGTTCACCCAACGCGGCGGGCATTTCTCTTGAAGGTATTAGCCCATCCCCACCATGAAATTTTGTTGGCTAATTTATTATGGGAGCCTCATATAGGGGAATAACACTGTTATGGCTGCTGTGTACTAGCCCTATTGGCTTCGTTCACCTCAATGTTAACCTATGGAGAAAATGTGTCCAAAGATTGCCGACTTGCATTGAAAGATTTTAACGTGGGATTACGTTCCTCCATAACGGTCCTCCGGAAAGCAAAATTTCAGACGCCAAGACCGTCTGTTGTCGCGAATGATAATTTTGGCAGCGCGCCAAACCCAGTCTGTATTGCTTGGGCCAGCAGTAAACAGTTAAACAGAAATGTAGCAAAATGCGTCAAAATTTTGTCACACACAGACACACACACACACACACATATATATATATATATATATATATGTGTGTGTGTGTGTGTGTGTGTGTGTACACGGAGTACAAAAAAAAGAAATTTTAATTGTACTCCGTGATGGAGAGAAAAATTTTGTACCTTGGGGCATTTTTTGTTTAAGAAAAATGCAAATAATATTTTTTATTTGAAACGATTCGGGTAAAAAATCTAGTATAGCGTGTTTTAAATGCTCATAAATTAATTCCTTTGGTGAACGATATTTATTAAATGAATCCTGTTTCAAGATGCAGAAAAGTTCGAGCTATCCGAAAATATCATTTTTATTGGATTATATCAGCATTTATGTAGCTGTCAATAGTAGACACATTTTCTCCATAGGTTAACATTGAGGTGAGTGAATCCAATAAGGTTAGTACACAGCTGCCTTAACAAAAATTCCTCAAAATTATCATAGTATAAACTAGAATAATCAAAAGACTATTTTACTTATAAAACGAAAAAAAGTGTGATAAGCCACCAGTAATGGCATTTAAAATGCATGAATATTAAACTAAAACCTTTATTTTATCGCAACAGAAATAGTTTTAAAATGAGTAACATCATCTGTAGCGCAAAATATACTGAAATGAAGTTGTGAATGACAAAATCAACATGAAATCCAGAACCGCATGTTATTTTTATCAGAGACAAATTGTTGTCTCATCATTAAACTTAACCGCAACTGAACAAAAAGCGTGGCCAAATAGCTCTGTGAAATGGAACAACTGCAGTAAAAAAATATATAATGTACAGTAAAAAACACAGGTAGTAAAAAGGTGAAACTACCATAAATCGGAAACTGTGGGTAGTAAAAATTAAGGTTATACAACTAAATAAAACCCCATTAATAGCCATAAATCTTTTTTTTCTTCTTATAAATTACTCGGGAACAGCTTGAACTTACAACCTCTAAAATATAAAACAGACATTCGTTTCTTCACATAAAAGTGTCATGTTTAAAATTTCAGAACCATGAATTATATTTTGTGATAAATACATTAGTTTATTTTGACTGTCCTGAGTCAAAGCAAATAAAGATCTGTACTACCGAAAACTCTGATGAATAAAATCGTGGTTAGGTAGATTACAGGATTCAAGCCATTTGCCTTTATACCACTCACACTGACGCTTGAAAAACATTTTGTTAATTTTAATGCCACGATCTTTGAGAATGATTCAAGGTGATCCCTTTATTGTGTATCTCGTAGTTATTAATTTCTGCTAAAAACTATTATATAAGCAAATATCAATTTTTTATGTCACAATTATTAAAGGAATTTTCTAAGCCTTTTTTCTCATGAAATTTATGGAATTGTTTTCTACACACCCCTCCCCCTGAATTCTGAAAAGGAATAATAAAAAAAAATAGGAAGCGCAGAAAATCAGATGCGTTTTGAATATCTAAAACAGTTATATACAAATTAGCAGTAAATATGTATACAAAAGATATCCCATTAGATGAATATAAAAAAGAGTAAATAATTCAATTGGTATTGTCCGGAAACACAGTACATTTTATAAGTTAGCTTAATCTTGGATTTTAATGTGTTTCAATGTCGATAAACTTGAGTTTCCCAGTGAAAGTATAAAATTTTTAACTGCTGTACTTTATTCATTGAGCAATATAGATTGTATAAACTGTTATTTGGTCAATAGGATATCATAAAGATTTCTGTGGAATGAGTCTTTAAAGAATTAAGGACTAAATTCGTCAAATGAGAATAAGTTCATTAGGCTAAAAAGTTCTGAATACTAAAAAAATGGAAGGAAAATACCACAGAATTATCATAACAAGAGAAATTCACAACTAATAAAACAACTGTTTCCCTCTACCGCTTTTGTTGGTAATTCTTGATTCCTCGGGTATCCCAAAGAATGTCAGATAACAAATGTTACCATTAAAGATTTTATGTATGGAATAACATGGGATTCATATTTTTTAACGTGTTCAAGTTTTTTTTTATTCTTTTCCCTCAAGCTATTCTTAATAATGTGCAATTCTTGATACTTTTGTATCCAACGAAAAAAAGCCCATTTTAACATTTTTATTATATTAATAATCTACTGTAGTTTATAGCTTTATAGAGTTGCTAAGAAATCCACTTTTATCTTCCATTCTTCTATGCCTATTTGCAATGACACTCAAAGATTCCAAGATAATTAAATAAAAGAAAAGAATAGTAGATTAAAAAATAGAACTCTGTAGCTACAAAAATTTTACTTTTCTGTTTTAAAAAAATGAAAGAGTTTAATACTAGAAAGAAACTGTTTTGAATGTTTTGCTATTAAACCAAAAATTTAGGTAACATACACATTAGTTACAATTACAAAATATAATGTGAACTAGAAATGCTTTTCATTTGACTATATAACGATAACGATTCTGCCTGTACTTTAACATAAATTTTCTCTTTCACTATAAACAATTACAGTCGAATCCCGTTATAACGAACTTCAAGGGATAAAAGGTTTTGTTCGCTTTATCCGGTGGTTCGCTATATACGAACCGTTAAGAAAACTGCTAGAGTTCACAAAATGTATAACTCATTAGTTGCAATGTGTATTCAGTAATGATATATAAAAAATGATAAAAATCTATTAAAAATGATCATTAATGAATTAAATCGACTAAAATCCCTTACATTAAACTGACACAATACTAATTAAATTACGTACAATAGGAAAACAGCGGGACCAAAATTTTCGTTCGTTATATCCGTGAGTTCGTTATATACCGGGTTCGACTGTATATAGACTGAATCAAGAATAGAAATTAGAGGCCTTTGTTATCCAACTGGTCATTTTCACGATTTTTCAACGTGAGTCTCATACAATCTTACTCTATGAACTTTGAAGGTTTAATTTTTTAAAAGCCTTCTATAATCAGTCTTAATAATCAGAACTTTATACAATTAATTCTATGACTGCCAAAATCTTAAATAAATAACATTTTTTATAACATCAACATCATTAGATTTCCTTTCAATTATGAACTGAGTTTCATAAAACAAAATCTTAAAAAAAAGTTAGATTTTTCTCTTTTAATCCAAGAAACAAGGTCACAATTGTACTTCAAAATCGAAAGTCAATCTCTGAAATTCTATCCGTCTACCCTAAGGAATTATTATCTCCTCCACCCTCAACAAAAACAATTTTAACCCTTTTTTTTCACATCCCACTCTACATTCCTGGAAAAAGGGTTTCTAAAATAACAAATCACTCCTTCCAATACACATTCTCTGATTAGCACTGTTTCCCCCACGAAGCGAACAACAACAACAACAACAAAAAATCCAGGGTTTGGGAAAAGCTTAAGATGAGTCCAGGCGTCACCCTTGCAGTATTAAGATAGGACCACGAGAGAGAAAAAGGAGAAGGAGGAAAAAACCGGAAGAAAAAAAAAAGCGTGCAGAAGATTTGGGGTCCTCATCTCATCAGAAACTGGAGATTGATCCCACTCTGGGCTTGATTGGGTCGTTAGAGGAATTAAAAGGTCCGGCGCAGTCCGGCTATGTAGGGTTACAAATTCAGATGGCGGATATTCCCAGTTTCGTTAACTGAGCCGATGAGTTTTCGCATGAAGAAAAGGATAAACTGTGGTTTTCACATCACAAAGATTATAATTCACAGTTTCACATCACAAAGATTATAATTCAAAGACACATTTCATAGTTTCACATCACAAAGATTATAATTCAAAAATACATTTCATGTCGAAATGCATAGGTAAGTAGTTACAGAGAGAACCCGTGAGGAAAGTATCATGAATTCTATACAAAATAAAAATACTATATTCCTAATGCATTACTGTGATGATAGCATCCCCTACAAATCAAATGCATGCAAATCATACATTTCTTAATTCAACTCATATTTCATGGATGCAATATCTCAAGGGATACGTAAATTTCGCATAAAAAGTATCGAAATTTCACAACAAAAAAATACAATAGATAAAATTTCCCATTTATTCGCAGATATATATATATATATATATATATATATATATATATATATATATGTGTGTGTGTGTGTGTGTGTGTGTGTGTGTGTGTGTGTGTGTGTGTGTGTGTGTGTGTGTGTATAAATACAAAAATTTCGCATTTATTAAAAAAATTACAATTTTATTGACTTGGATACGTAAGTATCAAAATTCTTAGTTAAAGGTAACATTGTAGTAGTCTGCACATTATGTTCCTCAAGTCTTTGCTTTCTGTTACTAATTACTATGTTGTACATACACTAAAATATCTCAGCATCTACTCTGTTAACGGGATTATGGAGGCTTTGTATAGCTGCCTTTGCAAAGTTAAGGTAGACGCATTTCGTTGCAATTAAAATCTGTATAACATCAACAGGAGTCTCTTGGTTGACTACTGTAAGTTGCTGAAATACCCTTGACTTCAAGAGACGTTTTTAAAACCACTACATTGTTCCCCAAAACTTAATGGTTGATTTTTACAGTTAGATTTTTAGGTTCGACTCGAACAAACAGTCTTGGGGAAATTCGGAGCAAATCCGGAGGAGAGTGACATTTCTCTGTTAAAAAGACCGCGGATGGTCTTAGTTAAGCAATTATGTTAAGAAATTATTACATTATTACCTAATTTCGTTTAAAAAGCCGTTTATCGCAGAGTTTTCGCCGAAAAGTAGTAAAAAAATATTTTTTGCATTTATTCGTTAATATCCGCAAATTTCGCATTTATTCGCATCTATTTCACAAATACGAAAATTACGTATCCCTAAATATATCACTCCATTGATACAAGTCATCTGATCTGGGTCAAAATTCATGGGTGAGGATTTTTATTATTCATGGTATGAAATTCAGATGCAATGCATGATTAGATTTTCATGAACACGTCTACATGTTTACGTCTTACATGTGTGTGTAAGAATGCTCTACCTAAAAATGGCCAGTCGTGATATTAATGTAATTTGGTTTATTTGAAAATCGCCTCGGAATAAATAAAATACATTACTTTTGTAAATGCTTATTTCTTGCCTTATGCAATTCACAATTATAATAAAATTCCAGCACCTATAGATGAATGTGTTCAATATTCCGAACTTGGGGTAATTTAAAATTTTCGGGGTAAAAGTATATACTATCAACTTATCTATACTTTTTAATAGAGATATAATAAAAAAACAGTTAAAAATGCTTTAACGGAAAACAAATTGGACCGTTTTCATCTAAAAAAAAATTAAAATTAATTCCCCACTGACTTCATTAGACTGCTGCCGGAATTAGCGGAACTGTTGATGCGTCTGCAAAAAGTTTCTTCTTCGAGACATGTTTGCGGATTAAGGCACAATTTCAAAGGGATAATTGATCCGATTAGAGGCTGATGAGGGTGAAATAAGGGGGTGGTAATTTATACGTGAAAAGAAACAGCTGAACAATCCTGAGTGTCTCTGTTTCCCTTTATACCAAATTATTTAGCTTTTGTCGATGTAACGAAAATAACACAATGAAATAAATTTATGTTCACTGGAGTTGCCAGGGCACGAGAATAATACTTCAAAATAATAGATGAATGAAATCTAGATTGAACCAGTCAAAATGCATTAAAAATGTGATTTTTTCATAATACCAAACGGAAATAAACAAAAGAAAAGATACCCATCAGTGTAGAATTTTATTTAATTCATTATTTTGCCAACTGAATGCATTTTTAGGCTATTTCCTATGAATTAATTTCCCTTTAAAACAATAGTATCAAATTACCAAGTAATCAAATTATCTGTGTTTGGTCGAATTAAAACACTCGCTGACATACGGAATTATCATGGCTAAATGTTTGCTAAAATTAAAACAGAAATTTTGCGTTTTTAAATTTTGTAATAATTTTTATCTGGATAAACAGGAATTTTCTGAAATGTGCAGGGAAAATTTTATTATTTCGTTTTACTCGATAACCACTTGCTGTCATTCAGTTTAACATGAGTTCATTTAAACATGTCTTTTGAGTTCCAAAAAAGGCAAGTGTATCCCTAAAACTAGATTCTCCTATTTAGAATCTTTCCTCTTTCTTATCACTTTTGCTCTCTGAATAGCTTGCCTTTTGATCCTTTTGCCTACACACACACACACACACACACACACACACACACACACAAATATATATATATATATATATATATATATATATATATATATATATATATATATATATAGGTCGATTCCGGTTATTGGGACCACCGGTTAATAGGACTAGCCGCTTATTCGGACCTTATCCTTCTGACCGAATCCCCTCTTGTAAACATAAGGTATGTGCGTTTAATCGGACCAGCTGGTTATTAATACCAAAATGATCGCGTCCCAATGTGGTTCAATTAACCGGAATTGACTGTATATATATATATATATATATATATATATATATATATATATATATATATATATATATATATATATATATATATATACATATATATATATATATATATGTATATATATATATATATATATATATATATATATATATATATATATATATATATATATGTATATATATATATATATATATATATATATATATATATATATATATATAATAAATATACAGTGAAATTTGTCTAGCCGGCTACAACTTAAAACGCCTTATTTTTTTTTAACCGTTAGTGGTCGCCATAGAGTAGTTTCATCGTGTGTATATATATATATATATATATATATATATATATATATATATATATATAGAGAGAGAGAGAGAGAGAGAGAGAGAGTGAGAGAGAGAGAGAAAGAGAGAGTTAGAGAGAGAATGGAAAACGGTAAAAATTTCATGTATGATTAACGACTGATAGATCAATTATCACACAATATAAAGCATTTTCATTTTTTCGTTTCTGTGGAACGAGCAATAAATATGTCGGAAATCTTTTCTCAGAATGGGCATTTACCAGCTCCTCTTTCTCGTCAGAATTCATAGTTCAAGGCCATTACTGGCTCTTTTCGCGCAGTTTTTTTCTTACCGGGATGTACGCAATTAGAGAAATCGAAAGTTGTTTGTTTTGAGGTTCTTGTTTTGTTATTGTTAGTTTAGTTGCGGGTAAGTTTTTGTGAGTTCGTAGAGAGAGAGAGGGAGTCAAGGGGTTTGTTGAATGTTTGTTTTCTTCCTTGGAGAGGATCAGAAGGGTGACAAAGAAAACTGTTGAGCTGATAAGATAGCTGATCATTTAAGCAAATTTTCATTTCCTCCTATTATTAAAACTTTTAAAACCGAAAGGAGTCGTTTATTTTTCTAATAGTTTGTTTCTTTTAGACATGCTTTTTGTATTTATGCAATACAAATAAAAAGCATCTTCCACATTTGTTGCCTATTTTATTATTTTTTTTGTATAAATGTTTTAATTTTTTATATATATGCAGACACTTGTCTGTATGTGCAGTAAAAACATGTCTCAATTGATTTACCCTTTAATTCTCGATATACACTCCATTACATTCAAAATAGCATAATTTTAAAGAGCCATTTCTATAAATTCAACTGAAAAGTACATACTTACTGAAGCTTCCGAACGTCATAGACCGTTTCTTAATTGCAATTTTAATTCCTTCAACTTGGTTTTGCAGCGAAAATATTAAATGTATGTCACTACTATGTGTTTCTTAATGTCTAAGCACACACACACACACACACATACATATATATAAGGCTTTTTCTCTAAAAAAATAGGTGGGTATACGGTGTTTTCTCAAATAAATGTGCGTATTTTTAGTACCGTGTTTTCACATATCATGTCACAAGGGAACAAAAATTTCTCAATTAAAAAAAAAGTTTGTTTTATATTAACAAGATTTATAAGTTTCTCAAAATTTCGGTTAAGTTAAGCCAGAAAAATTCTTTAAAAAGAAGGTGGAGATACACCGTATCCTCGCGTACCACCAGAAAAAAAACCCTATATATATATATATATATACAGTGGTACCCCGACTTACGAGTGTCTCGACTTACGAGTTTTTCGAGATACGAGCATTCTTTCGGTAGATATTTTGCTTCGAGTTACGAGCTAAAATTCGGGTTACGAGCAAGTTTCAGATACCCCACCGTTAGTTTGAACAGCGAATGCCATGTTACGTGCTCATCAAATGAGAACACAAAAAGCATATAATATTTACACCCTTTATGTACAATTATTATACAATTGTATAATATTATTCTGAGACTACTATCCAGTCTTAAACCGAGAGATTGGATTCCGAGAAAACGTTCTTCGGATTCTCAGAAAGAAGAATCTGGACATTACAGCCACAGTGAACGATGCAACAATCGGCCAACTTCCGTGACTCACTCGTTCACTTTAAGAGAGTAGCTAGTAATAAAAGCGAAAGTCAGGAAAGCGGGGCGAAAAGATCAAAAATCAACGAATAAGATTTAATTTCTCAGTTCAGCCTTTCTCCTCCTCTTCCATCAGCATCTTCAAGTCTGATCTCCAAGGTAAATGTTATACATTACACTTAATAAAACAAATTTATTGCAGTACATTCTACTGTATTGCATTTTTATACAATGTTTGTCGTTTATAAGCACGTTTTTCTTATTTAAAAACATGTAACTAAAAAATTGCGGTGTTTTGGGGGAGCCCGGAACGAATTAATGGCATTTACATTGATTTCAATGGGGAAAATTGATTCGAGATACGAGTGTTTCGAGTTACGAGCTAAGTCATGGAACGAATTAAACTCGTAAGTCGAGGTACCACTGTATATATATATTCATTCATTTAGTTTACTTTACCTGTAATTTGGAGATAAGTTTATAAAGCAAGAGGAATAGTTTACTTTGTTTAGTACTGAATTACTTAGTACTAAGCTCAGTACTATAATACAAAATAAACAAATGTCATTTTATATCTGGTTAAGTAAGGGCTGAGTTACCCCAAATACATTTTATCAAGTTGAATATTCTTTCCACGAAATGTCTGGGGCAGAGAATACTGCGATATTTCACTTACCGCGACGGAGTTTAAGGGAACTTAGACACAGTCAGTGGTCCCTTTGACACAAAAAGAATCGAGATAAGTAATGAGTGCGACATAACCTTATTATTATATAATCTTTTGAAAAAAAAAATAAAGTGAGTCTGATTGACCAGAAACTTGATCTCTTTGAGACGAAGGTGATTTGGGATGAGTGATCCGTTATATTATTGTCTATAGTGAAACTTGTTTCGTTGATTTCGGCATAGATTTGCTTTGTACAATTACAACAGATTTCTCTCTTCTGCAATTATGTTTATTGTCTATTGTTAAACATTGGATCCATATTATCAAGTCTACCTGCTCTTAAAAAAACTACATTAAAAAGAAAGGAGACAAACTCTGAAGTTCAGCTTTTGATGGAGTACTGAATCAAATTTCCTTACAGTTAGTTTAAATGCTTCAGATTCGACAGAGCATTTTGGAATTTTATCTAGGGGTGGATGATTTCTGCAAGCTAAAATTTATAATGAGAAAGGAAAAAGGAATTTTTTGTTTGTTTGTTGCACAAAATTTAAGATTAATCACCGAGCCACCGCACTTATTTTTCGCTTCTTATGCTGCTCTCGTTTATCTGTAGCAAAGCAATACACACATTAAGCAGTACTCTAAAATATCTTAAGGTTTATCTGTCCCGGGAGTATACTTACAGAAAGAAGAAAAACTCCCAGTTGATGAATTAATATTTCGGATTCAGAGATTTCAATCTCTACTGTTAATCTAGGATAAACTAGATCTTGTTTTACCATTGTCTAATTTTCTACTCATGTAAAACAAGTATATATATATATATATATATATATATATATATATATATATATATATGTGTGTGTGTGTGTGTGTGTGTGTGTGTGTGTGTGTGTGTGTGTATACTCTACAAAACTCAGGGCAGGCAAAACTCACTGCATAAAATTTGCAGGTTGAAATTTTATGCAGTGTTTTTATTCTTTTTTCAAGGACATTTGCATTCTAAAAAACGCATGTAATGCAACTTTATTGGCACCTTTGAAAGTGTCTGGGTTTTAAAAAAAATGATAAATATATAAAATAATTCATAACACATATTTTTCAAAGTTTTCTTAATGCTTAAACTCATTGCATGACTCTACAAAAATCACTACCCGTTAGTTAAGGGAAGATGTTATTTCCCTTTAAACTTCTGAAGAAGGACAAAACAAGTAGTTGCATTTCAGAGGAGAGCAGTGTTTGGAAGTACCAGTCAAAGCAAACACATTTAACAGGTTTAGATAACAGTTAAAAAAAAATCTCCCCACCCTATTGGTTTAATCCCCCCTTCTGAAGCAAGTGAGTTTGACACTGACATCGATTAAATACATCAAAACTCACACACTGATTCCGGTATGTTTGCGTTCTTGCACTTATTTTCGAGAGTTTTTCCTCGACTTTTTTAAAGTTCAATGCCCTGAAACGATCTTATTATCATGGTACAACGAAATGGAAGGGATACCAATGACACAAAAAGATGATTAAATATGGTAGCTTATTGAAACTCTGTCATGTTTGTAATCTATATATCATGTTATTAATATTGCATATAAAATAAATGTTAATTATTCTTGGAAACGTTTGATACCGTTTCTCCGTGTAAGTCAACGTGAAATATTTCCCTAATAGTAATGATATTACGTATTCAAAGGATACAATATTTTCTGCTTGACCCCAGTAAAAAGTTTTTCTTTCCAACAAATCTTTTTTTTTTATTTTTACGTAAGCCACAATGTATATATTTGCAGGTTGAAATTTTATGCAGTAGTTTTATTCTTTTTTCAAGGACATTTGCGTTCTAAAAAACGCATGTAATGCAACTTTATTGGCACCTTTGAAAGTGTCTGGGTTTTAAAAAATGATAAATATATAAAATAATTCATAACACATAGTTTTCGAAGTTTTCTTAATGCTTATCTTAGCCTATCTAACTGATTTTGGAAATACTTAATCGGTGCATATAGATAATAAGAAGTGGTTCGAAATAAATCTTTACATTGATATAATTCTATAAAAAATTTGACTGACAGATACTCTTTCAAAGAAAAGCAACCTTTATTATAACATAATGAGCCCTATATATATATATATATATATATATATATATATATCAGAGAGAGAGAGAGAGATATTGTAGGAAGGACAAGGATTGTCCACTGCCATGTTGTGTAAATTCTTAAAGATTGCAACTTTCAGAAACAATGCTTGGTTTAAAAATTATGTTGACTAATTTTTAAGAGCACTTTAGCAGCTCTTTGTAAATTTGGGATTCTTTTTGGGAGTAAAAAGGTTCTATCAAAGTCACGCATATCTAACAATCAAAGCCTGAAGTAACTGCTGCTATCCCCCCCCCCCCCCAAGTATTAGTGTTACTCCTTGAAGAGCATTGTTTTACATCACACACGAGATAAGATGGCTGATATATATATATATATTTTTGGTGTGTGTGTGTGTGTGTCAACTAAGACGAAAAAATTATCTTGACGCAATTAATCATTATATTAATAATGTAATATCGTACAAAAAATTTCATCGTAAGGTTACGTAACTAGAACACAGACTTTTGTATTAGTAAGTCTAAACTTTGGAATAACTGAACTCGTAGTTTTAAGTCTTACTCTTCTTCGTTAAAAATACTTTGTAAATTACAATTCCTAACTATTTACAGCTTCGAAACACATATTGACGAATCGAAAAGCATCTTCAGGATGCTTATGAGACCTGATATATAATTTATCTTTTACTTATTATGTGTGAAATCTCTTTTTTATATCTCCTTTCCCCTTTTAATAGGAAAAATATCAGTAAATTGCAACCCCTTAATATTTCTAACCAAAGAAAATACCTTTATAAGTTGAAAAGAATCTTTAAGGCTCCCGTGATATCTAATACATTATTCATATGATTTACATATGGGCTTTATTTTAAATATCACGATCCAAATCATCGAAATTTCGTTTCGTTGTAAGAATATGATTTATAATTTTCATTTGTATTTTTTTACCTGGTTGAAATTAATAACTATAATCTATGAATGCATAAATTTTCGTTTCATTTCATGAATTACACTGATCATCAAATGCGTTATACTTTAAGATCACTGATAATACCTTATTTTTTTTTACTGGATGACATAACTCAACTGAAATTTATGTAACTATATCACGATCTCACGTATTCCGTAGATCTCCATGTCTGTTCCCATGGTCCCGATAATTTACAATCTGTAAGATCCCATATAATTTAGTTAAAATATTTTGATTTATTGCCTCAAAATATAAATAGTTAATAAGCAGTTTTAATTAGTAAATATTTACTTTTATGTAAGGAAGGTCTTTTTAAGCAATAGTAGTGAAACCTCATGAGGAAGGCAACAAATATTTTAGATGGATTAAGAGTATTTTATCCACAGTTCTTCCAAAGTAATCATCTTATGCCTCTGAAATCATAAATGCGCCTATGAGTATGCATATGCGTAAATGCGTAAAATCATAAGAGTGTGTTAGTTTTCAGATTCCCTTTCATTGTTCATAAGTTGTTCGGGGAATTATGATTTCTAACTGTCTGTGCCTGAAAAAACCTCTGAAAATCTTAAAAAGCATCGTAAAGATTTTTTAAAGTATAAAAATTTTTCTATCTACTTCTTATCATATATATTTAGCTAACTATCACCACTTTTCTGGAAAAATGATAAGAATATATACTTTAATGCATTAGAGATGCACTTAAGATCCTATTATATCACCAACATTTTTTCTGTATGTCAAATTCATTTTTACGTGCTGTGTCCTCTATCACAGACAGTTTAAGTAAAACCCTATCTTTCAGTAAAACCATAACCTTTGTTTTACTTTATGTTATGTATTGGTCGCTAAATACATCACACTTATAGGTCATTATCAATTTCAAATTTTCTTGCAACATGAAACATATGTGAAATAAAATAAACCCATTGTAGATACTCAACTAAGCTGGATAACAAAACGGCTAATCTGTGTTTTCTATAAAATTAAAAATACTTAGAGATGACTGCAAAAATTATATTTTATTGAAAACAGACAAAAGGCTATGAAAATTGATTAAAATGTTCGTTGAAAAACCTTAGCATTGATTTCAGTAGTACACAAACGAAATCAGTAGCAATTTTTATCCCTGTCATTAAGATTGTAAAATGTTCGATGATAGTCTCCCATACATGCGTTCTCTCCCAAAGATATTACCATTAATTAAATGGTAGTCTTTAACACATCATTTACTATTTAAATATAAAACTATGAACGGTTTAGTCTAAAATCTAGACATCCAGAACCAATACAAAAGCCTACTTTTTATAAAATTGTACCAAATATATGCACATAGAACTAGAAAATAATAGTCTTTCTAAAGATGGGCAAACGTTTTCCTATCGATTTTGAAGATGAAGGGGGTATTTAATTCTTTCTTAAAGATTAATTAAGCTCCATCTACATATATTTAATGTAATAAGGGATAAAGTAAATTAATTTAGTAAGTTGATACATAAGTAAGAAGCCTAAATTTTAAAATAACGATGTCTTTTCATATAAGTCAATTTCTGAGTTCCTAAAAAAGGATATTTTTATGACTTGAGAAGACTGACGCTTCTGTATTTTATTCTTATATGCTTATAGTGCAGCATATAAGAATAAAATATAGAAGCGTCAGTTTATATTTTATTCTTATATGCTGCAGAACATATTTTATTTCTTAATGCTAAAAGAAATCATGTATGTTCATTAAAGTGTGTTCAGACAACTTATAGATTGGATTGGATTGGTTTGATGTACTACGGTCAACTTTTTTGCTTCACGAGGGCTATTTAGACCGGGACCTACAGTTTAAAGCCGATTTCGAACGGCTACAAACATCCATGCCAACAGTGGGACTCGAACCTACAAGATCTGAAAAAAATGCCAGCGCCCTAGCGATTCAGCTATCCCCTGGCGACAACATATAGAATAAAAACCTAATGTACTTTACTTTCTGAAGTGTTATTTCTTTATAGACTTTGAATTCGCTTTAAAAACTTTAAAAACATATTTCTACGTATACCAGCGTACACATTCACACATATAGTTGAAAGGGAAAGCAAAAAATACAAAAATTTTAAAATAATGTTCCCGTTCGTTGGCAATATCGAAAAGATTTAACACATAGCGAAGCAAATAATTAAATTTATAAATATACTTCCGTATTTAAAACCATATTTTCAGAGTAAAACGGTGCTAAAACATTGATGAAAGTGTTGCCAAAATTGTTGAAATTAAGCCCTTTATCCAAGAGGCAACAATGGGTAAGTCCAAGTGTCTCTCCTTCAATAGCGTCACTAATGACTACAGAAAGCGGTATGTCGTGTTACTAAATATCTAGATACTAACAATTCAACACGGGTAAGGAAAAGACGTCATTCTTTTGTATGAAAATGCATTTGATGCATTCTTGGACTTTTGACGTATTGAATCTCATGAGTGTCTTATAATATTAATAGATATTTGCAGAGTAATAATAATACAGTATTTTTTTTCAGAAAGTAAATGTATTCATTTCCTCAGGAGTAAATATTTCTATACCTAACATGTTTGAAAGAAAAAAAAATGGTTTGTTTCTGAATATTCAGAAACAAAGACGTTGCTCTGTCGTCAATGTCGCTACACATCAGGAGAAAAGCTAATGAGATTTATACCCTGGTGTTATTTTCCTCATGTTTGCAATTTTTTCTTTGGAATAATGGCGTTTCGTTGACATTTTCATTTAACTTAAAGTCTGTTAATTGTACGGTAAAATTTCTTTGTTTTTCTTTTTTTATCCTGCCCATATGAACATTTCTATTACACACAGCTTCTAATATGGGGAAAATATTAAAGCTGAATCTTTAAGCTTCATATCTTTAAGAATATCATAATTAAAACTTTGCATATCATAATTAATGCTTTGCATAAAATCTACTCTGTCTTTATGCCCCAAAAGGGGAAAATTAATAAACATGATGAATGAAAATTGTTTACTTTGGATAAAAGTGGCTTTGGAAAGTGGTATATGAATTCGGGGTGAGCTGTTCCTTTCACAGAAGGCTAAAATATCATATGAACCTCATTTTGCGACACCACAATTGCTCAGTCCTATACATTTTCATCTATTTAGGACAACGCTTATCCTGTTTTCACCTTTGCTGTTATTCTGTATACAAATCAATTTCACAAATAAAATAATTGCAAATGGTTTAGATAATATTAAAATGATAAATTTTTAATAGCATCAAGACTCTTTTATGCAAAATTAACTATACTTTTTTTGTCATAATTGAATACTTTCAATATAAATATATATATATATATATATATATATATATATATATATATATATATATCCAAACAGATGCACGTTTGTAAAGAAATCAATAAAATATATGCATAATTTAAAGTAAAAATCTTAAGTATGGGGTTAACTTGTAAGAAGTTAAGTTTAAAGACATTCCTTTTTGAATGTTTAATGCTAATTTTTTCTTCAGTTTTGTTAATCTTTATGTATATATAAATAGTTAAAACGTAAATATAATAGATGAGAAAAAAACCAAAAACAGGAAATTAAGTTTCATGATAATATCGTTAAACATATTTCAGGATGTTGTATGTTGTTTCAACGATAGAACATATTGTAACAATATACAGTAATAAATGCATACAAAGGTGGAACCCATTTGAAATACCAATCAAAGACACTTAAAAAACAGTAATAATAACAGGCTTTCTAGTGATATTACAAAACAATGTGCATAGTGTCAGTAATATATCTTTTAAATGCTAAAACACATTTTAATTTCTCGTTACCCAATAAACCTTTTTTGAAGTCATGTATAATATTTTTACTTGAAAAAAATGGGGATTGCTTAATAACGTTTCAAAAGAACAAAGGTAGGCAAACATACATTTTCCCCAAACTATTGATACATGATTAAGTATCTGTCTTATAGTAGGTCTGACATAAAAGAATAATGCAAAATTATTGAATCAATTGTTTTATTTGGACTGTAAACCGTACCCAGGTGTTTATGCAAATAATAAGTTAATTAATCAGTATTTAAGGGTTTTACGAATGATTAATTTTTTTTTCAGTTTGCTAAATATTTTATTTATTTTATCAATTTTGTAAAAAGGAGTCGTTAAGTATTGTAATCTTTCCCCTAAGTCTTTTTTTTTACGATTTACACGCATGTTATTTATATACATATGATTCATTGGGGAGCCCCAATACAACACAACGTATAGTAAACAGTATAAACATATACAACTATGATGATATATTTTCATATATTGTTTGGAGTATGCTGCTGCTTTGTAACCCCTATAAAAATAGTTATGTTTTAACCCATTCAGAGTTAGAGTTGAGAACTATCAATTTACTCTTCATAATGGATTTTGTAAGACTATTAGAATCTTCCTTAGAACTTTTTCATTCTGACTTTTAAATATATTACGAAGAGAAAAAATCACGTATTCGCTGCTGTTTACAGTGAGAAATACACTGAGTTTGTTTCTTAATTTTCTGGTAAAAACCTAATGAAAAAAAAGCATGATTAACCAATCGGATTCTATAATTTTTACTTAAACAGAACTTTTAGGAGGATGGATAAACACATTCTTGTTCCCATTTATTTCATCCAAACGCGAGTATCAGACAAAGTAAAAAAAAAAAGAAGCCCCCCCCACTTCTGGAATTTCGCCCGGTAAACAACGAAAAAAGTTTTCCCTACCTGAGACATTCTGCTCCCATGTTTTCAACTCCACGTGCTTCTGCGTAATATGTTTCTCCCCCTCAAGCTTCCTTCTCCATCCGGCTCTCCGCTCTCCGCATCCCGAGCATCCCACACCCCCTACTCCACCATTGGCTGGATGGCCCGTGACGTCAAATGGGATCCGAATCTTTCATTGGCAGAGGCGTGGGAGGGAAATGATAGGATGGGGAGCCACGTGCCAGCAATTATGTCGTAATGAGGTGCGACCGAGGATGCTATTGTTGCGGGGAGAGGATGGAGATGTAAACAAGGGTGGGAAAACCGGGGGATCGACGATGACAATCTAAAAATTACGCGCGGGAAGTTTAAAACGTGCGACTCAATTCCCGCTGCTGTGACAGTTCGTAAACACTGGGAGGTTTATGAGCATTGAAATCGCAAGGTTGGAACATAAATTCTTATTACAATAACTGGTATTGCGCTGAATGACGCGAAACGAGGATTCATAGCAAGAGGGCGAAGGGCTTTACTTTGCTTTAATACTGCATACAAGCTGCAACTATAGTATGTTTTATTAAATATAAAATTATACTTATGAGGAATGAGTACTTTGTCCTTGTTATTCCTGGACTGATAAATGTTATCCCTGAAGGTGTCATAAAACCTTTTCTACGATTTCTTTCTTCTGCATTGAGATCACTATGTTACGATAGTAAAATCCAAATGAAAACCTCATAATAAACATGCAAGACATCTAAAACTGTAACAGATTAACGAACTTGAGAGAACTCATTAGCTTTGCACAAGTTGAAAACACAGAATTTTTGCTGTTTGTTCGAACTTCTATAATTTTTTTATATTGTCCATTATATATGAAATTTTCAGTATTAGTTCTCTAAACTTCATAGATTATGTTCCCTGAATTAATTTTGTTACAAGTAAATAAGAATTTTGTTTATGAAGTAAGTGTATTTTCTTAAAATTTCAAATTTATACTGATGCACTGCGCGCAGACTTACAACAACACTAATTTAGTTTCAATAATAATTTTTGCATTTTCGAGATGCTAAAACATTAGGTATATTTCTACACCTATTTAAATTTTAAAACACTCAAAAATATTTACTCCGGGGCAATCAGATTTTAAAAGACTGAAAAATCCCATTAAAATTACAAGTCAAATGTTATAAATTGATGGTAAAATAATTTTTTAAAGAAAAACTTAGGTGTATATTTCTGGTAGCATCATTATACACCTATCCTGAAAATATGAAAGCAATATCTCCAGAAGTTTCCTTTATACAGTGCGTGCCAGCATGAAAATGATCATTTCGAGAAAACGGCTTCTAAATTTCCCACACTGGTAATGTTTCCATAGGAACTGCTTCTTTCATGTCATAGTTTTAATGTTCTAGTTGAAATATTTTAACGCGGTTTGTTTCAAATGATTCAGAAATGTCCAAATATTGTAAAAAGGCAAAAAAGTAAAATTCGATTTTTTTGAAGGTTCAAAGGTGATGAGTCCCCTTGAACAACTGAAAGTCACAAAGATGTAAATGAAACGATGCTTTGAACCTCTCACAATTGATTCAGCCCGCTTTCGTAGTACCAACTTTCTCCACTGTTTCTACTCTTTTTAATATGTCTATGGTGCCCGGTATAAAGGGCTTGAGTAAAAAAAAGTTATTTTTAAATATTTGTTAGTATTGATAAAAAAAAATCTTTTGACTTGTATAAAAGGCTTAAGTTTATCGATTTTGTATACAAAAGTACATTTCTTTGTACAAAAGACCAAGTCGAAATTATATTTCTGCTATTGGTATAAAATCCAATAACTTGGTGTATTTAAATCACTGTTTTTGACTTAAGCCCTTTATACCGGGCATCATATATATTACTTGGCTCGGAACTCGAATCCGAGACTTTCTGCTAGCTTCACGAGCGAGTTTGGCCCTGACAACACTAGTGCCGCTAAAATCTCTCAGTGATCTTCGTAATCATTTCCAAGATGCTGTTATATGCTAAATATGCATTTTTGCTACTATGAGAAAGTAACTGGTGGAGGCAAATAATACGAGAAAAATCTTTTTAAACGAGTTAGCCCATACTAAACAAGATTATTCGTTACTAAATTGTATTTGATGCTGATTTAGTAGATTGCTATTCGTAAGAAAATAACGCTAACTGACGATTAGAGTTTGTTCCTGAAGTTTCCAAGTTCCAGTACTGTGAACCAAAACCATTCAAAGGCCAATCTATTTTAAGTAAAGTCCCGTTAAATCAGCATCTGTCCAATTACGAGAATGGTATAACTATAATGGTACAACTATAAGTCAGAGTTGATAATCTCACGGGGTTCATCTTTTTATGAAAACCGATTTCGGTTTATTGGAAATGAAAACTTATTTTGATTTCTGGATAATTATCACATGCTTTTACTCTTGATTGGTACAGCGATTGGAAAGAAACAAATGGATGCCTACGGACAGTCTAAATTTGTTTTTGAATATCCAGAGATTATTTACCATGTAGTGAAGTCATTTATCCCTACATATGTTCTTCAAGGCAAGAAATATGATTAATAACTTATATGACAATAAATAAATAGATGAAAAAGAATCCTGTTGAAAAACTAAAGAAAACTGAACGCACAACAATATCACCCGCCTTTAAAAACGTTTAGAAGTCCAAGAATAAAATACAGGATTCAAACAATGCCAAAAATATCTACAGATAGTGAAATAAACTGCAACTCAAATATAGTTTGTGATACTTAAATCGTAATATTGACAATTGTTATCAGGAGAATATCAAAATGAAATCGCTAGGCATACTTAAGTAATGATAATACAGAAGTATTGTTAAAAACGTGGAATAGATTCCGATGACCTCACTGGGGATTAGACCTCTCTTGACATGGCGATCGGATTTTTAGCTAAGCTTTCATCCCTCGCCGTCGAATTTCGAGTCGCGCTGTTAATGCTATATGAGGGCAAAGTGGGTGATATCAGAGCCCTGAAAACTATGAATGATATTTATACTCTAGGAAAACGGTGGATATAATGCTACTTTCTTATTTCTATCTTTGAAAGATGGAAATGAGGAAGTAGTTAGGGGTTAATTTTGCGTAGCAGAATTTGTAAAGAAAACTTGTGATAAGAATACTGATGGCTAATTGAAAAAAGTTGCTTTGGGACATAAGTAAATCTAATTAAACCATTTTTCGTTATTATGTACATCGAACTATTAAACAATGCACTTTTTTCTTGAATTTTGTTTTTATGATATATATATATATATATATATATATATATATATATATATATATATATATATATATATATATACAGTGGAACCTCCATATATCGAACTTCCCTATATCGAAATTTTCTATATATCGAACTCTTAGCAATTCTCCATGTTCATTACATAGAAAAAGTGTTTCTATATATCGAAAAAATGTCTATATATCGAATTTTTTTTCAAGACAAATTGAGAGATTTTATTCCACTTTAGAATAAAATCTCCCAATTTTTGGCATTTAAACAAGACGTCGTGGACTTCAATTCGTGGAAAATGTCCCTGATGAAGTTTTTAGTGGACTGAAAAAATACAAACATTTCTTTGAACTTTCCGCAAAACTAACTGTTCAGCAAGATATTCGTAGTTTTTTTTTAAAGAATGCAACTGTGATCATTGTAACCACTATCTGCATTGTTGTTTTTTTAAAGATATGTAGTAATCAATAAATCTTTCATATTAATTCATTAACTTTCTATTGACATTCATTAGCTATTAACTTTCATTTAATGGGATTCGCATAAAAATTAGAAATGGAGTTTCGTATACGAAAATTAGCTTTAATTGTTTTTTTGTAGGAGAATTATGATAAGACTAAGTTTAATTCTATATATCGAAATTTCTATATATCGAATTTTTTTCGCGCAATTTGCTACTTCGATATATGGAGGTTCGACTGTATATATATATATATATATATATATATATATATATATATAGATGAGAAAATATAAAACATGTTTCTTTGGTATCTGTATTATACTCTAGGTGTATGCTTTTAAGCGTTCTAATAAATAATTTCAGCAGAGAATGATTGCATAATTTTAAAAAATTCAAGGTTTTCCCCAAAGGAGTTTGCCCAAACGTAACTATACTGTATCATTTACTTTTTTGATGAACATCGCATCTGCATTTTCAAGTAAAGTAGAACTTTATAATTTTGCTTGAAGAAAAATTTTCCATAGTAAAGAAAAATAGTAGACATAGGCTTACATTTGAATTTTTTAGTTGATTTGATTCATTTGCTACTAGAATCTCTTAAAATTTTGTTATATTTAAGAACATACAAAAAAAATGTAAATAAGTTTATTTGTTCCCATTCTTGAATTTTAAATTTATACTAAAAAAAATCTAAGAAAAGTTAGATATAGTCTTAATAAGCAGTATTACCATTCATTTTTTAACTTTTTGTATCTAGAAGTATTAACATCTGCAAGAGACCATTCTTTACGTGGAAAACAGAACATTTGCCTTGAAGTTTATATACTACGCTTAATGATTCACTAACAGATGTTTTCTGCTAATACTGTGACATCTTTTTTTTCAATAGACATATCGCACAAGTTAACTTAACTTCTGTGATTGAAATCTAAATGATGTCATTTGTACAAGAATAGCATTTATTAGAGAAAGTTTTCAAGTTTTTGATATGGACACACAATATTTCAATAGTTAAAACATTCAATTTAAATTTTATATTCATGACAAAATACGGTGTTTAACACTAGCAAGGAATTTAACTAACCATTTAAGATTTCGCTGTCCAAACACAACTCAAGCGTGTTATTTTATTTGGTAACTTCATCAGAAATAAGTTGATCCCGAAAAAGTTTTTCTATAATTAGAAGCGTAATTTAAAATATTTGCAAAAATAGTTAAGGTTATGAACTTACTGGTTTTAAAATTATATTGTTAAACGAAAGGACGCTTGCAATCCCCGTTATAGATAAGTCAAGCATCTTCCACATTCTTCAAATGTCTGGAAAACTGGCCTTACTTTTCTCTACCCTTCTAGAGAAGGAGAAAATCCAAATATGGTCATATTACTTGTACACCAAGACCCAATGTCCATTGGCAACATTAAATGGTCGGTTATCTTGCATTATCTATCAGTGAGGGGGAGATTCCTCCTTTACTTGACCCAACGTTTTCTCCCTTTTCACATTTCACGTACAATTTAACCTCGTTTTTCCAGACTAACTAGGACCATAAGTAATCCAGATAATCGAAAATTCGGATAATCCGCATAATATGGGTAATAATCAAAAGAAAATCCTTAACTAAGCAGACCGTTCATTAGGATAAAAAACTATGTTTTGTAACGAAATTGCATTGTATTTTTTACAAGATATTATAAAATATATATAAATACATTTTAACATCATTTATTAACACAGCATTGGTAAGTCTAGTCAACATAAAGCATTTTATTACCATAATTTATTGTATAATCTATGTAGGAACTATACATTGCATCAAACTAAAAAGCGAATATTTGCCGTACTCTTCTTCTTCTTCTTCTTCTTTTTTTTTTTTTTTTAAAACCAATGCGGAGCACTTGTCATGAAGACATTCGCCTGTAATACACCGCAGTTTTTCTGGTCATTTTATTATGGGGGCACCATATAAGCGGACCAGCATTACCCCCCTCTCTGAAGGGATGACAGAAACGGAGGCATTTTAGTGGCGCGAAGCCGGGATTCGATCCGAACACCCTTAGTACCGAAATATTTACCGTACTTGTAGTTACTTTCTTGGTATCATAGTTAAAAATTATTATCTAATGTGAACATTAAAAAAAAATAAGCATCTATTCAGGCTGGAATTTAGCGGAAAAATGTTGCTATTTGGTATCCGTACGAAATACCTTTGCCTACGTCTAAAAAGTTAAAAATTTAATTTCATTTTCTTCACACTTTACTTTAAAATAACAGAATTAATTACTTTGAGCTGTTTAGATTAGTGTCTGGCGGCGGCTCTTAAATTATCTAACTCCTTAATATTTTCTTTGATATAGATATAAATTATATAGTAAGTTTTAACAGGTACAAAATACATTTTCAAATTTTAGAAGGTTACATACACACAAGTCGGAAAAAATGGCAGATTACCCCGTTTTAAAGATATTGATTAAGATTTGTTTTAAACGGAAGATGAAGATACCTTTACGGGGCAAAAATCCATTTTATCTCTATGCAAATATGCAATAGTATAAATAATTACACACATTTGTAGATGCAAGTAAATAATGTATGTCTCTAAGCAGGCATGTGTGTGTAGGGCAATGCACATAACGGTTTTGTTACAATTCAGATATTAACAGTGCTTTAAATGAAAAGAGGAGAGAGTTTAGATCACTTTGTTAAGTTACATCATGTACATTGCACAAACACACACTTAATTATATATATATATATATATATATATATATATATATATATATATATATATATATATATATATATATATATATATATATATATATATATATATTTATATATATATATACAGTCGAACCTCCATATATCGAACTTCCCTATATCGAAATTTTCTATATATCGAACTCTTAGCAAATCTCCATGTTCATTACATAGAAAAATTGTTTCTATATATCGAAAAAATCTCTATATATCGAAATTTTTTTCACGACATATTGGGAGATTTTATTCGCGTTTGAAACAATACTTCGTGGACTTCAATTCGTGGAAAACATCCCTGATGAAGTTTTTAATGGACTGAATAAATGCGAGTATTTCTTTGAGGAACTTTCCGCAAAACTGGCTGTTCAGCAAGATATTCGTAGTTTTTTTTTTTTAAAGAATGGAACTGTGATCACGGTAACCACAAACTGGATTATTGTTTTTTTTAAAGGTATATAGTACTCGATAAATCTTTCACATTAATTTATTTTTTTAGTTAATAACTTTCATTTAATGGGATTCACATATAAATTGGAAATGGAGTTTCGAATACGAAAATTAGCTTTAATTTTTAATGTTTTAGGAGAATTATGATAAAACTAAGATTAATTCTATATATGGAATTTTTTTCTGGCATTTTGCTACTTCGATATATGGAGGTTCGACTGTATATACAGTGGAATCTCGATCGATCGTTTTCGGATCCATCGTTTTTTCGTATGTGTCGTTCATTTTATCCAATACCAAAGATCATATTGCTTTGTTGCGTTTCCGCATCTATCGTTTTCCCGCATTTATCGTTCATTTCAATCGGTCCCTTGAAAAACGATAGATCGAGATTCCACTGTGTATATATATATATATATATATATATATATATATATATATATGTATGCATGTATGTATGTATGTATGTATGTATATATATATATATATATGTGTGTGTGTGTGTGTGTGTGTGTGTGTGTGTGTAGATAGATAGACCTTCTATTATATGCATAGCATGTTCTTGGGGAGAGCACTGAATTCCATAAAGGCCACACCTAATATTGTCAACAGTTAACAACTTCCTCATTAAAGATGAAATTCATCGGATCCACAATTCATCAATGCACTTAAGATAAGTATATGTCGAGGAGAAAAATCTAACAGTATGAGGGCTTATTAATACGGGTGATCAAATCTTAAGCTTTTTTGGATGTGATCTTTTATTGGAAAATCCTGCATGCGTTTTTTTGTTGCAAGATATTTATCAGCCTCGCGCGGTGTGACTGACAAGACCAGGGATCGAACCGTCTCGATCCCTGGAACCGTCTCGATCCCTGGAACCGTCTCTCCTAAGCTCGAGGCTGGCGTTTTACAAAAGAAACCATCCAGAAAAGGAGCAGAAACCCTTATTTTGAATGCTTCTTCCTTCCAGGCTTACTAAAATAGGTTTTTACACCTCAAAAGATTCTACATCCTTGTGTTTACTGCTAGTATGCTTGCTCAAAGTATCTCTTTAGTGTATGTAAGACATATTTTATAATGCTGGCTGACTTAATTTCTTAAATTTATTCATTTAAACATATATTCCAAGGCTTTCTTAAATGAAACAAAATCCAATCTTATATACGAGGAAGTAGATTTTGATGAGCTTTCAAGATTTTTTGAAAAAATTATTTTAACAGCCTAATTCCATAGTCATGTTTTGTTTTTCCTTTAATGTTGAATGGCCCTGGATAATGATGTCGATAATATTTTATTTATGTAATTATTATTCCAATAGTATTCCTGCTTTAATTGCTATGCTATGCATTCATGAATTATGCTTTATAAATAAACCTTGCATTCATATATTTCTTTTTTGACATTTTGCATAATAGTTTTAAAATCTTACTCTGGATTAGCACTCATCAACTCTTTTTTTTTCCTGAGACATTCATTAAATTTTAACCTATGTACTGAATTACTACACTCCAAGCAGCCACAAGATTAAAACTTCAATAAAAGCTTAAAATAAAAATGTTAATAAAAGCTTATGGTAAAACAAATAACTTCTAAAATCTTATACAAACATTTCGTTTTCTCATGCAAAATTAAGATATATGAACTCAGTTTCTCTTCAGCCAAGAACGAGTGTACATATGTCTTAACAAGCTCGATTCGATGTAAGTTATTTTATCATAAAAACTGTGTACATTTATTTATTTTACTGATTGTGGCTCTAAAATTTTAAACCAGGAGCATCACGTTTTCATTCTGACACATTCATTTTATCACTACTGATTTCTAACTTTCAGCAATGAACTGTGAACTGTTTCCTTCCGATAGAATTATTTCAGGAACGGCCTATCACAATTTTTTCTTTCAAAAACTAACCATGACAAATAACTGCAAATAAGGTTAGTCATTCAGAGGAATGCGATAGAAACGAGAGAGGTAATCATACACAAATATATTTCCTCAAAACATGAAACGGGTATCGCAAAGATTCTGGCAGAACGCTATGAAGAGCAGAGTCCAAATTAACCTGATTAAAATGGTAGGCAATCCTGTCATCATGTGATTTACAGCCAAGATTTTCATTATTACAGCCGTACTTTAACTGTGTAGACAATAAGATCTATTTTACCACGTAGAGTGTTTCATTTTGTCGCATCTACAGAGGTTTAAATGACTCAGTCATAACTTAGATAATAAAAAGCTTAGCGTATAACGAATAAAGACAAGACATTTATAATTTCTTTACTAAAAATGGGCGTTATTGTCCGGATAGATGATAATGATTATTTTAAGGAGTAGAATATAAAACCAAAGGGAGAAAAGAATATGCCTAACTCCACCACATCAGGAGATATGACTATAGGGAAGCATTAATTTTAAGTCTCTAAGAAAACAATCAAGATTATTTGTAGCTAAGAATAATTAATCATTATCTAAGTGGGCGCGGGGGCCCAGTTGGCAAGAGCAGCGGCCTAGTGATCTGAACGTCCCTGGTTCGATGCTTGTAGCTGCAAATCCATCGCCGTGTTCACTAATGATGGCCGGGGCACGTAAAATAAGTCGTGGCTACAACGTCCTCCAAGTTCTCAAATTTACCTCTGGAGGTGCGGGGTCAAGTGTTCCGGTCATTTCACTTGACTCGGTTCAAAATTACGGGACCGATGTTCTTCGAGGTCAAGTCAGACTTCAGCCCTTGTGATACCTCGCGTAATATTTTCAACAGTTAACAACTTATGTATTAACGAAAATATTAGTGAAGCTGCTTACTACCCTTCGCCAAGGACTTAGGATTTGAGTACCTAGGTCCTTCGGACTTGGTGTAAGCTTTCCTACACCAAGGGGATTGGAAACAACAACAACAACAACAACAACAACATCATTGTTTAAACCTTTGGCTAAAAACACGATTTAAATACTATTTTTCTTAGATACTTTTTTTCATTGAAACAACTTAATTTCTTTCCAAGTAATTTATCTTCATAAATCCGTTTTCTTAGGAGTGTCGGAAATAGTTATAGGCTCCTAGTTCATTTAGTTACAATTGACACATAATGAAGAGGTCTGGCAGCAAGTATTTCTTTTCTTAAAGAGAGATCATTTTAAGGATCAAAAGGGATACTAGTTAAGATTCCAGGTAAGAAAATGCCTAGAACTTTAGCCTAAAACTCGGGTGATATGACTATTATAAAAAGCGCTTCTATTTAGCATTTACAAAGGAAATTTTAATGGTTTGGGAAGTTAGATTAAACCTCCGACTAGAAATACGATTTAAGTATTCTTGGAAACTTTCTTCATAAACATGACTTACTTTCTTAAAAGTCCTCATAATTATTTCCGTGGATCACTTCATTTCCTTATCAGTATCGGAAATAACTATCAATCCCCCTGTTTATTTTGTTGCAATTTACACATAATGAACTTTTCCCGATGGAAAGTATTTATCAGTGTAACAACGCGTTAAGAACTCTCTCCTGACAAGGGTAATTAAAGCGGTTCATCTGTCTCTTCCAATCTTCATCTTGTCAAGCGTGTAGACAATCAATCACAATAAAAAGGGGACAACAGTATCTTAACTTAAACACTTATTAAAGAGTGTTCTGCTTTAGGTACTTAACATATTCACCACCCCATAATGTCTTGGTTAGTGAGTTTGTACAAATGCTATAAACAGCAACAACAACAACAACAACAACAAATCTTTTAATATTTTTCTGTTGTCATGAAAAATTAATTAGTTGTCTAAACATTTCAAGAGGGGTTTTCCAACGGTATAGATTGTTTTATAATTAATATAGCTTACAGTATTAAAATATTTGATGAAAAAATGTACAAATGCTTATACTTTAATATTAATTTAATATAAACTTCATTTAATATATGCTTTAATATTAAATGAATATTTAAGTATAATTATATTCATTATATATAATTTAATATTCATTTAACGTTGCTAAATATAAGAAAGGAGTGAATAAATTTTTTTCTAACTTCTATAAATGGTGAACCTGAGATCCGATTTTATGATGAAGTTAATATGTGATTAAAACTTTCGAAATGATACTTAAGATATCGAAAATTGTACTTTAGGGTTCATTAGATGATAATCTAAGCACGCATAAAGCGATTTAGAGTAGTCATGACGTCTCTCTATTTCTCTTTCCAATATCTAATATATATTATCAATCAACGCAAAATCAGGGTTCTTAAAAGAATCCTTAAATCCTTTTTAAAGACTTTTAAAGGATACTTTTAATTTTTAAAGCGCATTCAGCATTATTGTAATATATTAGCTTTCTTTTATTATAATCAATTAGCCCCCAAGGAATCGATTTTTCCCTGCCCTTTGAAACAAAAACTATCTCACTCTATGATTTATTGAACCATGTTTCATCGATTGGTCATGCCCTGGTCAAGCCATTTCTCAAATTTTTGTATCAATAAGAAACTAAAATAACAGTTTAAGTTCATTTTCATAAGTTATCAAAATACTTTTGGTATAAATATACTACAAATGACATGTCAAGGGTTTCATTTATTTTTAGCATCTGGATTATGTTGATTTAAACTAAACTAGTACATTAATGAAATTTGTTAAAACTAATGAGCGTGAACACTTTTGCGTCACAATGGAAAATCAACTATGTGAAATGCTGTTTGAAAACTATTAGTAAATAATAACTATCTCAAGCATAAACAAGATTCAAAGTCTTCTCCTAAAAATACAGGCTACTACAGTGAAAGAAAATGCACACACACACACACACACATATATATATATATATATATATATATATATATATATATATATATATATATATATATATATATATATACAGTCGATTCCGGTTAATCTGACCTCATAAATTTGGACCACATAACATCGGACTCGAAAATTTTGGTCCTAATAACCGGCTGGTCCGATTACACGATCATGCCCTATGTTAGAAGACAGGATTCGGTCCGAATAAGCGACTTGTCCGATTAACCGGTTATCCAATTAACCGGAATCGACTGTATATATATATGGTAGAAATTTATTTGGAAATCTAAGCACAATTAAATTGCCTCAATGAAGAACAATATTCTGGATTTTTTAATGCTCAAAATATAGTATACGTTCAATGGTTTATAGAGAAAAAACTCTCAACCCCCCCCCCCAAAAAAAAAAAAAAAAAAAAAAGAAAGGAAGAAAAAGGGATTCCTGAGATTAGCAAGACTTTTTAGGGATTTAGAGCAAAATTAGGGCCGTGTTAAGATTTAGAACAAAAAGAGTGTATTTTTTCGGTCCTTAAAAAAGTTTTGAGGACTTTTTAAGTTCTTTTGAACCCTCAAAGTGTTTGAGACATATTTTTCGGTCATATTCTTTCAGTCTGAAAAAGCATTTTGGACGATTTATTTTATCATTTAGTTTCGCAATCAAAAGCATAAAAAATGTATTTTTCGTGTAAGTTATAGGACAGTAAGTTATAAGACTGATTAATCCATTGCAACTTCTTTTCAAGCTGAAAAAACGAAATCGAAAAATGTCTCAAATGCTTAGCGGCTTAAAGGTAGTGGAAACACTAAAGTGTGATACGTACATTCTTCGCTAAAAAATCAAGCAGATATGAATAGTAATCCCCAAATCTAGTTATTATTTCATACTTCTCAATTTCCTATAGAATTTCTGTCAGAAAAACAAAGTAAGAGAACCGACATAAAATTTTCTGTGATTCAAATTCTGATATCAAATGGTCACGTTTTGAAAGTCGATCTCACAAAATCCTCCAATTTCAAAAAGATCATTTATAAAAATAATTTTATATTAAAATGCTTGAAAAACTGAAATTATGCAAACATATTTTAAATTATTGTATAAAGTAATATTTAATGACTCCGCATCATTCAAATTTGTCATCTAAGAGGATGAGAACTTATACAGAAGATATAAATCAGACCCCGGTCACTTAGAATAAATGCAAACCATGAAAATATATCAATGATTTTGATGAATGAGGGTACACAATTGAATCTATGACTGGTAAATCATTTTAGGCTCAATTACATTACACTGTAATATGCCGCATTCTTCCAGCCACTTAAAAGTCCCTTTCACGGAAAAGTTAATTATGTTTTTATTTCTTAGGGATTATGTTGAATAGTTACTGTTTAATCTGAAATTAGTTAATGATATATAGTTTTCAATTGTATTATGATTTCAATGAAATTTTTAGGTGGATCAAAACATGGCACGAAATAGTACACAGAATGATTCCCAGATGATTAAACAAAAATTATTGTTTATGTGCACAAACTCGATTACAAAAAGTTGTGGAATCAATTCAGTATAGAAGGTGAGTTATATGAACGTAATTTTAAAGACTTTATATATTTATAGACAATAGATTTTTGATGCTTTTCTGCGCTTAAAAGTTTGATAAAATTTTTATATTATTATGTTCAAGAGAGTAAATATTCATGATGGTAGCAACCAACAACTTTCACATGTCATCAGGATAGGTACCTGTCGCATTAAAAAATATGTTTCTGATGAACGTAAATTTTGAGAGATTGTTAAGTTTCCAATTTTATAAAAAGGTAGAAGTAGTTCCACTTCAGAGAGGCACAACATCACCGAACAGAAGGCATAATTTTGCAACCAGTAGTATTTTGCGTATGTATAGGCCTTTCATCAAAAAAATATTGCCATTAAATTATCACAGTTTTAATTTTTTCTTAGTAGGATTTTAGATATTTCTTTAATACCGGGAACAAGAAAATTACAGCAAAATTAACCTTTTGCATCCTATTTTTTTTTCCTTTTTTAAGTTTACCAAAAGGACACTTTGATTTATTTTTGAAAGAAATTCTTATTGTTACGAATTACCAAAAAAGCGGGATAAGCAGATGTGAAGGAAATAATATTATTATTTCCTTCACATCTGCTGTATGTCCAACGGCATTTGTCCATTGTAAAAAGACATGTCAACACATATCGGACATCGGACCTGACTTATATGTTAAATGACAAAAAAGCGTGAAGGGTTAAGGGTAAAGAGTTAAAAAAGGATCGTCACTCTGATCGTCTCCTCAAATTCCTCCCTTCACGTGCTATTTTTAAAGACATCATAATTATTAACTCTTAATAAATAAGAAAAACTGTTAGAACCGGTTGAACTCCTAAAGCACAATTCAATACAGTTATCGTGACTGCGGTTTGTTTTGGCTAACTTCTACAATAAATTAACAAGACAAATCTTTCTCTTCGATTTAGTCAAAGAGGTTAACAAAGACTTTGAGTTTTATTTTCTGAGGAAAACGTAGCTAAAAATATGCAATCTGATAACTATAAATTACATCTAAAAGAAAGAAAGAAAAACCAAAATCTGTCTGACATGATCTCCTGAACTTGAAAAAGTTTCACAGCTTTTCAGAGATATAAAATTAAATAAGAAAAAAAATCACATAGGCTAACTGGTGTAAGTTTTCTATAATAATGAATATTTGTATAAAAGATTTCGCTTTCAGCTTTAATGCACAAGATTCAATACAGATTAATAATAAATTTATGGTAAGGGAAAGGGGATACTATAATTAATTACATGCAGCAGAACAAAATACGGGGAGAAAAGTTTGTTAAGTGATCAAAAAATGAAGAAACCTCGTCTCATACTTAGAGTTTCACGTTATTTTTTAAAATATGATATTTAAGGCTTTGTGTCATTCATGCTGTGTAGTGGTTGTAGCTAGTAGGGTTGTGGAGCAAGATGCTACCGCCTAGGCCTGGGTTGGAATCCCGGACAAGGCATGGATAACTTTGTACTCTTGTAACGTTGGTACGCCCAGTGAGGGCTTCCATAATGAAGTAACTAACAAGTGTCATGTCTGAATGTCTTCAAATATAGATATATTTATGTATGATATATATATATATATATATATATATATATATATATATATATATATATATATATATATATATATATATATATATATATTATATATATATATATATATAAAGATATAAAGTTTTTTTTATGAAATTATCATTCAAAACAGTCTTACCTTACTATTATCACTCATTATACTATACTGCAATAGTTACAAACCATATTTTCCCCTTTATATACTTTTAAAAATTAGTTTATACAAATAAATATAATCTCCCTTCATAAAGACAAAACAATATAATAACACTTGCAACAGTAAGTATCAAAGAGCGATGTCAATTCAAGTATATATGTATATACTCAAGCAAACATTCTGACGGGTAGAGAGGAAATGAATACAAGGTACACAAAACACTGAACTGCACAATGAACGAGTCATTGTGCTCCGTAATGAACTCACCAGAACGTTCAGGTCCAGTTGGTCATCTCTGTGTCTCCGAGGAAACTGTGCAAAGAGAATGAATGCCTTCGTTGCTGGCCTTCTTCCCCCATATTAGCATCCCCCGAACATCATACACCCCAAGGAATCGATTTTTCCGGTCACGGCGAAAAACAAGTCCTGCTTTTGGTTCGATAAGCGTGCTAAAAGGGGTCCGACCCCTTTTCTGACGTTAGAATAAAGGATTACGTCTCACCCCTTCGTCAAACTTCGGCCATATCCCCCCGTGCCTCTTGATTGGGTTTCCCCCCTCGCTAAATCTCCCCCACCCTATTTCTTCTTCCCTAATAAGACTAGAAAGATTCGGACGGAAAACGCTTTCTATGTATAACCTCCGTATCTAAGAGCCTCGATTTTGTGGGATGGTTGGCGTACCAGTATGCAGTTTTCTATAACATATTTCCATATATTCATCAATATGAGATTCCGGTAGTAGATATATATGAATTAACATATCTGAGTCAGTTATAAAAACAAGGGACTTACGACTTTTTTAAAAGGAACTGGGCAAGAAGTTGCCTTTAATATTAAACTACAAGGGAAAATTGATTATGTGGTTCAAGTATTTACAAATCAAGGCTTTTAATATATATATATATATATATATATATATATATATATATATATATATATATATATATATATATATATATATATATATACACAGTTACATATATAAGAAATAGATGAAAGAGAATACCAGTAATAGCCCTAAAGCTACTTGCAGCCAGGAACAAATAACATGAAAAGAAAAGTAGGAAAGAGGTTTTAGACAGCATCTCTTCAACCAGCGCGCTGCCACAAGGCTACCTCGAGCCCCCTTAAAATGTAACTAGTGAACCCTAGAATCACACCGGAGACCTTCTCTGTCCTAAATAGAAGGCCTAGCTGTACGCTACTTAACTATCCTGTCATCTTCCCATTAGAGTCTTACATTCATTACTGTCTGAAAATAACAGGGATCCGTCAAAAATCTGATAAAAATTACTAAATTACATTAGTAATTTTAACTATAAAGACCCTGCTATATATTCTCAACTTTTTTTAATCTAAAATATCTGAATTTACTCGTAAATAAAGCTTGGTACCTTCAGGATAGATCTGCTGAAAATTACACCAATAACTAGTCAAATAACTAGTAATGTCATCATCACTAGTGAGCATTAATCGTCATCACTCGTCAGCCTTAATATGTACGCGTATGATATACTGCCATGGATTAGAACACTTCTGATACACATAGCAGCGCATTCTATATTTTAATGCGACTGTTATAATAAAGCAATAGTTATATAATACTTAATACAATTTCTCATGCATGATATAGGCTCTGATACTTTAATTTATTGAAAAAAGCTTTAGTCACATGAATAACCTATTTTGCCGTTAAGAAAACTTTCTTTCTTAGATTCTTCTTTCTAAGCTTTCTTTCTTAGATAAAATAATCAAAATGCCTCTGTAACATGTCTTATCAAGCACCTGGTCCCGCAAGAGGTTAAAAACATCACTCAGCCACCCAAAGTCTCGCTTTAACTTGTCCCTTTGTTTAATTACGACGATAAAGGAACTCGAAAACAAATAGCGTGTTTTCAAAAATGCGTGACATACCAGATTTCGTACTTTTTCTGATAATCCACCCTCGCAGGTTATGTACACAGCTTGAGGTCATGCGTATCGCTCAGCGTATTGCAACCTTATGCACAAATCTAATCGTTTTGTTTTCTACAGACGTTCCTTCAAGAACACAAAGAATTGGTGTTCTGATAAGCTGTGTGTTTAGTCACAGTAGCGGGGAGTGGCCCATAAACAAAAATATTTAATTGAGTGTGTAGAATGTAAGGGTTTATCCACTACATTTGTATAATTTAATCGTATCCGTACCAAGATGCGTATCATGACTGGTTCAGTGCGACACAGGTCGTGTCGTATCATACTCAGGAACGAAACGGCGGTTATCCGATAGGAGTCTTTCGTCTACTGAGACATCAAAAAAATAATACATGATACAATTCTGGACGCTTCCCATATTTGACTTTTAAGATAACATGAATCATTAAGATAACATCAATCAGGAAAGAAAACGAATGGGTAAAATGATTCTAAGAACGACAGGTTGGAAGCTATGGTTGTAATGATCTCATTCGATACTTGGTAAGGATATGCTAAAATAATACAAGGACGGACACGCCTTGAGCAACTTAAATAAAAATTTCAAAAGTTTTAACCAAAGAGAACTCTTCACGTACTTTGTAAGAACAAATTATCACAACCACCAGGTTCACAATTTTTTACTATCTTTCAACTATCTTTTTTCTTTTAATAGTTCTGGACTACAGAGGGTGTTTCATAAAAATTAAAAGACCCAGACACAACTCCACAAACGTGTTTAATATCAATTGTCTTGCGTTCTTGGACAACCTAGAACATAGACGTAACGTCGGGGGGGAGGAAGGCACGTGGGACACGTATTCTCCCCAACTTAACTTGAAATAAACTAAAACGTTAATAGAAGTTCAGTTAAAATCGGAAAATTGTAGAAGCCTGTTAAGAAAGTTGGTTTTTCCCCGCTTTTTTCAAACTGTGACACTGAAGATTCCGATTATGTCTTTAGCATTAACATAGCTTTTAACAATGATAGAATCCATAACAAAAATTCGATGCTATATTTTTTTCTCATTTTATTTATATTATATTTATTTTTCCAATCGTATAACTTTTGAATACTACTCAAATATCAATTCTATTGTTATTCAATTTAAAACATATCATAATATTTCATATTTTAAGGACCGTCCGGTAGTCAGTGCGCTGAAGAGGGCCCTAACTGAATTCAATTCGTGCCCCCCCCCCCAAAAAAAAAGTTAGAAGCACGCTACAGCTATGACCTAGAAGCATTTTACCGTTTTCACGGCTTGGTCCCCACACAAATTTTTAGCTCCTGACGCATCGTCAAATTTAGATCCTGATTTAAATCATCTGTGATTTGACTAAATGTTGCGAGACAGTTTGCCTATTCCAGGTCTGGCAGATCTCAGTTCATTTAGCACAACATCACGTTTACAGGTTTTACACTCAAACAATCTCTAAAAAAAAAAAAATGAGATTAGTTATTTATAAAGAGAGAATATATATATCTTGTGTTTTTACAGTTTAAATTTATCTAATTACTAATCAAGAAGTTTAACAGATAATTCATTTGTAAGAACTAATCTAAACCAACATGATAAAAAACACTGCCCCTCTTAAAATATCGCAACTCACCAAAAAATTAGAGATTGATTTCCGTCTCGCAATCAAACGCGTGCTCACGGAATATTACCCAAGCATCAACTTCATTCATTACAATTTGTCGACGATCTATCACATGCACTTGATGGATAAACTTATTTCTTTCATTCAGCTTCCGGTGGGGCCTTTTTTACGCACTCATTGAGGAGGCGCTGTAGGTTGGATGCATACCCGCATGAGGAAAGAAAGAAAAAAAAAAATGTATCGCGCGTATCAAGAGTCACGTGACTTGCGTCTGGCGAGAAAACTGGGTCAGTGTTGAAAACGCGACTGGCGCGTGTCTCAAAAACATCAGGGGGAGAAAAAAATTTTATTTGTTGCGGTTGTTTTATTCCGTTGCACTCTCTTTTTTTTAAAGGACTGTATATTTCTTGGTTTCCTTTCCATTACAAATGCTATACAACGGGGGCTATACAAGTAGCGCAAAACGTCGTATGAAGTTTAGGGTCGATGTATTGGCGGAAGTTTAACTTTACAGATTTGACGACTTAATTTATTTTTTTTTTAATGAGGATGCTTGACAGCAATTATAAGAATACGTTTGTATTGAAACATATTTATACAGTTTTAATTTCGTACACACACACACACACAAACAAACACACACACATTATATTTATATATATACATATATATTCTTTTTTATTGTTTCATACTTTGGCTTTTATTGTTATAACTATCCAATTAAATGTATATATATATATATATATATACATTTTATTGGATAGTTAATTATGTCTCAAAATGTTTTCCTTTACAAGAAAGCGACTTGAGTGTTTTTAATTTCCTGCCCTCATAAAGAAACTTAAATATATATATATATATATATATATATATATATATATATATATATATATATATTCTTTTTTATTGTTTCCTACTTTGGCTTTTATTGTTATAACTATCCAATTAAATGTATATATATATATATATATATATATATATATATATACATTTTATTGGATAGTTAATTATCTCTCAAAATGTTTTCCTTTACAAGAAAACGACTTGAGTGTTTTTAATTTCCTGCCCTCATAAAGAAACTTAAAAATATTAAATTTAAACTATTAGTTTTTCAAACAAATTATCCTTTAATTTTTTTTTTTTTTTTACATCTTCAAAATATGTAGAAAAAAAATCTTTCGTAAGTGTCATAAAAACCCAATTTTCTCACATAAAAAGAAAATACAACTTTAAAAAGTTGATATTTTAAAAAAAAATTCCATGTTCTATGCTGCGATTTTTAAAATTATTCAATATTAACTGTACATAAAATCACTAATAATTATCTATTGCGTTATGTTAAGGAATTCTTTATTGTTTAATGAAAATGCTCTATCATGATGGCAGTTCCTGTAAATTAGCATAAAATGCGTTCCATTTCTAAATATCTTTTTTCTGTTCAGAAACATGACTTTTAGCTTCATAATATGTTTGAAAAATAGTTATTATGTTGATTTTTCCCCCATCATTTGTTAAACTGACAAAATATTATTAAACTTCTTTTTTTCTGACAAAAAAACATGCTATTTCGATATTTAAAGTTCGATTCATTAAATACATAAAATCATTAATAATCATCTTTTGCATTGTGTTTAGGAATTCTTTATTGTTTATTGAAAATGCTCTATTACAATGGCAGTTCCTGGACATTAGCGTAAATTACGTTCCATTTCTAAATGCCTTTTTTCTGTTCAGAAATATGACGTTTAGCTTAAAAATATGCTTGAAAATTATTTATTAAATTGTTTTTTTCTATCATTTGTTAAATTGCCAAAATATTGCTAAACTTCTTTTTCTCTGACAAAAAACAGGCTATTTCGATATTTAAAGTTTGATTCATTAAATATAGTTTTACATTAGTTACCTTTATCTTTTTCTTTTGTTATTTAATCAAATGTCCTAATCTTATGACATTCTCTATAAATTAGTATAAAAAGTATTTCATTTCTTTACCCCGCATCTTTTTTTCTGTTTAAAAATTTTGTTTAAATTCTGTTTGAAATTCTGGGATTAAAAATTAATTTTTCAAAATGAAATTTTTCTGCTTGAACATAGTTTTTGTAAACATAGTTTTTAAAAAAAATTTTGAACTTATACCTTTCTTTGAAAAATTGTCTGTTTCTGAAGTTTATGAAGATTCTTTGAGATAATTTTTTTTTGCAGACGTATTTTTACTAGAGTTACTAATTTTTTCTAATCAATTTATTCTAAGGTTGTAAACGGAACAAGTTTTAGAACAAGTTTTCAGTACAGATTTGGTTTTGGAATTTTTCCAATCATGTCTCTATAAACATTAGATAAAAGATTCAGTTATTTTTTGTGACTTATTATTTCCGCAATTTGTTTACATTTTTTAATACGCGCTACATTTATTAATAAACGAACAGATTTAAACAACTGCGTAAGAAGCAATACTAAATATTTTTTGATAGAAAAAGTAAGAGTTTGCTATCTGATTCCACTTACTAATTAAGGTAGACACCATAAATTTTATAATTTTTTTCTTTCTCATGATGTCAAGATTTTTTATTAATAAGTTAAATAAGCAAAAAAGGTACCTTTTGTTTATATATTCGTGACATCTTTAAAAAATGCAGTATTTAGATTAAGTGTGAGAGGAGACTAATTCCAGAACAATCAATAGCGTCAGTAACGAGAAAGCAAACAAACCAACAACATTGTAAAGTAACGAGTTTTACAGGCGTAAACTCGGCTGAAAATGTTCTGCAGGAAAAACTAGAAACTCCATTCACAAAGTCGCTTAAGCTTTCCCTTAAAAATGATTCCCAAGTTCCGGGAATTTCTAAAAGTACTCGATCTGGCATTGAATTGTTTATCTCTCATACAAAGTTAAGATATAAGAAATATATTTACTCACTTCTTCTTTAGTAAAGTTTACATTTTAAAAAGTTTTATAGTCATCCATTTGAACACTATTCTTAAATATACATTACAGTGTTTATATCTTCAACAACTGACATCCTAGAGATTGACATAAAGATTAGCTACAAACAACGGGTAATGTGTGATAGCTTGATTTATCCGTTCAATAAAATTTTGAAATTCGTAGTAAATAATCTATAAATGATCACTTATCGAAGGCAACACATAGTGAAACTAGCTTACCATGATGTATTTAAAACTACAATGCTGGCCGAAATTCTCTCTGTAAGACTACCTCTGGCTGTCAACATCATTGTTTCTCTTTTTTTTTAGTTCTGAAATGGTACCTCAAATAAATATTACTCTGTGTAGTTTTAATTTATTTCCTAATCGTCAAAAAATTAAAAAAGAATTTCGCCATGAAAACTCACCACAAGTACCTAATAATGGCGTTCTACCGAAACTGGGATTTGATCCATGGTCTCCATACCTCAATGTCATCATTCTAATACAGTCGAACTCCGCTATAACGAACTACCAAAGGGACCAAAGGTTTTGTTCACTTTATCCGGTGGTTCGCTATATCCGAACCGTTAAGAAAAATGCTAGAGTTCACAAAATGTATACCTCATTAGTTGCAATGTGTATTCAATAATGATGTATTAAAAAATGATAAAATCTATTACAAATTATCATTAATGAATTAAATCGATTAAAATATATTACATTAAACTGACACAATATTAATTAAATTACGTACAATAGGAAAATGGCGGGACCAAAATTTTCGTTCGTTATATCCGTGAGTTCGTTATATACCAGGTTCGCTATAACGGGGTTCGATTGTAGTGGAATTATCTAAACAATTTGGATTATCCTAAATTTATATCTATCCTTCCTCTCACTTTCAAACCCCTTTTTTGAGGCCAGTGACGATAGGTGTTGCTCATACATATAGTTTTCATTTATATATATATATATATATATATATATATATATATATATATATATATATATATATATATATATATATATATATATATATATATATATATATATATATATTTATATTATATATATATATATATATATATATATATATATATATATTTATTTGGGGAGGCATATCACATATAATAAATATTTTCCATAAGGTTCCAAAAAGTCCTTTACAATTTTTTCTTAATGGTCGAGCACTAGTGTAAACGATAACGAACAAAAGTCGTCACTCCTCAAGCCGTTATTCTACCAGTTTGACTACTCTGATTAAATGGCCATAGTTTGAATACCGCACCTTACAACTTTCGTCTATTAAACACGATACTTCTGGCTTAAAACTCTTTGTCATATAATCTCGATCTGTTTAATGAATATTTATTGATTCGATACCGTCTGCGGTGTTTCAATAATTAATGTATTAAATGCTATATACTCGCTAATCATCCTCACCGTGCTTAGCAGGGCTGCCTGAGTTGAGCCAAAGCCATCGGCTGAAAGATAGGAAATTTTCCCTTTTATCCTGGATAGTCAGTTTTTCTCCTTGTTTGTATTATAACCCTATTCCACCAGGTCAACCCCAGCTTAATCCGTCTCTCCTTCGTTTTTATTAGCCACTTGCTTTGAATAAAAATATTTTTCCAGTGCCATATGAACGAGATGTGTTGTCATCTTAGTATGGAATAATTAGTTGATGCAATTCGGTTTAATAATTTTTACTGTATTTGTGTTAATATAAATTCTTCAAGTTTTGTTAATGCACAGGTTTTTGGGTCTCAAATAAAGACATTAATCCTTTTTCAGTTTAAATTATTAATCTTTATTAAATTATGATTTTTTTACGGTTTAGAATTTTTTTTTCTTTCTCGGATAGAAGATTTAAGAATCTTTTATTCCCTCAAAAATATCTAATAGCTATCATAATACTTTTTGGGAGTTTTGTGTCGAATTACATCATGGCAATTAACATTGATTTTAACTGATAAACTGGGATATGTAATTTTCGTATTTACGAAATTGATGCGGATAAATGCGAAATTTGCCGATATGAGCGAATAAATGCAAAAATTGTATTTTTACTACTTTTCGGTGAAAACTCGGTGATAAACGGCTTTTTAAGTGAAATTTGGTAATAATAGTAATAATTTATTAACATAATCGCTTATCTAAGACCATCCACGGTCTTTAACTGAGAGATCTCACTCTTGAAATTTGCTTATTACTTATTGCTAAAGACTAAAGAAAGAGAATGTAGAGACTACTACAATGTCAGCTTTTAACTAATAATTTTGATACTTACATAACCAAGTACGTAAAATTGGAAAATTTTTCTTTTTAATTCGAAAATTTTGAATTTTCGATTATTTTTTTTCGAATAAATACGAAATTTTATGTAATGTAATATTTTTTTGCGAAATTTCGATTTTTTTTATGCGAAATTTACGTACCCCTACTTATAAATATTAATACCTAAATGGTTTTAATAATCTTATATTGAGAGATACTACTGGTGGTTCGTTTCTAGCTGTGCATACTTTAAAATCAAACTAACTCTTACCCATACTAGTGGTTAGCCCGTCAAAAAGGACGAGTTAATTTTGATTTTTATCAATTTACATCTGCAAAGTCAATATTATTTGTATACTTAATAGCTTCTCTACTTTCTTTTATTTAAATTATACACATTTTTAATTTTTAAAATCATGCAATATCAGCACCATTATAATCCATTTAAGATGCAATTCTTTTAAAATTTAAATAAAATCTGAACTCCACATAATAGCATCACTTTACTTAATTGTATTACATGTATTAATTATGAAATATTAAATTATGTCTGTTAACAGTATCAAACGTACAAGTAAATTTTCTAGTAACGCTAAATAATTAACACACTAACTACGGTGGAAAAATTTAACTTAGTTGTTTCATAATTTTAATTCATAAATGAACACGCGCCAAATATAAACCGTTGAGGTGTTCGGTATTTTTCATTTAAAGATGTTAGAAGTTGAAAAATATTTTAAAATATTTTGATCTAGAGGAAAGTATAATATTAAGATATTTCAACAATTAAAACTAATTTCAATTTATTCTATTTTTAGAACGCGGTAATCAAAGTACATTTGAATATAGCAACAAAAAGGAAAAAGCGTTTCAGACAGAGAGATAGATCTGTGCTATTATTATGTTTATATAAAGAAGAATTAAAATGTTAATATCTATTCTATAAAGAGTGCGTACTTCACAACGCTTAGAAGTGACACGAATCTACCGTAAATTTGTATAAAATCCCCTAACCCCACATCTAAACCATTTTTCTCGCCGGGGGTTGAAAGAGCAAAAGTTACGTAAGAAAACAACAGACGTAAACACCGTGTATCAACCTTTTTTTTTTCACAAAACGTTCTCCATCCTATTCTCATCTCTAACATAATAAGATCCCCTCTTCGTAAGCACTGGAAAAATTCTTTTTGAAAATATGAAACATTTTCTTTCACCTGGATTCAGTAACGCATGTTGTATCGTTTGTTGTTCAATTTTTTTTCTTTGCTTGTAGACAGTTTTATTTTGTATTTCTTTAGCAGCATTGCATTGACGATATGATATACGATGTGCAGTATGTTTTATATATTTTTGGTAGTTGTTAAATGTTTTCACTCAAATGCCTGGCTTATAATTAACTTACGATGTACTACCCTTGTGTCACTGATTTTATGTTTAAATGTGTGTGGTAAAATACCTAAACTTGATATTTATTTAAAAAATTAATACTTAATGTGAATAAATATTATTTTCGGTCCTTTTAAAAATAATATCAATTTTTATTAATATTACTTTTTGCCCACTGACAATAAATTTTTCATAAAATCGCGAGCTGAAAAAACTCTTGAAAACAAATTTTCCTCAATAGCTTTTCCTCAAACACAATTTTTTTGTTTTGTTCAAAGAAACTTAAAACAAACTTTATCTTTTAAAAACCAATGTCTAGTATCAAAAACTATTCGAATAAACTATATGCTTTCCTTGACAGTTTTTTCTATGAACACAAAAGCTTTTTCTATTGTTTAAAGAAACACAATCTTTAGATTTTTAAAAAAGAATTCCTGGAATAATAAACTTTTCGAATAATATACATCAATATTATTAAATTGCATTCTTTGTTTATTGGGTCAAAAAGGGTTGCTTTACCAATTTACCATGCAATAATAACTATTTCTAAAACGTTGCATCTTCTTTTACGTTGACGAATGAAGCAGATTTAAATGACTATGAATTAAATATTATCGACTCTCTTAATATGTTTTGGAACTGTTTATTTAAGTTTCTCACAACAATCTGTACTTAAGTATTTTATTTATATGTAAAACAATATGTCCCCTAAAATGCAACATTTGATTTAAAATATCTGCTTAGTACAAATAAACATTTCCAATCGTTTCAGATAAACGTGTGTATACAATTTCTCTTCACTTGAAGTAAAATATTTAATAAACCATGAGTAGAAATACGCGTAAAACATCAAATTTTATTTAAAGAAAGGAATTTAAATGTGGATTAAACTACACTCGTGCACCAATTTACAAAATTTAATACGGAAAAATATGGAATTTAATATAAATACTTCCATAGTCCCGTGCAAACGCAGCTATTACACATGTAGGAAGAAAAATACAAAAAAGCTGAAACTGAAATTCAAAAATGAAGAAACCCAAAGAAAAAATCAGTGATATCAAGTTAGATGAAAGCATATCTTTGTCGTCAATACTGACTTTTTCATAAAGAAAAATTTGAAAACTTATATGCATGCTGTATCCTTAAAATTATTTACAACACCTAATTAACATTATATTGATTTTAACTGCACGAAGTAATAAAGTAAAAATATTTTTTAACCAATTTATAATCTATGTACCTTTAACTCTTTTAAATTCAATATTCTAAACTGTTTAATTATAATTTTTTAAGATACTGTCTTGGATGATATTTATTTGAGATTGCTGCTCTATCCCTTATCATTATAATCCTTGTTTAACTTAACTGTGACCTTCCTTCTGGTTCTGTGTGAATAAACAGGTTATTTAAAAGATATTTTATTCAGTTGGCTTTGAGTTTTTGAAGGATTGTCAAATCTTAAAAGTCATATATCTAAGAAACAACCATTTAATGAAGAAATGGACAGTGTTGACTGAGAAACATCGTCATTAAAGTTAATTTCATTAATTTTTTTTTTAATTTGATTTTCCTTCGTGATTTAAATTTCAGAGTCAACTTTTTTATCTCTCTAATAGTAAGGTAAGACTCTTTTGAATTGTAATTTAATAAAAGAAAACTTAAGTACTATATGTATATATGAAGTTGTTCCTTCATCTCAAATTTAAATTCTACCCTTTTCAGGTTGTATAATCATTTATATTAAGAAAAAGTATTTCCTTGGTGACATAAATATTAAATATATATTAAATTACTACCAAGAAAAGTTCTTTCCTTGGGGACAGCAGTATTAAGCATATATTAAACACATTCATTTGTGGTTCTCATAATATCCTACAATGCAATTATATTAATTTTTTATTCATTTATAAATTTTTATTTATATATATAAATGTGTGACAAAATTTATTTACATAGCGTATATAGCAATTTTATTTAATAACTAAGCTCTAAGAGTATGAGAGTAACAGAATAAACTTAAAAACAAGGACACTGGAGGATGGATCCCAACTGAATCCACACGATAGTTCGTAAAAAGTTACGAAAAGTTACGACTAGCGATAGAAGAAAAGTTCCTCATTATGACAAACTCCTGTAATATCTCTCTCTCAGCTATTTGAGACTCCTAAAGGGATATTAAATTTATATTAAATGCATTTGATTCGCTACTGCTGCCATCTATGAACTTTGATACAAAATAAAAATACATTCTCTTTTCCCAATATGATATCTAATATCAGGAATTTGATAAAATAAATAAAATAAGATATCTATTATAGATCATAGATAAACTTTGTTAGAGATCATCAATGTCTGCAATGTCAGTCGCATTTTACCAGCGAGTTTAAAAGTTTTCTTAAAGGTCGGTGAAGAACGTATGGATCCGATAAAACGATCTTTCCCAGAAAAATAGTAGAAACTGAAAGTAAAAATGTAGTACACACGCATATTGACTTGAAGGTTTATTTAAAATTTTAATTAATAGTAAGGATCAGAATGCAGAGTTTTACTTAATTTTATAAATTTTATCATCATTGTTTGGGTTATCGAGATACGTTTATGGCAAAAAGAGATTTTTGTCACATATTTTTCAGAAATCCTGACAAGTCAATGAGATTCATCTCCAAAACCCAATTATATTTATGTTGATAAGGTATGTAAGCCTCTGATTTCTTTGCGATTTAACTACCTTGAAATTAGAACAATTCCTTTCAATAAGGAATGAACGGAAAATTTTATCAGCCGTTTAATAATTTGGAGATTTATTAGCTAGTTTACACTTGCAAAGAGAAGGGAAAATTAGTATTTATTCAGATTAAAAAAATATATCTAGAATTGCAATTCTGATAATATGTGAAGTAATGTGTGAAGCTATTTGAATGATATTAGTATTGACATCTCATCAGCGACCTAATTTTAAGTACCCAACTTCAATTCAGGTGGAGTGACACATGAATAAAGGAATTATTTTAATAAGAAGGTATTTTTCATAAATAAGCATGCATCAACATATACAACATTTATCATTATTATTGGTGTATAAAACTTATGTACGTATACTGTGAAAACGAAATGTTTTTTCTGGGTGTAATGTTTCTGGGTAGCGAATTTACCTGTTTTGGGTATCCGATATTTGTATCTTAAACATGCTTTCGCACACTTCCGGTTGTACGTCCATGTTTGTAATATACCTAAAACAGCATGCATGCGCTGATACTAAATGATCTAGACAGTTTACCGACATATATATATATATATATATATATACATATATACTAGCTGAAAACCCGTACTTCGCTGCGGAGTACATTCAAATTAAATACGACGGTCAATGTATACAATTGATGTAAAAGAAAACAAAAAAAATATATTTATAAAAAAATCGTAAGAGATATTTTTATAGACAAAATAATATAGAAGAAAATATTCAAATTAAATCTAATAGGACATACTAAAGAATATAGTACAGCTAATGTAGTACAGTTTGAGGAACATATCTTTTACTGTATTTTAATATTTCTTTGGATAATGTCCAATCGTCTGCCGCATTAGCAAGGGAAAAAATATTTTTTTGTCTATTTCATCGTTATGGACGTGACGATAAATTTATTTAAAGTACCAGAAAAAGAAATCACGTGATCAGCATTTAATAAATTAAATTGTAAAATTTAATCTTTAAAAATTCACCAAAAATCAGAAAATGAAGGTAAAGATCCGAAAAAGATTTCATTTTAAAGGAATTTTTATGATCTTTCTCGTGATATAAATTTCATAACCCTCAAATTATTATTTTAAATGCAAACTTAAAAAAAGTTACTAAATCAGCTTAAAAATTTAATTTTAAAAAATCTAAGAAGAATTTTTCAAAAATCTTTCTTAGTGCACCCCTACACTATAAGAAGAATCGCCATGCAAAATTTCAGCCCTTTAGACTCAGCGGTTTGGTCTGTGAGTTGTATGTGAGTCAGTCAATCAGTCAGTCAGAGAGTCAGTCAGTTACGGAACTGTTATATATATATATATATATATATATATATATATATATATATATATATATATATATATATATATATATATATATACCTCGCTATACGGCCGTTCTTTATACGACATTTCGCTATAACGGCTTCTTTTAATTATGGCACTTTTTCGATATACGGCCCACAATGTTTCGTTTTACGGCCACAACAGCGGAAAGTGATGATGGCAGCATATTATAGCTTAGTGATTCTACATTTTATTGTTCGTCATCAACTTAAAACAGTTTTTAAGCATTTTCTTTTATGTTTTTTTATGTGTATACATAATATGTGCATATGATTTCTTTTGTTTTTTGTTCATATGTTTATTTTCTGATTGACATTGATAAACATGATTTAAACGTCATTTTAAGCGTAAAAAAAACATAGAGATTTTTAATGCAATAAATTTTTTTTCCGAAAATTTGAACAATTTTGTGTCCTGGACCCCCTTAATTTTCCTTTCCTTTCGTAACTCATTCTCAAAACTTCATACCTTCTCACCGCGTCACCAGAGGAAAAATGTAGATAGCTGTTTGCAAATAAGAACGAGTTCGAGCATACTTGTGCCAATAAAAGAAAATGTTCCACTTGAGTATATTCTTTCGTAGTCAGAGCAAATACAGATCATTCCATCGATGAAATTTTGCCAGAGAGGCTCCTGATCAGATCAAACTAAGCAAAGCAGTGTAAATGAGTGATGTATGTGGATGAGATTCAGACAGAGTATTAATTAGATTTCACAGAAATTGAGTTATGTTCAATGTAGGGTATAATATCCAACATTGTTGTCAGAGTAATTGTAAACTTTAGGCAAGTCTCATGAAAAGCCCTTGTTTTGCTTTTACTACTAAACCGTTGTGTAGTAGATGGTTAAATAGTGTTGTTATGAATAAAATACCAAGCAACTGACCTTTGGATTATAACTTTCTTACGAAAAAAAAAGAGCACTGCATTTTCAATCAGATGAAATACAACCATACGTGTTAAAGGACGCTATTTTCATAATTCTTGTAAAGATCTGCAGAATGCGTTCATTTCATTACAAACGTGGAGTATTATCGTGTGCTGGTGACAAAGGCAATTTTAATTAAATTCCTAGCGCGTGTAGGCTCAAAAAGCATCTAAAAACACTCAGAATCTGAACTAGAATGTCTGATCGTTTTTTAAAAAAATGAATCACTAAAATTAACATCAAGGAATTAAAATAGATATGAACTGTATACTTTGACACTGATATTTTTTATAATTCATTAATATGTTGAAACAGCCCATAAATGGCTACCATAGCACGTGTGCCACAGGTACAATGCTGAACATATTTACTGGTTGTCGGACAATCAACAGGTGAAAATATATTTTAAATTTTTTGGAAGCATGATTTTTTTTTTTTTTTTTTTTTTGGGGGGGGGGGGGGGTATTAAAACTAAGTTGCTTTTATAAAATTTTCTATGAAAGGCATGTAATGTACCCTCCCGCTGATAGTATGTTCGCTTGAATACATTTAACGAGGTATCTAATGAGTTACGATTGTGCTTCCGATTCTCAAGGTCATTGGGGGATTATTTATTTTATATAATAAAACAGCATTTGATATTATTTAGTATTAAAAAGAATTGCGGATAAAGCTTAAATTTTAAGTTTGTCTTTTCCTTTTATAAAAGTGGTTATCACATCAGCAACTTATTTTTGAATTTTTGCCAAACCTACAAGAAAAAGGTCCCTTACTCGCCTCCGAGAAAACCGCCTTCCTTCAATATTTAAATTAACAAATGACTCTAATGCTAAAAATATTTATGTTCATTCCTTTCATTATTAAGTCTCATAAAGTAATTTTGAATTCGTAAACTTATTAATTTTAAATTTATAAAAAGATTTATGTTCACTGCTTTCATTATTAACTCTCATAAAGTAACTTTGAATTCCTAAGAATATAAATTTTCTTTTCGTAAGCATATTAATTCGTAAGCATATTAATTTTCTTTTCGTAAGCATATTTATTCGTAATCCTATTAATTTTAAAATTATAAGAAGATTTATGTTCATTGCTTTCATTATTAACTCTCGTAAAGTAATTTTGAACTTGTAAGAATATTAATTTTATTTTCGTAAGCATATTAATTTTAAAATTATAAAGAGATTTATGTTCAATGATTTCATTATTAACTCTCATAAAGTAAATTTGAATTCGTAAGCATATTAATTTTAAAATAAAAATAATGGTGCTACAGAGCTACAATTAGTATCATACTTCAACTGTCTTTAAACAGGTAAAACAACATACGGTGGTTTATCCGTAAAAAGTGATATAATTAACATGGTGTTACGTGATGAATTGTTTAGAAAATTTAAAATTGGCGTTTAAGACAGGTTCAATCATCAAGGATTCCTCTAGTATTAGGAACTGAGTTTACACGTGTTGTCAAATGCATGACGTATCTCAGGCATTTTAACAAGTCAGTTTTCTATAAAAATAAAATAGTATCTTTAAAAATAATATAACAGAGAAGAAGGAGCTCGCTTATTCTGTTAAGCGATATCTCTCGTTTTTTTATACATGTGTAGGAGAAGCAGGAAGAATATATTCATAAAAAAAAAGCAGCCACCATGAAGAGTTAACTGCAGCTGCTGAGTTATCTGCCTGCCGTTTGGCACTTGAACTGTAATCCGGAGTTAGAATTAAATACTTCCGCATATCAAAGCAGAAGATGGAAAGTCTATTCTATATATTATCAGATAACATTTTTTGTATCCATCCCACAACGGTATATATAACGGTAAGTAGGTTACAGACGCAATAGCGACTATATGAATGGAAGAAATTAGAGATTTTGCTTTATGCTGTTGTATGTTAATCCACCCACACACACTATATATATATATACAGTGGATCCAAAAAGTGTTCGTACACTTACGATTCAAAATGAAATAGGGGTCTATCCATTAATTTAAATGAATATTTCAGAATGGGTATTTAATAATAATATCTGTAATCTATTCTTAACAAAACTACATGAAATATTTTGAAAACATAGTAAAACTTTATTTTTAAGAAACCAGTAATCAAAAAGTAACAGAAACTTTATCTCAAAAAAGTCATCGTACACATGTAAAAAATCTCTACATATTAGTAAATATTCTAATTTTTCGTTAAATTAATATTTAGTAGGATATCCTTTAGCATACACAACAGCTTTTAAACGTCTGGGAATAGATTGCACTAGTTCTTTTGTAATTTCTGCATCAATGTTCATCCATTCTTCCATCATAATTGTTTTTAGTTCGCTTTTCGTGTGAATGTCGTGTTTTCGTACTCGAACCCCCAGTTCTCTCCAAATATGTTCTATTGGGTTTTAATCTGGCGATTGAGGTGGTGTTTTCAAAACTTGTGGACAATTATAGAGACACCAGAGGCGAACATTGAGAGCCGTGTGCTTAGGATCGTTATCTTGATAAAAAACAAAGTTGTTTTCAATACCCAAATTTTGGGCTAATAATTTTAAATTGTGTCTTAAAATATTTATATAAACAGCATGATTCATTATGCCATTAGTAAATATCAAATTACCTAGTCCTGATGCTGACATGCACCCCCACACAAGGACACCTCCACCGCCATGCTTAACTGTTCCTACTAAGTTCTTGGGATTAAGTTCCTCATTTTTTTCTTCTCCAATCAATTATTCGCCCATCGGAACCAAATATGTTAAACTTGCTTTCATTGGCAAATAAGACATTATTCCAATACGTTTGGGGCTTATTTATCATTGATAGTGCGAATGAAAGCCTAAGCTTTCTGTTTTTCTCACCCACAAAAAATTTTCTACTGGCAGAACGCCGAAGCTGCTCTGAGAACTCGTCGAACAGTTTCAGGTGAAATTGAAGTAGAAAATGTTTCATTAAATTCTGCATAAACTTTTACAGCACTCAAAAGTGGATTTTTCACAAATTTTCTAATTATAAATCTCTGATCACGTTTTGTTAACTTTGCCGGACGACATTTTCTTACCTTGTTTTCGATCCGATTTTCTTCTTTAAAGCGTTTTATCACATACTGCACAGTAGAATGGGATAAATTAAGTAATTTAGCAATATTCCGAACTGATTTACCACTACTATGATGAAAAATAATCAATTTTCGAATGTTGTTTGTTGTTTTTTTACGACCACGAGCCATTTTTAAATAACAAATAGAATATTACGGAGTAGGCAAGCAAAAATTAAAGCCAAACGATATTTTAAATGCCACCATAATTCAAAAATAAAAATAAAGTGCCAGACGATAATTTTAATTATGAATTTATCCGAAAATATTTCAGTGTACGATGACTTTTGTGAGATAAAGTTTTTGTTAATTTTTGATTACTGGTTTCTTGAAAATTCAGTTTTACTATGGTTTCAAAATATTTCATGTAGTTTTGTTAAGAATAGATTATAGATTTTATTATTAGATACCCATTCTGAAACATTCATTTTAATTAATGGATAGACCCTATTTCATTGAAAATCGTAAGTGTACGAACACTTTTGGGAGCCACTGTGTATATATATATATACACACTTCATATTGTGTTTTAAAATAAGATTCACAAGTCAATTGTATTTTATTTATTACTGTGTATAAGGTTTAATAACCACTGATATGTTTATTTATTGTTTTCAAATAATTACTGTTAACTTTGCTTTTTTTATATTTTATGCAAAAGAGTATCTCCCTAGCTAAATCTTCTCTTGGTGAACTTTTTTGAAAAGTTTTATTATGTGTGTATAGCATGTAGTATATTTATCTAAAAGTTAACTCTGTTCAGAAGCATCCCTTTTGGGTTTTCCTTTATTTCATTTTATTTTAATTAATTATTTTTTGAAAAGTTTCTACTACTGAGGTTGAGACATTAATAAAATTTATCCGTAGATGCTTTCATCGTAACTTCTGTGCCAGATTTACGAATCGTTGTTTATTTAATTGCTATATTATTCTATTGCTTATCTTCAAAGAAATTTACTTCCGCTTGATGCATCAGTCATTTCTTCTCCTTCTATAAAAGTTTTCCAGAATTATTGTTTTCATTTTATCTTTTTATCTTTATATGTGTATATATATATACAGTGGAATCTCGATCTATCGTTTTCGAAGGGACTGACTGAACTAAACGATGGATGCGGGAAAACGATAGATGTGGGAAAACGATAGATGTGGGAACATACAAAAAAGTATTAACATACCTTAAAGTTTGATATCCCTAAATTATATTTACTCACATACATAAACACATACATACCTGTAATATAATTGAAGATAAAATTACAAAGTTGTACTGAAATCCAAGATAATAGTAATAAAAAAAGAAATACACGTAGATACACAGGAAGTTTTAATTCAAATAAAAGTCTTTAATCTTCGTTTGTATCGTGGCAGTTTTCTCTCCACAAGTAAACAATATTTTTTCTGTGTTACAAATTGCATTCGTTTCGGTATTGGTTATTGTGTGAGAGTATAAAGAAGCGGCAGCCGTGAATGGTTTGTAACTAGAACCATTCCATTGCACGGGATGGGGTCCGGCATAAGACCACCATGAAGTTCTGCCTTCCGGGCGAAATCCTCATCGGCCAGTGTAGACTCCATCAATCAGAAACTTCTCACACCTTATGTTGCTTTTGCATTCATGCACTCTGCTCTGCTGTGCCTTGGGGAATCCAGTGATTCATGTTCACTCCGTACTCTGTATATGCGTGGATCGCCTCCTCTTTCGGTCCTGATGCAGAGCATCAAAGAACCCGGGGTCCGGGGGTCAAATGGTGACAATGGGGGCGAGGGACACTAGATCAAGAAACACGAGGGACCTTGGGGGCTTACCGTGACTAATGTGACTAATGTTACCGTGACTAATGTTACCGTGACTAATGTGATGACAGGAGTCGGGGGTCTGCATGCAGAGAACTCTGCACGAATGCATATGCACCATTAAACCAAACACCAGGGCGCCTCTACCCTAAGGCCAACAGAAAAGTCAGAGGGCAGCAGGAACCGCTCAGGTCGTCTGACTGTTTGCCATTACTGATAAGAACAGAAATGTTGAATAGTCGGAGAATTCGGAATGAATTGCCGAAAATAGGATACTCCAGGGGCTAAAGAATTAAGGATCACCAACGACAAACAATTAATGGGAGTGTCACGATAACGCGAAACCAGGCTAAACAGGAGAGAACAAAAATACGAGAGCGTACATCTCAAATGTCCTGCTCATTGTTTAATTAGAGTCATTCTAGCTCAATCCAGACATTTATATTTCAGGTTCAGTTATTATGAAAAAACGATCGATCCGATAAATTAATATAAAGCTGTGATATTCTGAACGAATATTGCGGAAAAACGATGGATCAAGGAACGATTCATGCGATTTGTTTATGCTTTTTTGCTATGGAATTTATTAGGGATTGGGAGAAATAAACGATACATACGGGAAAACGATCATTCGGGGAACGATCGATCGATATTCCCCTGTATATGTATATGTATATATATGTGTGTGTGTGTGTGTGTGTGTGTGTGTGTGCCTTAAAAATGGGCTATAAATGAAAAGAAGCAGTTTAAAAATGAACTGCACGACAGAAACCGAAACTCGCAATGATAAATACGACTTCTGGATTTTCAAACAGGATAAATTATAAACATTCATATGTTTAGAATTCCACCCGTACTTCTAAGATATAAAGTAAAAAGGAATAATGTTTTTGCAGCTTTTTATGTAGTTTTATGATGAACGTTTGTAAATTTTCTACACATATAAGAGCCTATCTCCACCCACGTTCACACGACTTATTGAAGTGCTTGTTATACAGTGATTTAAGCACGAAATGGACTGTAAAAATATGCTTCCTCAGCGACTTAAAACGCTTAGCACCTCTACAGGTGGCTGTCAATTCTAGAGGGCTCAACAAGCAGGCCATTTTGTTTAAAAATTGTTTCTAGAAACTGTTTATTGTAATATTAAGGTTGATTAAAGGACGTGTAAATGTCGTTCAAACCCAAAATTCTTCAGAAAATTTCGATAGATAGAAGATTTCGTTAATTGGATGTTCGTTATATGGACACACACTTAATCTTAAGATTTATCCGGATACAATCATTAGCAGTGTATCTTTAAGAACAAAGAAGGATGAAAACATTTCTGCGAAGTAAAATACAATAATATAAACAAATCAACACTAACAAAAAAGTTAAAAAGCGGACATAGACTGCCAAACAAGTTAACTTAAAACCTACCCTAGCATTGAAAACATAAAATTTTTCAATAAAAGATTGCGCAGTTGCTTCATATCCTCATATTAAAAATGGACAAATATAACTAAAAAAATAATCCAACAGAGCTAGATAATTATAAGAAGAATGTAGACAAAAAACAAACAGAAGTCAAGCACTCAGGGTTCCACGCACCAGAGAAAAGAATCTGTAGTAGGATCTTGCATTTCTGTGAACTTATCAGAAACGGTATATTTTAACATGTTTAATCGACAATACGGGTATATTATAGAAGCCTATTTCTTTCCGTCATCTAAATGATTCCTTTCACTCATGACTTCATTTATGCTTCATTATGACTTCATTCATGACTTCATTTATCATTAAAAAGTAAAAACTCTGTGAAAGTATTGGACCGAAATCATCCTGAGAACCGTTGAGTAACAGCACGTGTGGTATCAATACTCACTTTCCAAGGCTTTTAAAATTAATCCAAATCGAAATGGATTAAAGCAAGCGGGAGCAGGAATAGATTTCAAATCGAAATATTTTCCCCAAAATGGAATAATATAATTAAACATAATCCCCCCCCCCTCCCTCTCTGAGCAGTTTATTCACCTTTTTGTTAAGAGGTTCCGCTAAAACTCCGTTTCAAAAATGCAGCATTTCCACCCAAAAATACCATCTGTTTCCAGCATTCTTCCAGTAAACATGTTACTTACGGCCAAGGAAATCGCAGAATTAAGAGTCGAAAAAAAAAATATTAACAGTTATATTGAGAGAGATTTGGGCAGGGGAATAAGAGAAAACCCTCCACCTTTTTTTTTTCGTCTTTTTTTGATAGACATGTTTTCGACAGAGAGTGACTCTTTCAAATCACGGGTTTTTCCCCTAAAAACCGATTTCATTTAGACACGGTGTTTTTTCTTCAGTAGATTACCCAACGAGGGTGTGATAAGAAGGGCGGGGGGGGGGGGGGGGAGTAGTAAAAGAAAAAATAAAATAAAATAAAATTCAGCTAAATTGTGATCGAGCCTCCTTCTCATAAACCACTCGATTTTGGTTAAAAATGCCGTTTTCGGTTATTTGCCCCCCCCCCTCCCCCTCTTTGAGAGCGTGGGGTAGGGGAAGGTCCATTTTATTATATTTTTTGTTCTTCCCCCGTGAATTTACCCGACGTTTCCGCACACGGCGGCAAGCGAAGCGAATGACCTTTTGTTGCGGGCGAAGTGTCGTGACGTAATGGAACCGACAGGATAAGAAAGGTGAAATAAGGGAGAGTGTGGTAGACAAGTTCATGTTCAGGTAATTTCGGGCTTTAAATACTCCTAGATTTCTATGAAATTTAAGAAATCAACTTTCTTGACTTTTATACTATATTTTCTTTGACTTTGCAGATTGATATATGGCTGGTTATCTTGTTAATCATGAATTCTAGCGGCAGATTTAACCTCGAATTTTTGATAATTCCCCCACAATATTTATTTATATACATATATATATATATATATATATATATATATATATAATATACATATATATATATAAAATATATATTATATATTTATTTATTTATTTATATATATATATATAAATAAACTCATGGCGCAACAGTCCGCTGTGAAACAAGACCCGCGGTGCCAATCTCCGCTTTCTTGACCGTGGGCTTGGGGTCTCATACAGCATATGTCTCAGTCAGGTGGTCATGATAAAAAGACGTGCAAAGGTGAAAAAAATTATGTGTAAACGTAGTAAAAAATTTGATTGATAAAAAAACGATGATATATATAAAGGTGATAAAAACGATGATTTATAAAATTCATTAAGAGATTCAATGGTATGAGCAGTGATATACAAATAGATAAAACCAATAAAAGTTTAACAGTAAAAACAATGATTAAAGTACAGATTGCGTATAAAACCAGTATAAAACAAAAAGGCAAACAGAGACGGGTGGGAGTTCAGACAGATCAGGTGACCCGGCAGCAAAAAAACTATTATACTGGGATTGAAGTGTGGGGCAAGACATCAAAATATGCGACACTGAAAGTGGAGCTGACAGTGTTCCCAAAAAACATTAAATTGAAAATGACAACGCCTTGAATCCACAACGGAATCTTAAAAAAAACCAACTAGTTTTGCCTATGTAAAGAACTGAACTTGGAGAAGGAGTGTGTATGTTAATTTGAACGTAGTTGTCGATATTTAGTTCCATTGTGAATTTAAATAGCTGCCATTATGATCACATTAAGATATGTTTTGATGGCTGGTAATATCAAATTTCCCATTATGAATATTTTATTCCAAAGAAATAATAAAGTAACTTACACGTACATAAAAGTGCAAAATGAAAAGCGCCTCGTTTAACTCGAAAAAAGTAATAAAAATACATATGTGGGAAACATAGACCCACATTCATTGCTATTAGATAGGATACCAGGATAAATCCTCTTAAGTATCATAATTAATCATCCTTCCTTTTATTCTAACATATATGACGGAACAAAAACATTCCGATTATAAGTACACAAAGGGAATAATTTAAGAAACTAGAGAAAAGGATCTATCAAAACAACATTAAAAATCTTTTCTTATATATGTAACCGTATGTAATTGACGAAAAAAAGGTTATTGCTCCCAAAAAGTTACGGTTTTTTTTTTTACCTCGAATGTTATTTTAAATGGCGCGAATATAAAATATTCGGGAAAATATAAAATAATTCGCGAAAATATAAAATATAAATGGCGAAAATATAAAATAATTATATCAAGAGGGATTTTTTTTATCCTTTATTCAATAAAAATTATTATTGCTCATACGTAAGTTCTATTGATTAAGAAATTCTCTGGGTTTAAAGAAAGATTTTTCAATTTGCTATAAACAGCATTTGCTTTGATATAAGAGAACACGTGAGAGTAAAATTCACTGAAAAAAGAATAGATTTGAGAAAAAAAATTAGACAACTTTACATTTTCTACTTACCACTGCTTAATTCTTGCCTACAATATACCTTTTCATCACTTATGTATTTAATTTATATTATTCATAAGAAGTTTTCCTGTTTAATTTTTAATTTAATAAGTTTTAATATTTCCTATGAATTTCATAAGTTTGTTTTAACTGACTCAACCTAAAATTTCTCCTTTGTTTATTTATCTAGTATTGTATGCTAGTTTTAACATATAAAGAATTTTTTTTTAAAGTTTTGCCTGTTTCATTAATTAACCTTTTCCTCACGGAGTGGGATAGCATGTATCCGAAGAATACGGGCCCAAGAATGTATAAATATATATATATATATATATATATATATATATATATATATATATATATATGTGTGTGTGTGTGTGTGTGTGTGTGTGTGTGTGTGTATGCAATATATTAAATACAAGGCCCTCCATTCTAGCATTCAAATTCCCTTTCCTAAATCCAATCCCTAGTAACATTAAATTATTGCTACAAGACCCTTAGGAACAGAAATTTCCATAAATCGCATGCCTTTGCATTTCTACGCGTATAAATGATATATTTCAGGCGTGGGTCCGCATCGCGAGCCCCAATATCTGCTGACCCTGCAAAATAATAGTCACATGTACCTCGCCTCTCGCGCTTACGGTTGAAAGGTGATATTAGCTTCCGAGCCGTCTTATGAAATGGACGGATGTACTTTTATCACTCTTATAAATGATTCGGCCATACTGCATCAAAATTTTATTCCTTTCATGCTGGGTCTAGCTCCAGCTATGTAAATATGAGCTAGTTTCTCTTTCAGAGTATAATTTAAGGATGTAATGGATATATATATATATATATATATATATATATGTATATGTATATATATATATACACACACATATATACATATATATATACACACATATATATATATATATATATATATATATACACACATATATACATATATATATATACACACATATATACATATATATATACACACACACACATATATATATATATATATATATATATATATATATATATATATATATATATATATATATATATATATTCATTCTTGGGCCCGTATTCTTGGGATACATGCTATCCCACCCCGTAAGGAAAAGGTTAACTTTTATCCATTTTGTATGCACATTTCACTGATTGTATGCACATATAAACAATAACACAATAAAAACCAACTACAAATTTTACATTGTTGTCATTTTTCAACCGATTCTTCAGTAGGAAAAAACAACTCTCCTCAACCCAAATGTCGGTCTCGGTTAATTGCGCTTCGATCCGCAATCACTTGTCGATCGTGAGGACAAAATCCGAAAATCACCAGAGCGCCCATTCGTCAACGATGGGCTGGTCCGGCTACTGATAAAAACCCATAAAAGAGATTTATGGGTGCTATATTTTAGGGCGGCTTGCACGTGGCACATACATTTTAATAACACTCGCCCGACATTGCAACCCACCCGAATAGGGGGAAAAATATATAAGATATATAAAAAAAAATGAAATGGTCCCACTACCCCCCTCAGGATGTCCATTTTTTCGTTCGAGGCGGATTTTTGTCAGCGGGAATGGCTCTTGGTCAAACATCCCCTCTTGTAGTGGTGAATAAACACAGATAAATATGCGAACGATTTCTCCCAGAGGAGGATGTCTGTATTTGTTAAAAGGCAATCTCCAGACTATGTAGCGCATACTTCCTGAATGTTTTTAGACTGACATAAAATGAAGTGACTATTTATATAAAATACTAGCTAAAAACCCGCACTTCGCTACGGAGTACATTCCAATTAAATACAACGGTCAATGCATGTAATTATTTCCAAAAGAAATATATATATATATATATATATATATATATATATATATATATATATATATATATGTGTGTGTGTGTGTGTGTGTGTGTGTGTGTTTGTTTATAATAAATACAACGATCAATATATGCAATTGATGTAAAAAAAATATATATATATATTTATAAAAAAAATCGTAAGGGATATTTTTATAGACAAAATAATGTAGAAGAAAATATTCAAATTAAATCTAGTAGAATATACTAAAGAATACAGTACAGATACTACAGTTTGAGGAACATATCTTTTACTGTATTATAATATTTTTTTTGGATAATGTCCAATCGTCTGCCGCATTATCAAGAAATTTTTTTTTTGTCTATTTCGTTGTTTTGCATGTGACGATAAATTAATTTAAAGTACCAGAAAAAGAAATCACGTGATCAGCATTTAATAAATCAAATTCTAAAAACTAATCTTTAAAAATTCACCAAAAACTAGAAAATGGAAGCAAATATTCGAAAAAGATTCCATTTTAAAGGAATTTTTATGATCTTTCTTGTGATGTAAATTTTATACCCTCAAATTATTATTTTAAATGCTAACTTTAAAAAAGTTACTAAAAAACAACTTAAAAATTTAATTTTGAAAAATCTAAGAATTTTTCAAAAATCTTTCTTAGTGCACCCCTACACTATAAGAAGAATCGCCATGCAAAATTTCAGCCCTTTAGGTCCATTGGTTTGGTCTGTGCGTTGTCTGTCAGTCAGTCAGTCAGTCAGTTACGGAACTGTTTTATATATATAGACTACATGTTTATGCATCATTGTTATATTTTTATATACGAAGAGAGTGCGTCATAAAATCGGTTTTTTTCCCACTGAAAGGAAATCTATCTTGTTAAAGAAATCAATAAACTTTGAAAATATTGCATTTCAACGCGATAAGCTCGTTTTGTAGAAAGAGGGTAATACAGGGTGGCTAATAAATACTGTGACAAATATCGAATCATTTAATTACACACAGATGAAATAGAAAATGGAAAATACAACAATATTATGAACATTATACATGAAAGTTTACCATGAAATAATTTTACTCGAATCGACCGCCATCTTTATCGATTACTAAAGATAATCTCTTACGCCTCTGTCCTATTGCGGCACGAATCATTTTATGAGGTAATTTGTCCCATTCACTCCGTATGGAAGCTTTGAGGGAGTCCAAACTTCTGTGCTGCTTAGCATTTACTTTCGACTCTAAAATCCCCCAAATGCAATAGTCTAAAGGATTTAGATCTGATGAAGAAGGTGGTCAATCTTCTTGCTTGATAAACTTCGGGCAATTGGCATGGAGCCATTCCTGTGTTGTTTTGGATGGAAGGGACGGTGCAGAATCTTGCTGAAATATCCAATTCTTTTTGGGATACAATCTGTTAGCATGTGGTAATAAACGTGTAGCCAATACTTCCTGTTTGTAATATTCAGCATTGATTTTTACCTCTTTATCGATGAATTTCAGAGGCAGTTTTCCATTGTGTGACACTGCAGCCCAAACCATAACAGAATTCTTGTTCTGAAAGCGTTTAACAGTTCGAAGATTTTCAGGTATATCCTCGAAGGTTGCTGAATATACAACATCATTTTTAGCATTATAACTTTGTTCTGTACAAAACAGCTTCTCATCAGAGAAAATTATTTTTTCAACACTTTTGCTACCGTGCCGGTTCAGCAATTTCTTACATCTTTGTAACCTTTTTATTATTTGTGCAGTAGTCAAACCTTGAACTTTTCTTTTGCGATAAAGCGAAACCCCAGGTCTTCATTTATGATAAGTTGCATAGTTCTGCGACTGATGTTCTCTTCTGCAGCCATTTTATTTGCAGAAGTTGTGGATTTCTTCGTATCTTTTCACGAATTCTTTTGATACGTTCTTTTGTACGAACAGTGCGTGGACGACCGGACCTTGGTAGATCTTGGTACAGCTATTGGTATCCAATAATCTATTTATAGTCCTATATATAAACGTCCTATTAAAACCAAGGCATTTTAATTGCTTAAATATTTTACCTACAGAAAATCCGCGATCAAAAAGCTGTTTAACCATTAACCTTTTGGCTTCCATCTTTAAAAATATTCTACATGTTTTACTTTAAACAAAAATCGTCTGCGTTTACAAAAAGTTGCCAATCACACAAATAGATAGATAAATTGTTTTTCCAAACGATTAAAATTAACTCTTATTTTTTGGAGTGTTACAGTATTTATTAGCCACCCTGTAGTTTTTAAAACTATCCTTCTATCTAAATTTTCAGTGTATGGTTATTGAAAGTCTCGCTGTTCAAAGCAAAAAGGAACTGAATTATCTTATATCAAATTAAAATTTACAAAAAGTAACTCTTAAACATAGGATATTTGCCCTAAAATGTGTAACAGATAAAATCATTTATTTCCATTATGGAATTAGTGCTGCTAAATATGATCTTTAACACTAGAAAGGCGGGAATTTTTTTTCTTACTAAAAAGACTGAACGCCGTCATTTTGACGGTTAAAATAAAATCAAGAATTTAAAATATTTAATGTTTTTTTATAAAAAATTGTTAAATACTCTTTAAATTTTGGAACTATTTCACACCAATATATAAAAAATTAGTATATATTTAGATATATTTTTATGCAGGTATGCCGAGCTGACAATCTGGTATGGTTTATCCGTAAAAATATTTGCATGGTTTGTGCAGTTCTTATTTTTCAACACCAATATTTCCGAAGAGCCAATATTTCTTTTATTTGCAAAAAGGGGGAAGAGACAAAAAGTAACTAACATTTTTCCGGTATTATTTGAAAGATTTCTGACCGTTTTGTATATTGCCTTTAAGCTGACGGCGTTCAGTCTTAGTAGGTATACAACGCATTTTCTCCCCCTCTTTACTATCGAATATAATTTTGTACATGTGTGTGCATATTGCGCGTAAAATTAGAGAGGTCTTAAAATTTCAGAAGCCTGAGGACATAAATACAGACATAGCGCTCAACAGTATGTCCGAAACCGTCAAAGTGACGGCAGCCATCTTTCTAGTGTTAATCTTGAAGAAGGGGTGAAAATTCCTTTCTTAAAATTCCGTAGGATTGAAAACATTAGTTAAAAGGGAAAGTCTGATAAGGTGTGAATTCATTTGTAGCTGCTTAACTTAAGATTTAATTAATTCAATACAGGCTGTAGTTTTTAAGAGGTAGGTTATGCTACATAATGTGATAGGTTTGCAAAATTCCGGGGTGACGGTGCATAAGTTTTTATAAATTTAACAAGGAAATTTCCCAAGGAATTTATCCCAAGGATGTAACAAGGAATTTTTCCCAAGAGAAATTTCATGGGAAAGGGCACCATTAATTTAGGAATTCAGTATGAATTAAAGGAATGTTGCTGCAAAGAAAAGAAGGTTAAGAAAGAAATTTAAAAAAAATTAATATAATTTTAGCAGGTCACTAAAATTTAGCCTTTTTAAAATTTTTCTATTCAGCCTGTAAAAAATTACGTCATACTGGAAGTATTTTTTCACTGCTTTGTAGATAGAATATATGCAGATAAAATGTCAAGGAGATTTTGATTAATGGAACAGAAAATAAAATAAATTAGTAAGTATACCTAAATGAAACGAAATCGGTGGGCTATTGGAATGAATTTTAAATGAAAGTGTAAGTAAACAGTACTTTACCTACAACATTTTCATCCTAACCAACCGCATATTTAAGCTTGGTGATGTTTTCAGCCATTCTTCACCCGATGTTCAGTAGAAGTAAAATATTACCTAAACAGAGACCAAAGAATGAATTTCGAAATTTTATTTTTATCGTCTAGAACTTACATCCTTTAAAATAAAGTCTATTATAAATATACACAATGTTAAAAGGTCATAGAAAAGTATAATTTAAAAGTCAACATAAATATTTCAGTTCTAAAGGTTTTACAAAATACTCTTAAGGTGTGTACTAACCATATTGGATTTGCTCACCTCAATGTTAACCTATGAAGAAAGTTTGTCTACTATTTACAGCTACATAAATGCTGATAATACAATAAAAATGGTATTTACAGGTAGCCTGAACTTTTCTGTACCTTGCAACAGGATTCAGTTTATAAACTTCGTCCACCAAAGGAATTGATGAGCATTTAAAACATACTGCTATATTAGATTTTTTCCCCAAAATTATTTAAATTTTAAATTATTATTTGCATATTTTTAAAAAGCTAAAAATGCCTCAAGCTGTAAGATTTCTTTCTCAATTACAGAGTGCAATTTAAAAAAAAATCTTTAAATCCAAGTCGGCAATCCTTGGAAAAATTTTCTCCATAGGTTAACATTGAGGTGAACGAATCCAATACAGTTAGTACACTACAGCCTTAACTCCCAAATCTTTCACTGAATCAAATAATGAAGGAAGTGTGCTCATTTTTAAGCACAGACATTAAATCTAGAAGATTCGATCATTTTAAAATGATCGTCTTTAAAACCTTACGTCACTGAAACCATAAGAAAGATTAAATAAAATTTTAAGTTATTTGATTTGCCTACTTCACTTTCGAAATCATACTTATTGACATTGAAAAATAGGATTTAATTTTCTTTTACTTCAAACTTTCATCGATACGAGAGATTTCTGATTTTTAAGGTAAAGAAAAACGCTTCAGCGGAATGACAACGTTTTTTACAGTCAGCAATCCCTTTATTCGAAAACGATACATTCGAAAGAAATATGGGGAAATAGAATTTTTAAACTGCAGTAGAATTCTTTTCAATACAGCTATATTCGAACATTTAGAATTCACGAAGGTATTCTTTCTGCTCTAGCTTGACTAAAAAAGCTTTTGTTTCAAACTTTTCAGTACTTTGTTTTAAGGGTGAAATATCTCGCGTTCTTTATTCTGAGAGAGATCTGGATTCAGCGGGGTTGTTCGTAAGTTTAGAAGTCTGATATTACAGCTATGGAAACTTGAAATTTATTGAGAGTGACATATGCTAGATAACTATTGAAAAATCTAATTAATTAGTCATTTTTAATAACACTGTGTTGGTGTTACCAATTTTGATCTATTTAATTTAAATCTAGACGTCTCCGCTTGTGCATAGATGTCAGAAATTTTTAAACTGAAGTTTAGACACTTTTAGATAACTTTGTCAAAATTTTGATGGTTTGGGAAATATATATTTTTTTCTTTATTTTATACAGTTTAGTTTTCCGACAGAGTTTACAAGTCTTTCAGTTTTTAATTACTCGTAACATTGTTTATGGACTTTCAAAAATAGTAGTTTTAGAGATTTTTCAGGTAATGCTAGTAGGGGCCTTATAAAACAAACCACATAGTTAACAGAACTGAAACATATCTAAAGACTGCAGTTGCCATTTTAGATTTTAAAAGATAACATCATAAAATCTTTTTTCTAGCTAATAGCATTTCTTTTGCCACTTTAATGAAACCATATAAGTACAGTAATAATACTTTGTAATAATACTTGGTAAAGTTTAATTTTGTTAAAAGAAAAGTAAACTTTAAAAGTAAAAAAAGAAGGAAATGAAAATAGAAAGTAAACAAAATTCTTTATCCCCTAACTTTTCAAGGTTTACGGAATGAAAAAAAAATTATATTAAAAATGTAGAATAAAATGAATATTTCCACATTAAAATGAAAATGAATATTTCCTCATTTTATCACAGGAAATGAGGAGGAAAAATTTTGTAAGGACTGAAACCAAAAATTTCCGTAATCAAGAGATAAACCCTCAAGAGAAAAAAATCCTCAAAACTGAGAGAGATTTAAGAGATAAAACCAATTGTGACCAAGAATATGACAAAAGTACTTTCGTCAACTCGTATTAATATCTTTATTTTCAATAAATAAAACATTGTTTATTTCACAAAAAAGAGAAAAGGCATCTTTTTCTCATGAAACACTTCCCTGTCTTCCCTGTTAAATCCTTCACTCACACGAAACTAAATTTCTCTTGAAAATTTTGTTTAAACAAGTAAACTTTAAAAGTAAAAATAGAAAGAAAAAATTAAAATACAAAATAAACAAAATTCTTTATCCCTTAACTTTTTAAAGTTTACGGAATGAAAAAAATATATATATTAAAAATGTCATAATGAGAAACAGCATTTAATTTTGCAGTATGTGGAAAAGTATATGAACAAAAGTATATGAACAATGAGTACGTAAGAGCGTTAAAAACATAACTTTAAGAACTAATATTCTAGATATTTTAAACAAACTTGCATCTAAAAATCTGGGCCAAAAATCTTGAGAAAAATAATCATTCTCAAACACATCTTTATCTGAGACCCACTGGTAATGACCCACCTGTCTGGGACCGTGAGATAACACACCCTACCAATTCAACGTCTGGAAAGATGGCAAACAAACACTAAGATTAGCTTGTTGACTGTGTATTAGAATATTGTTTTTCATGCCGCTAGTATTTATAGAGTTGGAACGAGGGTATGGCAATCCTAGATGTGAGTGTTTTCACCTAGATTTTTGAGATATTCAGGGAACCAGGGAGTGTTTATCAGCAGGAAGGATATGGCATGGACTTTGACTTTTTACTGGGGGTGGTGCAGGGGGAGGGGAGAGCCACTCATGAAGATATATGGATATTACTTACCCTAATTTTTCTCTAGCTGAGGGGAAATATGACAAAAACACCCTTCTGATAAAGCAAGATATTTGCTTTAGGTTTCGTAGACAGTTTACCCACGTTCAAAATACTTTTCCGCTATCTCTTGAACTTTCACCTCCCAACTTAAATGTCACACGGTAATAAAGGAGATATTCATAAAACATAAAGAACTTTTACAACTGTAATATTCAATTAAAAGTGTTCAATAACTTAAGCAAGAGTTCAACAGGTTTATTTCATCTAGCAGTTACTTTTGTTAAGAACTGTAAAAAAAAAAAATTCAGGTAGTCTCTTCTAACGAAACTACCGCAGGTTATTAACGCAGGATTACTTATCGTTGCTTATCGCGTTTGTATGTATATATGTATGTATATGTTATGTATATATGTATGTATATGTTATGTATATATGTATGTATATGTTATGTATATATGTATCTACGTATGTATATATATACATATATATATGTCAAAATTTGGACGCATTTTCATACATTTCTGTTTAATTGTTTACTGCTTGTCCAAACGATACAAGCTGGGTTTGGCACGCTGCCAAAATTATAACTCGCGAGGTACGGACAGAGGTTTTAGAGTCTGAAATTTTGCTTTCCGAAGGACCGTTATGGAGGAACGTAATCCTACGTTAAAGACTTTTATCTCACAAATGTAAATCTTGAAAACTATAACAAGTCTTCAGCTGCAAAAGCAATGGAACAACTTACATCTACAATTGGTGTACAAACAGATTTCGTTTTACTGTCCCCAAAATCTTAAAATTTTATAAAGAAGAGGGATAAACTAGAAGCGTTTAATTCTTCACAATGAATGCAGGTACCAAGCCCCATCATGCAAGATAGAACAAAGAGCAGGTTTAGTTAAATTCACTATTTGGCCTAGGCCCCCATCTGTTTGGGGCCCTTTAGTCTGGTACAATTGAAAACATAAATTAAAAAAAAAAGTTATATCCTGTGCTATGGGGTTAAAACCGACATTTTGAATCATAGTGTGAAATATGGGTACAAATTGATAACGTTTCCAATCTTCAATTCAGCGACGTTAGACGGAGATAAATTTGAGGAATTCAAAGAAAAATCGGCCAAGAGTTAAACTAAGTGAGGAAAACGCCTAGAATATTTACAATAAAGTAATTTTTTAGAAGAAAAAAATTATTTATCAATAACAAAAAGCCGACTACTAAAAAATTGCCTCTTTGTATTCCAAAATCAAATTTGATTTTTTTCTCATCCGTCTTTATTCCTGATAATATTTTTAAATTTAATTGCCTGGGGTGCATCAGCGTAGAAGGGCTCTCAGGCTTTACAGCAAATCAAAATCTTCGATCGCTCTGTAGCATCTCAGGAAAGAATGAAAGGACTAACACAATTTCATATCACTTTGAACATTTTGTTGAAAGTGGACTACTCAGAAATTGAAAGAGATTAATGAAAAGAAAAGCCCGTGAAATATTTTTAAAATAAATTCTGAACATTATTGTTTGATTATCATATATTTTAGCATGGAAAGGACGTGCTATATTTTGTGTATGTCACATCAAATTTTTTATAATTGAACATCAATTTTAATTACTACTATAATTTCAAACTAAAATCAGATGAACTCTTATATTAATATAAAATTTTCTACTATATTTAGTGTACCAGTAAAACCTCATTTATCTGGCCCTCGTTCATCCGTATCACCGGATAATCCGGATAAGATTTATAGCCATTATTTTTATTTAATATTCACATTAGATAATAGTTTTTAACTATGATAGAAAGAACATAATTATAAGTACGCCAAATATTCGCTTTTTAGTTTGATTCAATATAGAGTTCCTGCATAGAATGTACAATAAATTATGGTAATTAAATGCTTTTATTTTTAGTTTAAGAAAGCTTTACTAGACTTACCAATTCTTTGTTAAGAAATTATGTGAAAAGTTATTTTTATAATTTTTAATGTCTTGTTAACAATGCTATAAGTAATTTTGTTACAAAACAGTTTTTTATCGTAATAAATGGTAAGTCTACTTAGTTAAGGATTTTTTTTCTTATTACCTATATTACCCGGATTATTTGGATTTTAGATTATCCGGATTACCTATGGTTCTAGTTAGTCCGGATAAACGAGGTTTTACTGTTTCGCAATGTATCGTTTCCCAGAGTCCATATTAATTTCTGTGAGACCCTGGCATACAGGTTCTACAGAATTTGCTCCTAATTTAAGACCCAAACAACACTAATATGAGTACTGTGCTTAAGGTAGTGACTAGTTTGTTTATCTTGCCACGTCAAATGGTTGCTACATATTTATAAACATAATCACGTGTATTTGAGGAAAATTTTTTTATGCGCTTTTATGCGATTCAACAGATGAATAAGTACTTTTGAACTTATCCTTTATCAGTAAAATTTCGTTTGAAGCAATTATAAAGTAACGGAATTGAAACTTGCTTCCATTGCTTTTCAGAAACGGGATTCAAACCCGCATCTCCAAACCTTGAGGCTAGACCTCTGCTAAAGAAAACTATTCCCCATTTACTTGAATGCTTTTGAATTAAGAGCCAATTAAAGCTATGATATCATTTCAGCTATTTCTTAAATAAATAATCTACTGTACGAGCTAGCATATGGACTTAATGACTAATAACTGAATACACACAATGCAAACTCCCTCGTAATACATATAAACCAAAGGCAGCCCCAAGGGGGGAAGCAGTAGGGGCAATCCCCCCCTAAAAAAAAAAGCCCGGCGAATTTATTTCTTTTCATAGCCTAAAATTATATAATAGTAGACCTAATACTAAATGAGTTTAAATTTAAAATGAGAGGATGTTTTATTTCTTATATATATATATATATATATATATATATATATATATATATATATATATATATATATATATATATATACAATATATATATTTTATATATATATATATATATATATATATATATATATAACCCTAAGAACCGACGTTGCCTCCCCCCCCCCCCACAAATCTCTGGAGTGGAGCCGCCATTGATATAAACATAGGCAGAGTGAGGTACGCAGAGGATGTTCATCAAGAATTTTAGATATGTTTTATATAGGCCTGATGTAGATATTCTATCTATTAATAGGCAATACTGCTGATGGAATGCGTTCTCAGTTTTATTTTATTTTAATAATAAAACTGAACTGGTAGCCTCTAATCCTTCTGTCAAGGCATAAACATAACACAGCATAAATCTTGAAGGTCATCCACTCACATAAACGAAATCTGAAAGTCTTTTGCTCTCTTGCGCGATTCACGTATGAACAGACTACTGTATTAAAATATAAACTAACCATAAAATTCCTAAAAAAATACAGTTATAGTGTCAGATATATCCTGTTTTCTTAATTTTTTTCCTCCACAGGGTGTGGACGTGTCATTGCACTTTATCTTCTCCTCAACGGAAATTTTTTCCGCACACTTTCTTACAGCTTTTCCCTTACTTTAAACAACCACATAAAATAGTGCCGGCCGAGTGAAACCCACAACAAATGCGTAAATAACCAGAGCGCGAGAGCTGTGCGAACTCGTTCACCACATGCTATAAACTTAAACCTCTTTTTAAAGGGCATTTTGTGGCCTGATCCACAAAAGCCATATTGCATGGGCTGAAATTTACCACTTCCTTCAGAAATTCTACAACGGAGGAGGGGTCGCCCTAGCTTCCGGTCTCTTGGTTAACAGGTTCCTTCCAAAAAGGCTATTTCCGATTTTTTATTTTTTTTTTCTGAATCGCCTTTGACCCTTTGGGGAGGGATACTCAAGGTCGGCAGGACTAGCGATGTAAAGATGGTGAGTTTAGAATGAAGTATTGCACAACTTAAGGGCTAAAACGGCCGATTCATATTTTGTTTAAATTAGATACTGTGAGTGATTGAAGCAATTAACAAAATAAATGTTAATAATAATAGGAAATTTTTGAAAAAGGTGTATAATATATTTAATCTTAACATGAAATTAAATAAATAGATCTATGGTTTGCTTACTGCTGAATAGCATAAAATTTGCTATGAGGAAGAGAGTTTTTGAACGGAACGTATAATGAAATATTTCGAGATAAAAAATAAGGTCATGTGACAATTATAGAACTTTGCTCAGTTCGTGCAATTTACAATAATATTATGATAAAACCCCTGTGATAGTTTAATGGAACTATTATTTGAAAATATGGCACTATGTTAAAAGTTATGATAAACTTGCTTTTAAAAATATTGGTGACAACTTTAAAATAAAATAAAGCAACAGCTCAAAAGCAATAATAGAGAAAAACTGTTTTGAGACAAGTTTGGGTTACGGATTAATGAATTAAAAATTTATAAATATAATTCTTTCATATAAATAAAGTTAAGCTAAACACGAATTACACAGACACCTAATCAGTTATTTTAGGGATCTTTTAGCAGTGCATATGATAATTACTGTAAATATTTCCCACGGTGCACGATTAACATAGATAGCATATTTTTCAGTTGTTGTCCTCAAATTACTTTACAAACAACCTCAAACAACCTTTTCACAATTTCTAGAAAAATTGTCGACAGGAACACCATAACATGTAAAATATTACAAGGCATATTCAGCGGAAAAGATCTTTCAAAGTGCGGTAAAATAAGGCCAAACAGGGGAACAAGTTTCGATGCGGGTAATAACTGGTAGGTAGTTCATTTTTTGGATATGGATAATGGAAATACATAATTAGCTAAAATTAAATCCCAGATGACTCTTGATAAAATGCAAAACCACCACTATAGGAATGTTTAATATTAAACTATTTTTTGGTAATTTTTTGAACCCGTCTGACAAAATATGCTAAAACAAACGAAAATTGTCGATGAACGAAGTTCTAGTCATATTTTCAAAGCCGCAGAAACTAAAATTACATTTATAAGCATTTGAAAAATAAAAAGAAAACATACGTATGATAACATTAATGTATGAATATAAGTCAATTAAACTGGAGAAAACTTCGAACATTTTATTGACAGTAAAACATCAAGCGGATTTTTATGAATTTTTCTTACTTGTGAATTCTAAGTTGTTTTTTTTCTCAGTAACCTAATATAGGATGGGATTTTGCAATTGTTTTGATGCAATGTAAAAGAAAATTTATTGAAGAAGTTCATAAAATTTTTCTCACATCATCCCCTCCAGTTAAAATCACAAAAATAAACAAGAGAAAAATTTTCTAATAGATTGTTTACAAGATGAACGTAGCAATTTTCATCAATATACTTCACATGACGAAGTTTTTCAGAATAGCTTCAGAATTTATAGCTTTACCCAGTGATTTTCACTTGTTGATGGAAACATTATAATTTTAATAGAGAAAGTTCTATATGAGTATATGAGAGAACTGTTATCTACCCCCTCTCTCTCGTGTATATATATATATATATATATATATATATATATATATATATATATATATATAAGTAAAATTTCAACGTATACTGCAAAAAAGAAGACGGTGATAAAAGATTTTTTACTGCGTTTAAATATTAGATGGCTATCAAACTTCATAATATTTTAGTTTTTTAAGCCAAGCAATTTTATAGAAACGTTTATAGATATGAGAATTTTGAAATAATATGAGCATAAATAATTTCAAAATGAATGTATTATGTTTAGTTAATATTGGAGAATGGACTATAACTTGCCTTGGAAACGATTTTAAACAACAAGGTGTGAACAAATTCAAATTTTTTCTGACACAGTTCTATGGAAAAAATCATGATTGAAATGAAGAAGTTCCATTGATTTTAAACTCAAAATACAGTGATTTTTTATTCAAAAACTAACTGGATACCCGTACTTCGCTACGGAGTACATTCAAATTAAATACAACGGTCAATGTATGCAATTAATGCCAAAAAAAATATTTATAATAAATTAAACGATCAATGTAAGCAATTGATGTAAATATATATATATATATATATATATATATATATATATATATATATATATATATATATATATATATATATATATATATATATATATATATATATATATATAAAATCGTAACGGATATTTTTCTAGACAAAATAATGTTGAAGAAAATATTCAAATTAAATACAATGGTCAATGTATGTAATTAATTTGTATGTTCAATATCCATAAAAGATACTAATTTGATTTCTAAAAAATAAAAGATAAAAGATACTAGTTTGATTCTTTAAAGATTTCCATATCAATTAGTCTAGTGGTTAAATTTTATCTTTTATCGTATTTTAATATTTTTTGTCAATTTATTTCGTTGTTATGCACGTGACGCAAAATTAATTTAAAGTATCACAAAAAGAAAAGAAATCAGTAATTAATAAATTAAATTCTAAAAATTAATCTTTAAAAATTCAACAAAAATCAGAAAAGGAAGGTAAATATCCGCAAAAGATTTCATTTTAAAGAAATTTTTATGATCTTTCTCGTGATATAAATTTTATAGCCCTCAGATTATTATTTCAAATGCAAACTTAAAAAAGTTACAAAAACAGATTAAAAATTTAATTTTAAAAAATCTGAGAAGAATTTTTCAAAAATCTTTCTTAGTGCACCCCTACACCAAAAGAAGAATCGCCATGCAAAATTTCAGCCCTTTATGTCAGCGGTTTGGTCTGTGCGTTATCTGTCTGTCAGTTACGGAACCGTTTTATATATATATATAGATAAATCATGGCATTTTATTTTTTAAATAGAGAAGTAATGTATTTATTTGCATGCAACAGTATCAGATAAATACATACATGAGAAACATAAAAAGAAAATATATCTTACTCATGCATCTTCTTCAGTAAATTTGAATAAGTGTATTGATTGGTTTAATTCTATAAAAACAATTAGTTTGGAAAAAAATTGAGCTCAAGGACATTTATTTGTAAAAAAATATTCTAGCGAATACTGCCAGCTTTTAATTTTTGGTGAAACATGGAATGAAAAGGGGAATTTAAATATGTAAAATGAGAACGAAATTCACTTTGCAAAAATTATGCCCAAGGTAATGCACTGCATCCCTCCTCCCCTTTCAGTCATGCTAAGTTTGAAATTCTCTTTACAAAGAACGTTATATTACGTGAGTACTTCAAACAACGAAACACAGATTTGAGGTATTCCATTGAAATGCATAACACGCAATAAAATTTAAATCATTTTAAAAATTGACAGATTTTACTTCTAACAAAATTTATTCTTAATGCTACCGCATTCTTTTGAACATGAATATTTATTCTTCCTACTTGCATTTTTTATTTATATAAAAAATGTAAAATTTCGAGGTATTTTTAAATACTTCACTTTACTCAAAATTATAATGCCCTTCTAACATCAATTTTAAAAAATTACGTAATCAAATGAGAAAAAAAAAATTCATTTTTTCTCTAGCCTGTAAATTAGTTTTGAAATTTGTCAGCTAATTTTTTTAACTAAAATCTCTTTCATAATGAAATCTTGCAAATTTTATTTTTCGGAAGTATGCCATCAAATTATTAAATTAATGAAATATTTTATTTAAAATTTTGTAACTTACTGCTAAACTAATGTCATTAATTTTTATAAAACGTAACCCTGTATTGTTAATAACTGTTTTACAAACTTTAGTTTTACTGCTATCAATATACTGTGTTTGTATTTCATTCCACACTATACGAATACTGCACCGCTATCTCTGACTCACTTTGTGAATTACCTAACATTGTTGATAGTCGTTTAAAATTTATAAGACGAACTGGTGTAATACAACATTATTACATTTTGTGTGAGAGTTAAATGTGTTTAATACCCGTGACAATCACAATTAGGCTTAGGAGAAAGGAAGGTTAGAAATATTTAAGGCCTTTCCTTACGTGGGAGTATTGAATGTAGAGGTGAGGCTGTTCAGTGTTGCGCAATTTGCTTTCAAAAATTCTAGGACCATATGATCAAAGACGGCTTTTAATTTCCCTGAAACACAGTAAATATGTAGATTTTTTATTTAATATTGGCATTCATGTATTTTAATACTGATCGCTACATACAAATTTAACGATTCAATTATTTGATGCATTTTTAAGTTATTGATGTTACTGGACGTGACAGAAAAACGAATTTAAATTACTCAGTTACACTTATTTATTTAATTTACATTTATTTAAAGTGATTATCTAAAGTTTTTTATTTGCTTACTTGTTTGTTTCACTACATTTGGAAGTATTTTTTCGATTAAGAATTATCTTTTCTTTTGTTCATTTTGTAACATTACTTTTCTCTTTTACAGAAGGTCGTTCGCACTTTATGGAAACGATTTTGTAGTTTATTTTTGTCGGTTGTATTTTGAGATAAAAATTTGGCAACTTCAGAAAAATCATCTGATACTGTTTTGTTTTGATTGGAATGTAAAATTTAAGATTCATTTTGAAAATGGCTCCTAAAATTGATAGATGGCTCTAAGGTTACGTAGCTGTGCTTTCCGTGGAGAAATATTCGTATCAACAATTTATAAAGCGGTGTAAAAATCGCAGTTATGGCATTTAAAAAAGGTATTTATAATATATTAAATTTGAAAGGAAAAAACGTCTCACTGGGAGTAAAAATGAAAACATGACCGCGAAACCTCATCCTAAGACTGTTCGAACGCAGGTAAATATCAAGAAAGTGAAGTCGGTGATCCTAAAAGATAATACGCCGACTCAAAGATCCATTGCATTGAAACTAGGAATGTCTTCAGGCACTGTAGGTAAAATCATTCATAAAGATTTGAAGTTAAAAAAAGAGGTTTAAACCTAAAGTGCATCTGCTTTTGTCAAAGCATATAGCTGAAAGAAAAACAAATTGTAGAAAATTATATGAAAAGCACCTAGCTGATGAAAAATGGAAATTTGTGGTAACACTCGATGAGGCATGGGTGTATTTAAGTGACTGTAATAAAAAACTATGAATTTTCTACTGCTGACCTGACGGGAATAACCGTACGAAATGACTTCGTCAGTGTACAGAAAAGTTCCCAAAGGGATTCATGACAGTTGCAAGATTTTGTTACAACGGCAAATTAAAAATAAAAAAACCTCAAGTAATGCCAAAAGTAATTCACTCTACTATCAGCAGAATATTTTAGAACCAATTTTTGAAGAACTCCCAGCCCTTTTTTGGAAAGGACATTGATAATGTTGAGCTTCATATGGACAAAGCCTCTAGTCCCACGTCTAAATCAACTACCGCTTATTTTGCAAAGAAAGCATCAGAAACAGGAATAAAGTATATCCCATTTAATGAAACACCTGTAAAATCCCCTGACACTTCTTCAATGGACTTTTGCGCTTTCGGTTTCTTAAAACGAGCCTTAGGAAAACAGCATCCAAGAACACTGAACGAACTTTGGAAAACGGTCCAAGATGAATGGGGTAAAATTAACATGACAGTACTCAGAAAAAGTTTACTTTCATGGAAAATTTGAGCTAGAGCTATTGTCAAGAACCATGGCTATCAGATAGAAGCAAATAGCAGCAAAAAATACGGCATTTATACATAAAACTTAACTATCAAAATCGTTTCCATAAAGTGCGAACGACCTTCTGTAAATTACAACCGCGTATTTTTTCAAAAAGGAACTACCTCCCAAGGTAAAATTTAACCGTGACATGAATGCATGTTACGTCCAAAAATAAAGATTAAAGTAAGCATAAACTGAGTGTCCAACTCTCATTTCTTGCAACATTGAACCAAAAATTTTTTGCACTCTTAACATTTAATGTTTTTATGAAATTTTACTCCACAAATTAGTTAACAGCTTAACTGGTAGTATAAAAGTTATCAGTTTAACATGGCACTTTTAGCATTCCTCCAAAAAAATTTTTAAAATGTAAAAAAAAGGATTTTGTAGCACTTTTAATACGATAGGCTGAAGTTTAATAAATAAAGCATTACTTTTATCAGTACTGAAGAGTTAAAAAAAATAAATATTTTACATCTATGATTAGTCCCATTTTATTAGCTTTATTTATTATCATAACTTTTATTTGTTTTCAGCTGGTAAAAGTTAATGAAAAAATTTGAAATTTAATTAGGGAAATTTAGAGTTAACGTAATTTCTTTTGTCTTTTCCTATTTTTTTAAATATGTGCATTTCTTCCAAGTAATTATTATGAGAATACATTTTTATCTCTTACATATTAACATGCTTCAGACCATATGACAACTAAACTGTTCATGATGAATATTTTGAATGCCATCATTATACATAATGAATATTTTGAATATTTCAACTATGTGTCTTTAACATTTTTAATCCTTTGAAAATGTAAAATGATCATTCTTAATATTTTAATTTTGTTTAACAACTATTTTGAACAGTTTAATAATGCAAAATGAATGTTCTAAATATTTTAATTGCGTTTAATGGAACTTTGGAGTTTTAGTTAATGAACAAAACTTTAATAGTTTTGAATATTTCATAATCATGTCAAGCCATCATAAAAATTTGACAAAGAATTAATGACATTCTAAGGAAAATATTTAAAATGTATTATGTATTTTCCATAGTCTACACACACCATATATATATATATATATATATATATATATATATATATATATAATAAAATATATATGTATATATATATATATATATATATATATATATATATATATATATATATATATATATATATATATATAAACTGTAAAATTTATCTTTGATAAGGAGATTATTGATAAAGTAAATATCTAAAATCCATCCATAAATGAAAACTATAACTAACAAAAGTCTCTTACCTGTAACATAAAAAAAAACTCTTTATATCTCTCTGATAAATTAATACAAATGCAATTTTATCTCTCACATCTAAAGAGAAATTTAAGATTCATTACGTAATATTTCCCTTTCACATTTCTGAGGCAAAGTCCATATAAACATGTCGACTACGCAAGGACCACGTGAACATTGACCGTTCTCCGAGCGCTGTCATTCACCTCTCTCGCGCCGTAATAGCAGCTGCAAAAAAAAGGGGGATCTTAGCCCCTATCCCAGGTGATCTTGAAGAAAAAAAATGTTATGATGGGGGAAGACTGTCGAATTATTGGCTACACAAGAAAGTTGGAGAGACAAGTCTACAATGAATTAGTACAGCATAACTAGGGATACGTAATTCTCGTATTTACGAAATAGATGCGAATAAATGCGAAAATTATTTTTTTACTACTTTTCGGTGAGAACTCGGTGATAAACGGCTTTTTAAGCGAAATTAGGTAGTAATAGTAATAATTTATTAACACAATTGTTTAACTAAGAACATCCGTGGTCTTTAACAAATACAGGATGCAATAAATAATTCTTGGTTATGTCCGCGTTTAATGTAACGATCCCTGGACAAGGACTGAAATTAAGACGAAAATATTAAATATAATAACGCCGAGATGACCGGAACACCCATATACGCAGCAGGTTTTGAACCTGGAACCTTCTGCGTGTAAAGCAGATGTGATAACCACTACACCATGGGTACTTATACAGAGAAGCTTTTCGATCATACTACGCAAAGCATGTAGAATTTTAACGTCAGTAAAAATTGAGTAATTTCAGCTTGTTCAACTAACTGGAAGAGGCTGCAGTCGAGGAATTTTTTTTTAGGACTCGTGAAAATCCTTTTGAGACATTTCACTTATCTATTTAAAGACGGTTTACATGGGATCGATAGATTACCTTTCTAGAGGGAACGTCTTAGGCGTTAGTTGCGTTGGAATGAAAATACTTATTTCTTCTGTTAATCGAAAGTATTATCCCGGAACTGTAGCTTTAACTGCGGAAAGGCGGAAATACTTATTCCTGTGACAATGAGAAACAGAAACACTGCTGAAATCAGTCGTGGGGTGAGTGGGAAATAAGGGCAACTTGAATTGCTTTCTATAAACGTAAATGGAAACTACTAACTACGTGGCTCGGTGGTCTAGGGGTATGATTCTCGCTTTGGGTGCGAGAGGTCCCGGGTTCAAATCCAGGTCGAGCCCCGGTTTTATTTTATCGTTCGAGCAATGAACACAAGTTGACACCTTCGTGATATCGTTTTCAAATGATAGCAGTATGGTCAGAATAGCACGTGTCATTTTAACAAATTGTACAACAGAACATCTCGACATTTTCCTGCAAGTGGAACTTGCATTATCTGGAATGCTGCAAGACGTCCAGAATATTTATTGAATAATTTGAAAAGAAATATCTTGTATACTGAATTTGGTTAAAATATTTTCAGTAACTTCGTTTAAATTTTCGGTTACTGTTTGGAGATACGTCATGCCATCTAATACCAAAGAGTACGCGCAAAATTGTATACTGCGGTCTTTATTCATATATCTCGATCGAAAAATTCAAATGCAAGAATAGATTTTTTCAGTGAACTGTCGAGTGTGAATTTTAGAAATCATATTTTGTAGAATATTCTTGAAAACAGAGCTGTATATTGCGAATGGATTTTGTATTATGAAGATAATCAAGAAACAATAATGTCCTAAAAATTAAATGTGCCGCGGTATATAAAAAGATCGTCCAGATGATAAGAAATATCATTATCTGAAAGGATCGAGTGCAAAAAACCACACACCTACTCGTGTACCCACCAGGTTTCGAACCTGGGACCTTCTGCGTGTTAGGCAGATGTGATAACCACTACACCATGGGTACACAAGATGCAGTCGCGCATTGTATAATAAATCAATTCTTAGTGTTGGCGACCAAGGGTTAGATCTGATTAGTGAATATTTCCCCTCTGTATGAATCCGATCTCACATAAAATAAGAGATGTTTGAGTTATTTTCGGTGAAGATATTTCATTGCGCTCTCGATCAAGGATTACGTCGTAGTAAACACTGCAATTTTTGGTGGAAACATTTTTCTGATTTTTTTTTTTCTTCCACGGATTGTATTTGAATTTAACTTTATTTAACATGTTTTAAAATTTTAAATATAAACTATGTATTGAGACGGACGCTGATTTTTCTTTGTAAGAACGAAACCAACAAAAACGAACGGGCCGAAATGCAAGAGTGGATAACTTTAGTGACGGGTTGATGATCTCCGAACAATCGCGTGGCTCGGTAGTCTAGGGGTATGATTCTCGCTTAGGGTGCGAGAGGTCCCGGGTTCAAATCCCGCCGAGCGCTGTGGTAGATTCTAGGTACCGTTTTGACCGCCAAAGAAACGATGGGCTTTGCCAAGTATTATAGGATTGTTCTGTAGACTTTACTAAAAATAAATTTTGTTTTCAGTAAATGTAGTTTTTAAGAAATATTGAATATTATTGAGGTTTAAATATTTTGACAATGTACTTCGTAACTACCCCCTTTGTGGAATTATTTATATATATTTTGAGTAATAAAGAGAAACACTGAAATTATAAATATATATATTAAATTTATCTCCTTTAGAAACTTTTTTTAAAAAGAAAGCAGATGTAGGTGAACGAAAGTGAACATCAAATATGTGTATCTACGAATTTTACGTGAATTACAACATCGCATCGGTGAGAAAGATTCATTACTCTACATGGCATTGAATAGTAGTTAATCTGTTCCCATATTTGTTTGGTCAACGTGAATCGAAATCTGCGGAAATGTTTTGAAATCGGAAAATAAGAAGGTCCGCTTAAATAAATTAAGCGATTGGTGTCATGTTAATAACATGGAAGTTAATCTAGAAAAAACTGTTTATTAAACTTTTTCCCTCACGCACGAACCGATCACGCTGAACTTATTTTACCAAAACTTCTTATTTTACCAAAATACTTATTTCTTCTGTTAATCGAAAGTGTTCTCCCGGAACTGTAGCTTTAACTGCGGAAAGGTGGAAATACTTATTCCTGTGACAATGAGAAACAGAAACACTGCTGAAATCAGTCGTGGGGTGAGTGGGAAATAAGGGCAACTTGAATTGCTTTCTATAAACGTAAATGGAAACTACTAACTACGTGGCTCGGTGGTCTAGGGGTATGATTCTCGCTTTGGGTGCGAGAGGTCCCGGGTTCAAATCCCGGTCGAGCCCCGATTTTGTTTTATCCTTCGAGCATTGAACACAAGTTGACACCTTCGTGATATCGTTTTCAAATGATAGCAGTATGGTCAGAATAGCACGTGTCATTTTAACAAATTGTACAACAGAACATCTCGACATTTTCCTGCACGTGGAACTTGCATTATCTGGAATGCTGCAAGACGTTCAGAATATTTATTGAATAATTTGAAAAGAAATATCTTGTATACTGAATTTGGTTAAAATATTTTCAGTAACTTCGTTTAAATTTTCGGTTACTGTTTGGAGATACGTCATGCCATCTAATACCAAAGAGTACGCGCAAAATTGTATACGAAGACTGCGGTCTTCGTATACAATTCGAAGTTTTGCAATTCGTGAATCATATATCTCAATCGAAAAATTCAAATGCAAGAATAGATTTTTTTCAGTGAACTGTCGAGTGTGAATTTTAGAAATCATATTTTGTAGAATATTCTTGAAAACAGAGCTGTATATTGCGAATGGATTTTGTATTATGAAGATAATCAAGAAACAATAATGTCCTAAAAATTAAATGTGCCGCGGTATATAAAAAGATCGTCCAGATGATAAGAAATATCATTATCTGAAAGGATCGAGTGCAAAAAACCACACACCTACTCGTGTACCCACCAGGTTTCGAACCTGGGACCTTCTGCGTGTTAGGCAGATGTGATAACCACTACACCATGGGTACACAAGATGCAGTCGCGCATTGTATAATAAATCAATTCTTAGTGTTGGCGACCAAGGGTTAGATCTGATTAGTGAATATTTCCCCTCTGTATGAATCCGATCTCACATAAAATAAGAGATGTTTGAGTTATTTTCGGTGAAGATATTTCATTGCGCTCTCGATCAAGGATTACGTCGTAGTAAACACTGCAATTTTTGGTGGAAACATTTTTCTGATTTTTTTTTTTCTTCCACGGATTGTATTTGAATTTAACTTTATTTAACATGTTTTAAAATTTTAAATATAAACTATGTATTGAGACGGACGCTGATTTTTCTTTGTAAGAACGAAACCAACAAAAACGAACGGGCCGAAATGCAAGAGTGGATAACTTTAGTGACGGGTTGATGATCTCCGAACAATCGCGTGGCTCGGTAGTCTAGGGGTATGATTCTCGCTTAGGGTGCGAGAGGTCCCGTGTTCAAATCCCGCCGAGCGCTGTGGTATATTCTAGGTACCGTTTTGACCGCCAAAGAAACGATGGGCTTTGCCAAGTATTATAGGATTGTTCTGTAGACTTTACTAAAAATAAATTTTGTTTTCAGTAAATGTAGTTTTTAAGAAATATTGAATATTATTGAGGTTTAAATATTTTGACAATGTACTTCGTAACTACCCCCTTTGTGGAATTATTTATATATATTTTGAGTAATAAAGAGAAACACTGAAATTATAAATATATATATTAAATTTATCTCCTTTAGAAACTTTTTTTAAAAAGAAAGCAGATGTAGGTGAACGAAAGTGAACATCAAATATGTGTATCTACGAATTTTACGTGAATTACAACATCGCATCGGTGAGAAAGATTCATTACTCTACATGGCATTGAATAGTAGTTAATCTGTTCCCATATTTGTTTGGTCAACGTGAATCGAAATCTGCGGAAATGTTTTGAAATCGGAAAATAAGAAGGTCCGCTTAAATAAATTAAGCGATTGGTGTCATGTTAATAACATGGAAGTTAATCTAGAAAAAACTGTTTATTAAACTTTTTCCCTCACGCACGAACCGATCACGCTGAACTTATTTTACCAAAACTTCTTATTTTACCAAAATACTTATTTCTTCTGTTAATCGAAAGTGTTCTCCCGGAACTGTAGCTTTAACTGCGGAAAGGTGGAAATACTTATTCCTGTGACAATGAGAAACAGAAACACTGCTGAAATCAGTCGTGGGGTGAGTGGGAAATAAGGGCAACTTGAATTGCTTTCTATAAACGTAAATGGAAACTACTAACTACGTGGCTCGGTGGTCTAGGGGTATGATTCTCGCTTTGGGTGCGAGAGGTCCCGGGTTCAAATCCCGGTCGAGCCCCGATTTTGTTTTATCCTTCGAGCATTGAACACAAGTTGACACCTTCGTGATATCGTTTTCAAATGATAGCAGTATGGTCAGAATAGCACGTGTCATTTTAACAAATTGTACAACAGAACATCTCGACATTTTCCTGCACGTGGAACTTGCATTATCTGGAATGCTGCAAGACGTTCAGAATATTTATTGAATAATTTGAAAAGAAATATCTTGTATACTGAATTTGGTTAAAATATTTTCAGTAACTTCGTTTAAATTTTCGGTTACTGTTTGGAGATACGTCATGCCATCTAATACCAAAGAGTACGCGCAAAATTGTATACGAAGACTGCGGTCTTCGTATACAATTCGAAGTTTTGCAATTCGTGAATCATATATCTCAATCGAAAAATTCAAATGCAAGAATAGATTTTTTTCAGTGAACTGTCGAGTGTGAATTTTAGAAATCATATTTTGTAGAATATTCTTGAAAACAGAGCTGTATATTGCGAATGGATTTTGTATTATGAAGATAATCAAGAAACAATAATGTCCTAAAAATTAAATGTGCCGCGGTATATAAAAAGATCGTCCAGATGATAAGAAATATCATTATCTGAAAGGATCGAGTGCAAAAAACCACACACCTACTCGTGTACCCACCAGGTTTCGAACCTGGGACCTTCTGCGTGTTAGGCAGATGTGATAACCACTACACCATGGGTACACAAGATGCAGTCGCGCATTGTATAATAAATCAATTCTTAGTGTTGGCGACCAAGGGTTAGATCTGATTAGTGAATATTTCCCCTCTGTATGAATCCGATCTCACATAAAATAAGAGATGTTTGAGTTATTTTCGGTGAAGATATTTCATTGCGCTCTCGATCAAGGATTACGTCGTAGTAAACACTGCAATTTTTGGTGGAAACATTTTTCTGATTTTTTTTTTTCTTCCACGGATTGTATTTGAATTTAACTTTATTTAACATGTTTTAAAATTTTAAATATAAACTATGTATTGAGACGGACGCTGATTTTTCTTTGTAAGAACGAAACCAACAAAAACGAACGGGCCGAAATGCAAGAGTGGATAACTTTAGTGACGGGTTGATGATCTCCGAACAATCGCGTGGCTCGGTAGTCTAGGGGTATGATTCTCGCTTAGGGTGCGAGAGGTCCCGTGTTCAAATCCCGCCGAGCGCTGTGGTATATTCTAGGTACCGTTTTGACCGCCAAAGAAACGATGGGCTTTGCCAAGTATTATAGGATTGTTCTGTAGACTTTACTAAAAATAAATTTTGTTTTCAGTAAATGTAGTTTTTAAGAAATATTGAATATTATTGAGGTTTAAATATTTTGACAATGTACTTCGTAACTACCCCCTTTGTGGATTTATTTATATATATTTTGAGTAATAAAGAGAAACACTGAAATTATAAATATATATATTAAATTTATCTCCTTTAGAAACTTTTTTTAAAAAGAAAGCAGATGTAGGTGAACGAAAGTGAACATCAAATATGTGTATCTACGAATTTTACGTGAATTACAACATCGCATCGGTGAGAAAGATTCATTACTCTACATGGCATTGAATAGTAGTTAATCTGTTCCCATATTTGTTTGGTCAACGTGAATCGAAATCTGCGGAAATGTTTTGAAATCGGAAAATAAGAAGGTCCGCTTAAATAAATTAAGCGATTGGTGTCATGTTAATAACATGGAAGTTAATCTAGAAAAAACTGTTTATTAAACTTTTTCCCTCACGCACGAACCGATCACGCTGAACTTATTTTACCAAAACTTCTTATTTTACCAAAATACTTATTTCTTCTGTTAATCGAAAGTGTTCTCCCGGAACTGTAGCTTTAACTGCGGAAAGGTGGAAATACTTATTCCTGTGACAATGAGAAACAGAAACACTGCTGAAATCAGTCGTGGGGTGAGTGGGAAATAAGGGCAACTTGAATTGCTTTCTATAAACGTAAATGGAAACTACTAACTACGTGGCTCGGTGGTCTAGGGGTATGATTCTCGCTTTGGGTGCGAGAGGTCCCGGGTTCAAATCCCGGTCGAGCCCCGATTTTGTTTTATCCTTCGAGCATTGAACACAAGTTGACACCTTCGTGATATCGTTTTCAAATGATAGCAGTATGGTCAGAATAGCACGTGTCATTTTAACAAATTGTACAACAGAACATCTCGACATTTTCCTGCACGTGGAACTTGCATTATCTGGAATGCTGCAAGACGTTCAGAATATTTATTGAATAATTTGAAAAGAAATATCTTGTATACTGAATTTGGTTAAAATATTTTCAGTAACTTCGTTTAAATTTTCGGTTACTGTTTGGAGATACGTCATGCCATCTAATACCAAAGAGTACGCGCAAAATTGTATACGAAGACTGCGGTCTTCGTATACAATTCGAAGTTTTGCAATTCGTGAATCATATATCTCAATCGAAAAATTCAAATGCAAGAATAGATTTTTTCAGTGAACTGTCGAGTGTGAATTTTAGAAATCATATTTTGTAGAATATTCTTGAAAACAGAGCTGTATATTGCGAATGGATTTTGTATTATGAAGATAATCAAGAAACAATAATGTCCTAAAAATTAAATGTGCCGCGGTATATAAAAAGATCGTCCAGATGATAAGAAATATCATTATCTGAAAGGATCGAGTGCAAAAAAACCACACACCTACTCGTGTACCCACCAGGTTTCGAACCTGGGACCTTCTGCGTGTTAGGCAGATGTGATAACCACTACACCATGGGTACACAAGATGCAGTCGCGCATTGTATAATAAATCAATTCTTAGTGTTGGCGACCAAGGGTTAGATCTGATTAGTGAATATTTCCCCTCTGTATGAATCCGATCTCACATAAAATAAGAGATGTTTGAGTTATTTTCGGTGAAGATATTTCATTGCGCTCTCGATCAAGGATTACGTCGTAGTAAACACTGCAATTTTTGGTGGAAACATTTTTCTGATTTTTTTTTTTTCTTCCACGGATTGTATTTGAATTTAACTTTATTTAACATGTTTTAAAATTTTAAATATAAACTATGTATTGAGACGGACGCTGATTTTTCTTTGTAAGAACGAAACCAACAAAACGAACGGGCCGAAATGCAAGAGTGGATAACTTTAGTGACGGGTTGATGATCTCCGAACAATCGCGTGGCTCGGTAGTCTAGGGGTATGATTCTCGCTTAGGGTGCGAGAGGTCCCGTGTTCAAATCCCGCCGAGCGCTGTGGTATATTCTAGGTACCGTTTTGACCGCCAAAGAAACGATGGGCTTTGCCAAGTATTATAGGATTGTTCTGTAGACTTTACTAAAAATAAATTTTGTTTTCAGTAAATGTAGTTTTTAAGAAATATTGAATATTATTGAGGTTTAAATATTTTGACAATGTACTTCGTAACTACCCCCTTTGTGGAATTATTTATATATATTTTGAGTAATAAAGAGAAACACTGAAATTATAAATATATATATTAAATTTATCTCCTTTAGAAACTTTTTTTAAAAAGAAAGCAGATGTAGGTGAACGAAAGTGAACATCAAATATGTGTATCTACGAATTTTACGTGAATTACAACATCGCATCGGTGAGAAAGATTCATTACTCTACATGGCATTGAATAGTAGTTAATCTGTTCCCATATTTGTTTGGTCAACGTGAATCGAAATCTGCGGAAATGTTTTGAAATCTGAAAATAAGAAGGTCCGCTTAAATAAATTAAGCGATTGGTGTCATGTTAATAACATGGAAGTTAATCTAGAAAAAACTGTTTATTAAACTTTTTCCCTCACGCACGAACCGATCACGCTGAACTTATTTTACCAAAATACTTATTTCTTCTGTTAATCGAAAGTGTTATCCCGGAACTGTAGCTTTAACTGCGGAAAGGTGGAAATACTTATTCCTGTGACAATGAGAAACAGAAACACTGCTGAAATCAGTCGTGGGGTGAGTGGGAAATAAGGGCAACTTGAATTGCTTTCTATAAACGTAAATGGAAACTACTAACTACGTGGCTCGGTGGTCTAGGGGTATGATTCTCGCTGTGGGTGCGAGAGGTCCCGGGTTCAAATCCCGGTCGAGCCCCGATTTTGTTTTATCCTTCGAGCATTGAACACAAGTTGACACCTTCGTGATATCGTTTTCAAATGATAGCAGTATGGTCAGAATAGCACGTGTCATTTTAACAAATTGTACAACAGAACATCTCGACATTTTCCTGCACGTGGAACTTGCATTATCTGGAATGCTGCAAGACGTTCAGAATATTTATTGAATAATTTGAAAAGAAATATCTTGTATACTGAATTTGGTTAAAATATTTTCAGTAACTTCGTTTAAATTTTCGGTTACTGTTTGGAGATACGTCATGCCATCTAATACCAAAGAGTACGCGCAAAATTGTATACGAAGACTGCGGTCTTCGTATACAATTCGAAGTTTTGCAATTCGTGATTCATATATCTCAATCGAAAAATTCAAATGCAAGAATAGATTTTTTTCAGTGAACTGTCGAGTGTGAATTTTAGAAATCATATTTTGTAGAATATTCTTGAAAACAGAGCTGTATATTGCGAATGGATTTTGTATTATGAAGATAATCAAGAAACAATAATGTCCTAAAAATTAAATGTGCCGCGGTATATAAAAAGATCGTCCAGATGATAAGAAATATCATTATCTGAAAGGATCGAGTGCAAAAAACCACACACCTACTCGTGTACCCACCAGGTTTCGAACCTGGGACCTTCTGCGTGTTAGGCAGATGTGATAACCACTACACCATGGGTACACAAGATGCAGTCGCGCATTGTATAATAAATCAATTCTTAGTGTTGGCGACCAAGGGTTAGATCTGATTAGTGAATATTTCCCCTCTGTATGAATCCGATCTCACATAAAATAAGAGATGTTTGAGTTATCTTCGGTGAAGATATTTCATTGCGCTCTCGATCAAGGATTACGTCGTAGTAAACACTGCAATTTTTGGTGGAAACATTTTTCTGATTTTTTTTTCCACGGATTGTATTTGAATTTAACTTTATTTAACATGTTTTAAAATTTTAAATATAAACTATGTATTGAGGCGGACGCTGATTTTTCTTTGTAAGAACGAAACCAACAAAAACGAACGGGCCGAAATGCAAGAGTGGATAACTTCAGTGACAGGTTGATGATCTCCGAACAGTCGCGTGGCTCGGTAGTCTAGGGGTATGATTCTCGCTTAGGGTGCGAGAGGTCCCGGGTTCAAATCCCGGCCGAACGCTGTGGTAGATTCTAGGTACCGTTTTGACCACCAAAGAAACGATGGGCTTTGCCAAGTATTATAGGATTGTTCTGTAGACTTTACTAAAAATAAATTTTGTATTCAGGAAATGTAGTTTTTAAGAAATATTAAATGTTATTGATGTTTAAATATTTTGACAATGTACTTCGTAACTACCCCCTTTGTGGAATTTTTTATATATATTTTGAGTAATAAAGAGAGACACTGAAATTATAAATATATATATTAAATTTACCTCCTTTAGAAACCTTTTTTAAAAAAGAAAGCAGATCTAGGTGAACGAAAACGAACATCAAATATGTGTGTCTACGAATTATACGTGAATTACAATATCGGTGAGAAAGATTTATTTATCTACATGGCATTGAATAGCATTTAATCTGTTCCCATATTTGTTTGGTCAACGTGCATCGAAATCTGCGGAAATGTTTTGAAATCTGAAAATTAAAAGGTCCGCTTAAATAAATTAAGCGATTGGTGTCATGTTAATAACATGGAAGTTAATATAGAAAAAACTGTTTATCAAACTTTTTTCCCTCACGCACGAACCGATCACGCTGAACTTATTTTACCAAAACTTCCCTGTTCTTCAGACCACCCATTTCTTCTACCTGGGTGTTGTTTTTGACCGAAAACTGACATGGAAAGAGCACGTTAAAAATATATTGGAAAGAGCTACCAAGAGGCTTACTTTAATGAAAAAAGTCGCTGGCTCTAAGTGGGGAGGCTGTAGAACAACCTTGGATTTGACATATAATTCCTATATTATGCCACTTATCACTTATTGTTCCGAACCTTTGGTGGCGGCAAGTAAACAGGTTTTAGATTCCCTGGAAAGATTCCATAACCAAGCCCTTAGGCTTATAACGGGAGCTGTTTAGACAACCCCGATTGATGCACTTTTGATATCCACCCAACATATGAACATCAAATCAGTTATAGAAGAGAGGGCACTTATTTTATGCGAAAAGATTGAAAGTCCCCACAAGGGAAGACCAGATTGTCTTCCCTTGTGGAATAGCCCTTTGTCATCATCTACACGGCACCTTAAAACCCAAAATGGTTTCCTTCAGAGAGTTTTTGAGATGAGAGAACAACTAGGATTGAACTGGAAGAAGGAAAATCTTATCAAGTCACAATGTCCTACTGAATGAAGAAAGTACACGGTTAGGACACACCTTTTAAGTGAGGTTTCTAAGAAAGAAACAAATGACTTAAAACTAAAAGCAGTAGCTTTGGAGATTATTCATGATCTGTACCCTAATGAGGACTGGCTTCACGTGTTTACGGACGGCTCCATGATGACTGACCGTATTAATGCTGGCGCTGGAGTCTACAGCAAGCTCTTCTCTTTTTACACTCCTGTCGGAAAATATAAAACAGCCTATGATGCGGAGATTTCAGCAATTCAGATCGCCTTGTCTCAACTCCAATGTCAAAGTGAAAATTTTTCAAGGGCTGTTATAGTATCAGATTCCAGGGCTGCCCTCCTGACCATTTCTTCATCTGCGGCACCGGCGTTAGCCGATATTTTAAATATTCGTCTGGCTCTTAATGATCTAATTGAAAACCATAGAGAGGTTGTGCTGCAATGGGTGCCAGCGCACTGCGGACTCCTGGGAAATGAGGCAGCTGATTCTCTGGCAAAACATGCAACCGAAATAGCACAAATAACAGATAAACCAATCCCTTTCTATACCACTAAACGCTCAGTTAAAAAGTCTATTAGAGTGAACTTTTGGAATAACATAAAGGAGGCAAATAAAGACAAGAAATGGATCGAGGAAATCACTAATATCCGCTATGGCCAAGAGACAAATCTGTTGCCATCTTCTGTCTCGCTACTGGCCACGATTGCCTCTCCAAGCATCTACACCAAATAAAACTGCTTTCAAGTCCTCTCTGCCAATTGTGTAACATTAATGAGGAAATGGATGTGAACCATTTGGTTCACTGCCCTACACTGGTCTCGGGACACTTGTGGGAAAAATACTGGAGTGCTCGACACAAGATGAATGATTTATAGACTTACTGTAGTTCAGTTTTGTTACTTGTTCTTGTTCTATTGTGTTTTTCTGTCTACAGTTGTCTTATATTCTGCCATTAGAAATTAAAAAACTCTTTTTGATAATACATGGCAGCATGTCACAAGCCCATACATACCCTCATTCCAGTGGCGTTATAAAAAAAAAAGCCATATTTCAGAGCCATAATTTAAAAATCCTTTTTAAATAGAAAAAAAATTGCTAGAAAAAAAATTCTATGTTATTTTATTGGCTGTACTCTAAACTATTTATTCTGTATTATTTTAAATTTTTTATACCGAAATCATAGCAATAACGAAAGATTTTCAAAAGGTGTTCCACGATATGGAACACTGGGAGACTAGAGCGGTTTGCGTGTCTCTCTCAGGCGACCTCTCTGTCCAGCTCAGCCAGTCCAAACCGGTCCAACCGGTTTTTCAGAAGGGACTGACGTGCTTCCAAAAATATCACGAAGCAAAAAAAAAAAAGTTAGTGAATATTTTTTTGTGTAGGAACTGCTTTTGTATATAGGAACTGTAAATATTTATTTAAAATCATATGTAATCAAGTTTTTTTTGTTGTGTTTTCATTTGTGTGTTTTTTTGCATATACGGACTGCTTTTGCATATAGGAACTGTAAATATTTATTTAAAATCATAAATAATCAAGTTTTTTTTGTTGTGTTTTCATTTGTCTGTTTTTTTTGTATATAGGAACTATAAATATTTATTTAAAATCATATATAATCAAGTTTTTTTTGTTATGTTTTCATTTGTGTTATTTTTTGTATATAGGAACTGTAAATATTTATTTAAAATCATATATAATAAAGTTTTTTGTTGTTGTGTTTTTATTTGTGTGTCTGTGTGTGCGGTTTTTTTGTTTGTCCGCTTCACCGCAATGCTCGCTTAGCGGTACTTTTCAGAGCGCTAGTTTCCCAGTGTTCCAGGTCATGGAACACCCACGGAATCGAAACCGGAAGTGAAATCTTTATGAAATTTTAACTGTGTACTCCTTTAGGCCTAAACAGAGTGCCTATAAATTTTTAGGTCAGAATTTCAACTTTAAAGTGTACTGGGAAGTAAAGGGTTAACTGAGAAATCTCCCTCTCCTCCGGATTCGCTCTGAATTTCACCAGGACAGTTTGTTCGAGTCGAACCTAAAAATTTAACTGTAAGAATCACCCATCAAGTTTTGTGGAACAGTTTAGTAAATTTAAGAACGTTTCTTGAGCACCAGAGTGAAGGGTATTTCAGCTACTTACAGTATTCAACCAAGAGACTACTGTTGATGTAATACAGATTTTAATTGCAACAAAATGCTGCTACCTTAACTTTTAAAAGGCAGCTACACAAAGTCTCTATAGTCTCGTTAACACGGTAAATGCTGAGATAATTAATGGCATAAGGCAAAGACTTATGGAACGTAATGTGGAGACTACTACAATGTTAGCTTTTAACTAAGAATTTTGATACTCATCCAAGTAAGCAAAATAATATTTTCTTTTATAAATGCGAAATTTTTTAATTTATATTTTTTTTGCGAATAAATGCGAAATTTTATGTTTTTTTTTTTTTTTTTTTTTTTTTTTTTCCCCCGCGCGAAATTTCGATATTTTTTATGCGAAATTTACGTATCCCTAAGTATAACTCTTGGCTATATGTAGGAAATATTTTACTGATAAAACATGTATTTAAGATTTTTGGGGGATTATAAAATCTTAAGGAGTTCAAAAAGCATGGCTGTTGAAATTAAAATAGGTTTTAAATTGAAAGATTTATTGAATATATTTTTAAGTATTTCGTTGGGAGCTCTCAAAAATTTCTAATAAAATGTTGAGTAAAATTGCGTAGGTAATTTTCAAGGAGAAAAAGCATTGCGGTAGAGGAAGACAACAAAGAATAAAGCTATTTCTGATTTATTATGAATTTTATAAATTATTTAGGAGAAAAAAGTGTTCGTGATTTAACAAAATAAGATTTTTGCAATAAAACCACAAATAGTGCTTTCAAAAGCGTTTGTTGCAGCGAACTAACACAAATTAAAATAGTGCACACCTTTCTATACACACCTTTTAATTTTTAATAACACACCTTTTAATTTTTAATTACACACCTTTTAATTTTTTAGAGGTATATCGAGAGATACAATTATCTCATTAAATTTCTACACTCGTTTATGGACTATCCACTTAGATGTATATCTTTCAATCTCTTAATGTTTGCATCTATCTAGAATCAAGCTTATCAAACAATGCTGCTTGCATCCCCGTTGCTATGAGTTTTAAAAAAAAGTGACAATAAATCCCTTAAATATTATTTGTAACCATTTATATGAAGACATTATTCATCCATTACTGAGAATTAATCTTTTTCAGAACTTGCATAACCCTACAGAGAAAAATTCTTTAACAGCTTTAATATGTAAATTCAACCCTATTAAAAAAGAATTTCACAAATGAAAACCCATTTTATCCTCTTTACAGCCTTTTAAGGGGAAAGCTATTATTCGAACAGGACAAATATTTCTTTACATCTTACAAGATTTATTGCAAATTTAAGTTCCGATTATGGTTTCTCATAAATAAATAATTATTATGCATTTATCAGGGTAAAAATCTAATATAACCTTATTTTAACACTGACTTCTGAAGTCCATATTTCAATTTTCTTTTAACAATGTAAATGAAATCATGATCGAAAACAATTCTATGTATAAAATCCTTTGCATACTTTTTACAACCATTCAAACATGACAGGAAATCCTTTTTCTTGGATTTTGTAGGACTTAGGATTTTGTATAATCTCAATATGTTTTTTTAATCGGAAAGGCCCGGCAAAAACTAATTTTCCTTTTTCTTCCACAACGCTAAGTTTATAGAGCTACTTTGATGATACTCAGGCTCTGATTTTCCATTAGGCCCGGGCCTAGGGGCCCCTGAATGTTGAGGGGCCTCAAAATTTTAATTTTAAAAGGAAAACAAGAAAAATTCCCAATTCAATTTTTTTTTTAATTTTACCTTTTTTAATAGCAATTTTTTTATATATCCTTTCAAATTTGATTAATTGGTTGATTCATCATATTTATAGTTATATGTATAGTTCATCATATGTATGTTATAGTGTATATAAGGGATTAATAAGTTTTTTCTGGTTGCATTGTATTGATGTTTTAATGATGAAGTTAATATGTTGTATTGCTTTTTGTTATTTGATAATGCTCCTAGGCCTCTACGCTTCAAACAGCCAATTCTTGGTAAAATGGTACTTTCACAATGATTCATGATTATTTTTTTGTGTGTCAATTTTGGAAATTTTATGCCCACATCAGTGTTATGGGGCCCCCATCCGGAGTTGTGCCTATAGTCAAGAATTTTCTAAATCGGGCCCTGATGATACTGCTTTCAAAATAGAAAGTAATTCCTTCTATAAAAGTCCCAAGACTCTTCTTTGTATTCCTTTTCAGAGACGCATGTTAGCCGAACACAACAGAGAAGTCTAATGCTGTATCCAATCAGTTTACGTCCTCAAATTAATTTTCTATGCAACTTCTTTTTCCCACACCTCGCACGACCCCAGCGCAATTTTAAGTATCCATTACGGGCGACGCTTCCCCATTCTACTCCGTTACATTTTAATCCGGCCATGATTCAACGTTGACCCGGACACCTTTTCCAGGCGGGCCCAAAAGGGTTGGGTGCCCATCTGAATCAATAAGGCAAACGACTCAATTTTACACCAATACCCCCAAACTACACCTCTGCTCCATTACCGGCTTCGACAGCGTGTTTGTGTGCGGGTGACTCACGGCCCAAAGTACTAACCGATGTCCAGCTTCTCGTAATTATAGTAATGGCCATGCTGACCAGTGTCCATCGCACAAATCAGCTCCTCTGCCGGCCATTACCGGGTCTCTGCGGGCGAGTGACCGGTGGCCGTAGAAGACTGACCGCCACGCGCCGGCCGCTCGCCCTCCCTCGCTTTTCCGGCGATGAGTTGTTCGTCGGAGCAGCATAAAACGCCTCCTGGTCATTTCTGGGCTTTTTACGGCGATAGTGGTTATTTCTGTTATTGGGATGGCGTCTGACTCACATGAGACAACACGCGATGCTTCCCTGTTGATACCCTGTCTTACTAAGCGGAGAAGATTGACTTTCAATGAGATAGAAGCCTTAAGAAGCGCAGCTATGAAAGTGTCGAATGCTATATTAACTTGTGGGAAAGATTTCGGAAAGAAACAGAATCGGGGTTGTTGGAAATTTGTGTTTGAAACTGGATTTTAAATATAGAATTAGATGAGATGCAAATTTCCTCGAAATTTAAATTTCTGTATCCTAAATTTATGCTTTCTAGTCGCTGTAAAAAATGTGTCAAGTCAAGATGAAATGCGGGTCAAAGTAAATTATAAAGCACTTTCTTCACCTCGACTTTCTCGAATTATATAACTTTCTTCCGTCCGAATCACGCATAAGGTATTACACTATGCAGACAAAGGGGATATGTAAGGGCACTTTGGTGCATTTACATGATCTGATTCAAATATCAGGAATAAATGTTTAGTTCCGCAAAGATATTACACTATTCGGAAATTATAGTGACCATAGCTTTCGCTTATACGCCTTGTTCAAACTGTCGACCGGTCGCTACGTAGCAATACCTGTACTCGCAGCCGAGGGTTGATTTCCCAAGTTCGGTGACATTTTTCATTATTGTTGGGCCCACGAGTGCCGGATGGACAGTACAGATCCGCCAAACAAAAAGGCAATCCCGGGCCCAGGTATTTCATTATGCAGGCAAAGGGGATATGTAAGGGTACTTTAGCGCATTTACATGGATGGTCTGATTCAAATATCAGGAATGAATGTTTAGTTCCACAATGTTTTCTAGGTTCATTATTGGCTGTATATTTTATTTTTCTGGCGGTACCAATTTTATACCTTTCTATCAATCAAAGAAATATATGTGGGCTAGAGTAAATATTGCATAACACTTTGATCTTCTTCTTCCTGAATCCCCCCTAAGGTGTCCCACCATACAACTGGCGTTCATGCATAACAATTTCTAATCTAGTAAAAATCTCAAATTAAAATTAGGAGTAAAGGTTTAAACCATTTAAATCCCACTATGCTCTTCAAATCATAATAGCACGTATATTTTCTTTTTATGGCGATAAAACATTTATACTTTTCTACTATCAGTCAAAGTAATAGTGTGGTTATGAGTAAATGATATTTAACATCCCGAATCTCGACCTAAGAGTTATACCCTGATGTGATTGGAATATGTACACAACAACTTTTAGTGTAGTACTACGTACTTACATAAATACTTACACTCAAATGTTCTGAATAAAGGTTTAACTAATTCATAAAATGTACACAAATAATCTAAATAATTCAACACGAAATGATACATATAAAAGAGGCATAGATAGCCGAACAAAAACTAAGAAGAACAGAAAAACTCAATTAACAGATAAACACAATTGAAGAACACAATTAACAGAAAAACTACCTTGGCGTTGAAAAATTTAACTTTTCAATAAAAGATTGCGCATTTGCAACAATTCCTCATACTGAAAACAGACAAATATAACTAAAAAGTAAATAACTCAACAGAGATAGATAATTACTAACAGGAGGAATGCAGACAAAATAAACCGAAATCAGACACTTAGGACTCAACGCACCCAGAAATGCAAGATTCTGTAGCAGTAAAAGACCTAAACCATAAATAATGAGGCAACCGACTGGTCTCTTCATCATGAATTGTGACCTTGGGATGTCTTTTGGTTAGACCTGCATGCTGTTCAGAAAGTTTCCCCTTGAGGTAACTGATTTGGTTAGGACTCCTGATGAAGAGACCAGTCGGTTGCCTCGTTATATAGTTTAGGTCCTTTACTGCTACAAAATCTTGCATTTCTGGTGCGTTGAGCCCTATGTGCCTGATTTCAGTTTATTTTGTCTGCCTTTTACCTGTTAATAATTATCTATCTCTGAATTATTTACTTTTTAGTTATATTCATAAAATGTACACTAAGTTAACTTTTACCTGCGTTTTTTCTTCATCGGTGAATAGAAAAATTTTACTCGAGCAACATGCACTAAGATTAAATACTGAACACTTGCATTTGTCGCTTTTTTGTAATAAATTTAGATGATAAACAGGCCAAAGTCATTTGCAGTTTTCTATGCGGTTCTATTTCAAAACCATAGCTGTAAAGTAAATTTCCTAAATCATAAATAGCCAACTGAAGTACTCTAACGTTCTCAGAGTCACCAAAGCTTGAAAACTCAAAAATAAGTTAAGACTTGAACTGAGTCTATAAATAAAATTGTGGCTAGCTCGATCAATGTAGCTTGACATATGGAAAATCCCGCAACTAATTGTAAATCTAAATCTCAAACCAAAATCTCTAGCGATTTTAACTTACTTCTTGATGAGACTAATTTTGTTCAGAACGTCAGTACACATTCGTTAATGAGTCGTCTCCAATTAAATCAGCGGATAGAGAATTAAAAAAATTTTTTTTTTGCTTACCTCCTTTATTTATCGTCCCTATCCTCACACGGGGTAGGTGGTAGGAGACATTGCGTAATATAATGCAAGACTTGCGTAAGCAAAGCAAACTCAAACAAAACTGGTTACAAAAAATCAGAGTGCCTCACAAAGAATTAGTTTTAATAATTCCTCATGGATCTTCTATTGCTCAATGAGCACATTAGCAAGTTTGGCGCATAATATGTTGTTGTTGTTGTTACATATGGCAATTGTTTTTGGAACTTAATCCATACAATTTATACACTGCCGAGACTGCTGGCCATTCATTTAAGGGGGCACCGTATAGGTGACCAACATTTACTCCCTATAAGCTGATCCCGTTATTTTGAACCGAGTTAAGTAACGGGACCGGAATACTTGACCTAGCACCTCCTTGAGGTAAATTTGACAGCTTGGAGGACATTGCAGCCACGACAGATTTTACGTGCACCAGTGGCCATTAGTGTACACGGCAAAATAGTATGAATCATACAAGTTTGTCGCATATACTCGAACATGAACACAAGACAACCCATCTGGCATAGAACTAGATGTAGCGTATTTGTCTACCATAGGATTACCACAAGTTATCGAAATGGATTGCAGGATTTGGAAATTACCATCTTTATCTCTCCAGACCCCTGTCTTCTAATCTAATTCATGAACATGAATTATCGTACATATCGGAAAAATTATTCTCTCCAAAGATAACAATTTTATCATTAATGAATAATGTAATTTAAATATAAATGATAAAAAAATGCGCTAAACTTTCTTAATTTTTATAAAATATGAAACGTGCAAAAGCCATGAAACGATACACAGATGTTGTGTATGAAAAATTGTTCTATCCATTAAAATTCATTACTTGATCAGAAAATTCAATTTAAATTTAAATTCATCAAACTCAGATAAACAGTTATGGGAAAATTTCTTGAAGTCAAAGTTAAAAATAGAAAAGTCCAGATGCGTGTTTGACCTCTTTAAAGAAAACAAGCAAGCAGTTAAAGGAATGAATTAGAGAAACACCGGAAATGTGTCGCATGAAAACAAGAAAGCAACATGTGTCGCATTATAACAAGAAAGTAAAACCGGCCTTCAGAGAGGTTGCTTGTTTGTATAAAAGCTGTTCTACAGGGAACAAGTCTGTAAATTCACTTTATTCTGAAACAGCTGTACACAGTTAAGGAATAAATATTCAAGGGTTTTTCTTAAAATTAAAATAAATAATAACGTTCACAAATATCCTCAATTTTGCGTCCTCCCATGCTAAATTATCATAGCTATATTATACAGAAAGAGACTTTCGGACTCATAATGGAGTACTTAAGCCAGAAATGACTGTCCCTTGGTATTTTTATGATATATGGGCTTTGAACGCAGAAGCATATTTAGTGTCAACAAATGTCAACTTTTCATCTTTCGTAATTTTCAAACTCCAGGGGTGAAAATGAATAATGGGAAGGCAGATAGCAACTACGCAGGGTGTCATTGTAGCAGTTTTTAAGATATTGTTGGGGAAGAATGGGAAACAGGTATACCTCATACATCAAGTTTTACCTACCAAGTAGAGAGGAAACGGTTGACCATTGCTAAAAGAGGCTAATTGACTTGCGATTCCCAGTGAACTCTCCAAAATTTTCCTCCCGAGTACATCCATAGACTCAAGCTCTGGGTTAAGTCTTTGAAAAACTTTTACAATTTTGTAACCGGGTGAATGACAACAGTGCTTTTAGGCAGTCACGTCTGGCACTTCATTAGTCAATATATCAAATAAACAGGAAAGAGTTTTATTCAGAAACTGCTTAGAAAGTATATGTGTTAGTTGTTGGTTGACTTTCTAAGCAGTTCCATTTAAAAGTTAGTTGCAACTTAAACTGCTTAGAAAGAATATGTATTAGTTTTTAGCTGAAGGGTATGTGCTGGTTGTTAGCTGTTGGTATAAAACACGAGGATTTCGGACAAAAAATATTACACGTTTTGTAATTTCTGCATCGAAATATTATTAATGACGATACTAAGCAAAAATTATTCAAACATTATTCCATGCTTTTATCTCTTGTGGTGAAATTTTATCTGCCGCTTGATTATTCTTGATTCTGGCTCCATTTTCATGCGTGTTTCTGTACATATTAGGAACTGTCCTTCTTATTCGTAAACTTGAAAGCCAAAAAAAAAAAATTTAAAAAATTACGATATTGAAGATAGTGATGACGAATCTGAGGGGAAATCTGACAAATAGTAAATTATGCATGATGCTCAGGCAAATTTCCCAGACATAAAAAAAATGTTTGTAGAGTTCAGATCCAAAAAACAACAGAGGGAAGATAGTATGCTTTATATACATACATACATACATACATATATGTATGTATGTATGTATGTATGTATTTATATTTATATATATATATATATAAAGTTGATCTTAATGGATATGATTTTTTACAATTTAGTTTGGCATTAAAAATTAAGCGACTTTTTTTTTTTTTTTAAAGCCTACTACCGTATTAAGACTGTGAATTTGTAAAATGCAGGAAAATTCTGTATGCATACATTGTACATGCATGTGTTTTCTAAAATTTTGCTTCGCTCTGATTCTGTTCAAGATTCACTGTTGAAACTCAATTTTATAAATTTATTAAAAAACTGTATCCGCTCAGTGTATTTTTGGTTGTTGCTTTTATTATGTGTTAAATAGTCAGTAGCATTAAAAGTTTTATCAATCAAGTTTTTCTCTTTCTACAGAAATCATATATGAAGCAATTAAAAAAATGCAGTTTAAATTGTTTTCAGTGTAAAAACAGCTTAAATACATTTTAAAAATAGGCTGAATAAGATAAAGCTATGTTATAATAAACTATAAAAAAAATTGATTAATGAATAACAAAACGTACATTAAGTTTTTTTTTTAAAAGCTACCTATTATGGAATCTACTATATTTTTCTTGATTCACATCTTATATTAACAAATATTATTAATCACACATGCAAAAATATTAACACATATACTCTTGGGCTAATTATTATTATTAGTTTAAACTAAAACTGAGCTTTCTCATATCCTTATTCTATGTTGAGAGAGATGATAGTTAATCCTTTTCTTCATATAACTAGAGGAACCTATTAACAATATCTGTAAATATATATTAATATAGCTTTTAATAAATAATAATATAATAATCTATAAATGCATATTTTTAAATGTATTCAGTATGGATGAAAAAAATTTCAGGTATTCTCTTCTAACGAAACTACCGCGGGTTATTAACGTAGGATTATTTATCGTTGTTTACCTCTTTTGTATGTATATCTATCTATCTATATATATATATATATATATATATATATATATATATATATATATATATATATATATGTCAAAAATTTGACGCACTTTGGTACTTTTCTGTTTATCTGTTTACTGCTTGCCCAAGCGATACAAACTGGATTTGGCACTCTGACAAAATTATAACTCGTGATGACGGACGGTTTAGCGTCTGCTTTCCGGAGGACTTTTATGGAGGAACGTAATCCTACGTTCAAAAGCTACCAATAATTCGATTAATTGACTTATTACTCCATGAATATTAAGTATACTTGTATTGCCTTGAGCTGGTTAAAAAAAACGTCCAACTAATCTTTCTCATATCATTGTGAGGTTTAACCCTCCAGCAGCAAAAAATGACCATAGTGCTCTAAACCAAACCAAACCAAACCATATCATTGTGAAACGATAATTAACCCTCTGCCATACAAACAGGGGACCCTTTGGTTAGCAATAATCTATTGTCACGTTTGAGAGTGACCAATGATATGACCCCCTGCTAATCCTAGCTGACCAAGATATTTGACATGAATAGATGGCTCAAGGAAAACTCCGGAATAGGGCAGTTTTTGTGTTTGCTGATTCACTTAACTGAGAAAATGAAAATGATACAAAAGGATTGGACCGAGTCTGGGGAATCCTTTTTTTGTGTGTGAAAGGTAAGTAAAAATATTCCCACGCACTTTAAGTAAATGAAACTAATGAAAGGAATGCAACAGCCAAGTAAAGGACTACACAATTCGGGCACTAACAGATCAATTTCACAACAGGTTCGTAGGTCTTTTGGCAAGTTTGGAGGCGTGGGGTGAATTGTGAGCTGACAAAGTTACAGCCATTTGTCTCTCGGTGTTTGGTCATGATTTATCAAGAGGAAAAGCAAATTGGAGATCTAAGAGAAATTGGAGAGGGGAGGCTTAAAATGCTCCCCTCATGTTGTCCCCTCAGTAAACAGCGAAGAAGAAAGCGAATTGAACGCACCAATCAATCAAGGTAGATTTGCAAAGAGTTTCAAACTCATTTCGCAACTATTTTCAAATATTTAACGTATGCATTTGTGTGGACTTTCAACACAAGTTTATAAGTAGCTTCGCAAGGGCAAGATTCTGGGAATTTCAGCTTAGAATTTTGTAACCCTTTGTCAGTTAGAAGTTGGATGTGTTAAAAAAAATAATTAAAAAAAACTTAAGTTTAAAAAATATATATATATACTGTCCGACCACGGAAGCAAGGTCCCTGGAAGCTGTTACGCATGCGCGAAAAAAGCTAGTCTACTTAGAAAATAGGGGAAAACGTCATATTTTCGGATGTGTTTGTTTATGAAATACGTAATGTATTTCAGACTGCTTTTTGTCCGCAATTTTAAAGTTATTTTTAAAACTTTATTTTTGATCGAATATGTGAATAATACTTTCAAAATAATAAAAAGAAAGAAGCAAATCTATTTAAAAAATAGGAGTGTTATAGGAGTGGATATTTTCGGGTGTGTTTGTTTAAGAACTGCGAAAGAATGTTTTCAACCAACTTTCTTTTTCAGAATTTTTCTTTTGATTGAATGTATAAATGAAAACCGAAAAACATATTAAAGTGAGGGTTTGAAAAATTCCATTTTTAAGTGATATATTGTAATAACATAAATATATATATATATATATAATGCAATAAAAATAATATATTTGATTCGCAGTTTTAGAATTTGCAGAAATAATTAGGATATACAACTCAAAATTTTCAATCTTTTGTGATTAGCAATAAAAAATTTAAAATGAATTTAAGATCTTTCTCATAATTTTATAAATAATCGAAGTGTGAATATGAGATACAAATTTATAATTTCAGTCTTCTATGATAATTAAAAATCTAGATTTAAAAATGCATTTTATTGTAAATTAAATTAATTTAAAAAATGGTATATTTACATTCACTGTGATATTTATAAGAGCTGCAGAAAAAATACATCAGTGATCGGTAAAAAAATTTTCTTATATATTTTTGTATCAAAAACTATCAAATAAAATCAATGAAAAATCTAATATTCATCTGATGAAATATCCGAATCACTGTCCGTGTCTGAAATATCTATTTGCAGAGGATCAACCAAATTTTCAATCACTATTGTATAAAAATAAAGGAAATATTCAACCTTTCAAAATATTCCTCAAATATTTTCCATACCCAATGTCTCTTAAATACCTCGTTAAAAGGAATGGTGGTTAGAGGAACGAAATCTTCGTCACTTGAGAAATGAATTAGAAATACACATCACAGTTTACCTTTGTCAAAAATGGGGGGAAAATATCTGTTAATTCATATATCTTTAAGCATCAGTCATTGTAACAGAGTATTTAGGATCAAAACTTTTCTCACCAGATATTGTTTATATTACTGATGAGGGACAATACAAAATTCTTCCGCTGTTTATTAATATAAATACAAAAAGGTTAAAAAAATTTTGGATACTTTGCAGAATTTTATGTGAAAATTTAAGTAGAAAATATAAAACATGTTTGAAAAAAAGAAAAATCAATTCTTAATACAAAGAAGAAAACAAAACAAAATAAAACCTTTATAACACTGCAAATTCCTCCATCTAGTTTTGAAGTTTTTCAAACTGTCCTCCTTTTAAGGAAAGAAAAAAAAGTGATAGTGCATTAGTTTTAATTAAATCAAAATATTTCTGCAGAATATTTTTGGATATTAATACCGATTTTACAGAAACAAGTAAAAAATCCCTCCTTAAAGTTAAAAATACGACTCCCTTCTGACTCGTTCTAATCCTTCAAACCTCTATGAAATCCGTCTTACGCTTCCCTACCTTGAATGACAATCATAAATCTTTACACTAGAGACAAACCCCAGCCCAAAAGGTTAAGAAACAATATTGTTTTCTCTGGGGAGGGGGTATGAATGTTACAATATTATTCACAGGTATATAAGAAACTACTAAGAAAAGCCACGAGAACGCGCTTATTCAACCAGAAGCCTCCTCCTCCCTGTTTTAAAATTTTATTTTTATGAATAGGCAGCCTCTGCTTTGCGGGCATACTGAACTACATAGATTATCTTTCCAGTTTTCCATCTTATGCTGAAGAATGTCTTTTAGTGAAAGTAACAACTCAGAATTTTAATTTTTATGTTTTCATTGTTTGGTTCATACATATTTTATACATTAAGGAGCAAGTTGAAGAAATGTTCAAAAGAAGAAGAAATATATATATATATATATATATATATATATATATATACTTACGCCAGTTAATTCATCAGCGCAGAAAAAATATTACAGCCATTATACTATGAAATTAATGAAATTTTTCATTTTCTTCTAAAATATAAGCTATCAGCAAGTTTTCGATTTTTGTAAAAGAATCAAAATATTCACTATAAACTACCAGATATGATAGTCGTATATAAGGCGCATAGATAGGTCTACGTAGATAAGGCATACCTAGGTATCAATTTTCCTTTTAGTTTTTTCATTGGAACTTCAACGTAAACTAGTTGGTACCCGTCAAAACATGAAGGCTAGATAGTAAATAAATATACTAATGAACTAATGCACAAATTATACTCAATACATCATTGCCAAATGTTAAAAATCACAATAATGCGCAGAAGCAAATTAACGCGTTTAAGAGGCCTCGTTCTTAGTGAGTATCTAAAGCCAGATTTTAAAATGTCACTGAGCGTGCGCACAAAGCAATTTTTTTATATTGCAAATTATCGCTAATTAAACAGCGCGAAGTAAAAAATTTCCATCAGGTTTAATCTTATATATCACAAACATAATTATCATAAAAATAAAAATGGCAGAGAGAGATCTAGAGAGACTCCTCGGAATAAACGTGTTTATCATTAAGCCATGTCACTAAGCATGCGCAGAAACAGTGAGTTTCTAAAGACAGATTTAAACGTGCCACTAAGCATGTGCAGATATCCTTTTTTTAAATTGTAAATTATCGCTAATTAATAGAAATTGCTGTTACAAAAACCAAATTTGACAAGTCTACAGATTACAATATTTCGTTTAAGACAAAAATGAAGAAAATTGATGCAGTAGTTTTCTCTCACGGACTGCCCCAAAAGTCGGCTTAGAAACTTAAATATACAGATGTCAAAAAAAAAAAAAAAAAAAGAGTTATATTGATAAAGTAATTTTTTCCTTTCTTAAGCTTGTAATAGTTTTTTAGGTGTATTATGTCCTTTGTACATATCATTATTTTAAAAGTGGCGCAGTAAATAACAGCCCGCTTTTAATAATTTAGAAAGATGCTATAGCCGCAATACTTTGAAATGTATGGTGTATATTCTTGATTGTATTATAAAACAGGAAATGAATACTGTTCGTTTTTCTTTAAAAAGTATAAATAAAAAAAGCTCCTCTCCTTTATTTGAACACGAAATAAATTTTTGAAAAAAGAAGTAGAGTTACTCTTTTTAAGTGTTTGTTAAAGAGATTCTAAATGACAAAAAAAAAGGTATCTGAGGAACGGCTGCTATTATGCTATTTTAAACGTGATTCAGAAAATAATGCAACCTTAAAGAAATAGATAGGCACCATATTGGAAATCCATAGAGTACATTCTAATAAACATGCATACTAAAACAAAATATTTTCAATTTTTGTCTTTAAAAAAGAGATATTTAGGAATATTCATAAGTCTATATTCATTTTTAAGTCTTTTATTAAGAAATAAAATAAGTAAGACATTTCCCAATTAAAGGTGGAATGAGGAAGTCTAAAGAAAAGAAAAAAGAAGAGACTGTCTTGGGAATATTTGAAGTTATTTCATTCCAAACGTCAATCAGGAATGCAGTCAATTAGAAAAGTTACGATTGCTGTGTCGGTAAGGAATTAAATAAGTCATTTCTCAGTTAAAGTTCGAGTGATAATGTCTAAATGGGAAAAAAAAAGAGAGAGAAACTATCATACGAATATCTGAATCATTTTATTCCAAATGTGAATCAAGAATGCACCCATATAGAAAAGTTACGACTATCATATCGGGAAGTTTGTAGTGAATATTTTGATTCTTTTGAAAAATCTAAAACTTATAACTAGTTTTTTTTGTTTGTTTATCTTACTTTACTAATGAACCTAAGCATTGATAATATTTAGGGATACGCAAATTTCGCATAAAAGATATTGAAATTTCGCAACAACAAAAAAAAATATAAAATTTTGTATTTATTCGCAAAAAAATATATAAATTCAAAAATTTCGCATTTGTTAAAAAAAAAAATTACAATTTTACTTAGTTGTATAGGTAAGTATCAAAATTCTTAGTTAAAAGCTAACATTGTAGTAGTCTCTACATTCTCTTCCTTAAGTCTTTGCCTTCTGTCATTAATTACTATGTTGTACATACTAAAATATCTCAGAATTTACTCTGTTAACGGGACTAGAGGCTTTGTATAGCCTTTGCAAAGTTAAGATAACATTACGTTGCAATTAAAATCCGTATAACATCAACAGCTGTTGATGTTATACAGATTGACCCAGATATGACCCAGAGACTCCTAGGAGTCTCTTGGTTGGCTACTGTAAGTAGATGAAATACCCTTGACTTTGGCGTTCAAGAGACGTTGTTAAATCTACTAAATTGCTCCACAAAACAAAATTTTTAGGTTCGACTCCGGTAAGGACAAACTGTCCGGATGAAAGTAGGAGCAAATCCGAAGAGTGATATTTCTCAGTTAAAGACCGCGGATGGTCTTACTTAAGCAATTATATTAATAAATTATTGCTATTATTACATAATTTCGCTTAAAAAGCCGTTTATCCCCGAGTTTTCGCCGAAAAGTAGTCAAAAAATAATTTCCGCATTTATTCGCTCATATCGGCAAATTTCCCACTTATTCGCATCTGTTTCGTATTTCGTAAATACGAAAATTACGAGTCCCTAATGATAGCATTTGAGTACCTCAGGCGCCAAAAAGGGTTGAACGAGTCCATGCCTCTTTACAGGGTGTATGTCCATATGTGAGTGCATTAAGTCAGTGACTATGCAGAGTGAGTGTCTAAGAGGGTTAATCGCATGGGCCTCAGAGGCATAACCACTGTAGGGGGTTCCCTCCCTTCCCCCTCTATAATGTAAATTATCTCCTTAAAAAAAAGGTAACCTCTCCTAGAAAGGGACTCTAGTTGCACCACTGTCCATCAGCCCCATAGATCTTAGTAGGTCTTGAAACCTCGATATCTATTTTTTTGTGATAATATCACTTAAAAGGATAAATCTACTAAATTGTTCCACAAAACTTGATGGTTGATTTTTACAGTTAGATTTTTAGGTTCGAATCCTGTACGGACAAACTGTCCGGATGAAATTCGGAGCAAATCCGAAGTACATATCTCTCAATGGACCGTGGATCGTCTTAGATAAGCAATTATGTTAACAACTCATTACTATTATTACCTAATTTCGCTTAAAAAGCCGTTTATCACCGAGTTTTCGTCGAAAAGTAGTCAAAAAATAATTTCCGCATTTATTCATTCATATCGGAAAATTTCTCATTTATTCTCATCTATTTCGTAGATACGAAAATTATGTATCCCTAATACTATTAAGAGGTAGAGACAAAGACCTTGGTATCTATGCACTATTCTATTCTCAAACAAGGAACTATATCGATTTCATATCCTCTTGACGTGAAACATGCGATCTCGCATTTCACCAGCTACTCTACTCCGATTCATCAACATGGGTGGCAAAAGGAAGAACTCGTAAATCTTGTGCTTGTTTCCAGAACAGGCCTCGGTCGTCAAATTAACCAACCAACCGTCAGGATAAACCAACCCCCCCTCGAAACCCCTCGAAACGCACCCCTCGAAAAACCCTTTGGTTATTGAGGGCCCTGATGTAAACCTCGCAGTGGTCAGTGAAGCGCGCTATTCAGGCTCTCAGCTTGCGCAACAGCAATCCCTGGAATGTCAGCCACCCACCGGGGTTCCGTGTACCTCAGGCAAAGAACACTGCAATCTGAAAAATCCTGACATTCTAAACGTATGCTTCGGTACCTTCTTGGCGTAGGTCTCGGCTCATTTAAAACGAGGTTCGAGATCTTCTGGGGGAGTTGTTTACCAATATTTCGGGGGGTTGAGGGAAACGAAAGGGAATGTATCATGAGGTGTTCCATGCGTCAGTCGCGAGGCTCAGTTTTCAAGTGTTCTTCAATTTTCGGGAGATTAGTGCGATTTATTACAACAAATAGTTTGTCTGAAATTCGTAATGTCATAAAAATAAGTTTGAGAACTTATCGACTCTATATTTAGGAAGATCGATATTTTAGCTTTCACAGTCCGAGATTTTGCTTTATTTTACTACAAAAGACCCTAGCCTAATTTACAAAATGAAAGCAAACATCATTAAATGCTTTAAAATCATTAAATTTCATTAAATCATTAAAATCTTTAAATGAAATAAAATATTCATTAATTTTATCCAACCTGCTGCTTTTTGAACCAACTAAACGTGAAACTTCTATAAACACCCTGAAACAAACCAAGAATATTAAATAGAGTAAATATCAATTAATTTTTATCAAATTTTTTCTTTGGAGGGAACTAAAAATGAAATATGTATAAATAATTTCGAAGTATACAAACAAGTCATTAAATTACTTTTAAAAATATCGATCAATATTATTCAACATAATGCTTTTTGATACAGCTTTATTTGAAATCGCTTCGAATATCTCTAAATAAACCAAAAGATGATCATGTGGCTCAATAAATCGATCAATTTAATTCAACATTATGCTTTCATTAGAAACTAAAAACGAAATTTTAATGTCATGAAATTAACTATAAATCCTTAAATGATTTAGAAAATCGGTTAAAAATCTTACTGCATTTTGTACATAAAATCCTAAACATAAAATCCCTGAAAATATCTCAAAGTAAACCAATAAATGCTATAAAACATAAGTTGATGATATAAATTATACGATTTTTTTAAGTAACTGAAACTTAATATAAAATCTCTCTTTATTTTATAGGAATTAACTATAAAAAATCTAAAAATGCGGCCAAATACGCTGACAATAAACTATTAAATGACACAGTTTTGCTAAATATTTAAAGTATATAAACGAAATAAAAATAATATCCTCCAAAATATTCAAGGAAAACTGCTCTTCACGACTTCATAATGTGATTCCAGACTCGAAGGAGATACAATTTCCTGATCTCTGAACAGTACTTTATTATGCTTCTAATGATTATTTACCTGACGTAGATTAGAAAATTTTCATTGGTCATTTCCCAGACAAATCTGAAACAGCCATAGAAATGCATGATTAGATTTTTATAGTGACGGCGGGTTTCTTAGATAAAATAATCTATATATATATAACAGTTCCGTAACTGACTGGCTGACTGACATAACGTACAGACCAAACCGCTGGACCTAAAGGGCTGAAATTTTGCATGGCGATTCTTATAGGGTAGCGGTGCAATAAGAATTTTTTTTTTTTTTAAATTCCTCTTAGATTTTTTTAAATTGAACATTTAAGCTGTTTTTGTAACATTCTTTAAAGTTTGCATTTATAATAATAATTCGAGGGTTATAAAATTTATATCACAAGAAAGATCATAAAAATTCCTTTAAAATGAAATCTTTTTCGAATTTTTACCTCCTTTTCGAAAATTTACTTCCATTTTCTGATTTTTGATGAATTTTTAAAACATTAATTTTTAAAATTTAATTTATTAAATGCTGATCACGTGGTTTCTTTTCTTTTTGTGATACTGTAAACTAATTTTGCCTCACATGCACAACAACGAAATAAATTGACAAAAAATATTTTTTTTCTTTCTAATGCACAGACAATTGGACATTATGTTAAAAAAATATTAAAATAGAGGAAAAAAATGTTCCTCAAATTGTGCTATATTAACTCTACTATATTCTTTAGCAAGTTCTATTAGATTTAATTTGAATATTTTCTTCTACATTTTTTTGTTTATAAAATATGCGTTACGATATATATATATATATATATATATATATATATATATATATATATATATATATATATATATATATATATATATATATATATAAATATATATATATATATATATATATATATATATATATATATATATAAATATATATATATATATATATATCGTAACGCATATTTTTATAAACAAAAAAATGCTAGTTACTCATATTAAAGTCCCAAGAATTTTCTTTGTATTATAAAAGGATATAAGATTTCCCTAATGAATGAGATAATAACTTAAACCATGTTTAGAAATAATGAAAGATATTCAAACTAATACTTGAAAATAAAATATGAATTATATGCAAATTTTAAAAATTTTCCATTATCGCACTGATACTCATTTTTAATACACATGTTTTCCCGCAGTTGACCTAACATGATATTTAAAAAAAAAATTAAAACTTGTAAATAGTCTAGATATCACTATATTGCCTAAAATAAGCTCTACATTTCCTAAAACTACGTGCTTCGTGGGAATCCATTTTATTGTGAGGTTAGCCACGATAGGCCCACCGTTGTAGGAGGCCTATGCATGCCATTAGAGGGAAAAAAAGATGTGCTGGTTTTTTTCGCTGAATTATCTCGCTTACAAAATTGTCTATGGCTCTTTGAAATTTTCCCATCTGCCGCGAATTGCGTCGAGTTCCATGAAAAAAGTCAGCGAATAAGATATTTCCATTAGAACCCTCTCTATGAAATTACTTCTGGCGACACAATGTCATTGAACTGTAGCAACACTGTGTACAAAGCATAAATAGTAGTTATTTTTTAAATATCTGATGTGCTTTCAAATAGCCATGTGATGGCGCACCAAAGTTACAGAGATCCTTATTAATTACGATGTTTTTATTAACTCGCTTTCTTGTTTGTGTGTTTGTCCAGTACAAATCTTGCAATCGATTTTTAACTAACTTCCCGACTAGCTAGACATTTGGAGCTTTTAGAATAGCTCAGAACACGATGACAATGCATTCTTTTAATACTTTTAGCCATCTTTAAGTAGAACTGAATTCATTATAACCATGTTTTTATTAACTCGCTTTCTTGTATGTGTGATTGTCATGTACAAATCTTGCAATCGATTTTTAACTGACTTCCCGACTAGCTAGACATTTGAAACTTTTAGAATAGCTCAGAACACGATGACAATGCATTCTTTTAATACTTTTAGCCATCTTTAAGTAGAACTGAATTCATTATTACCATGTTTTTATTAACTCGCTTTCTTGTATGTGTGATTGTGATGTACAAATCTTGCAATCGATTTTTAACTGACTTCCCGACTAGCTAGACATTTGAAACTTTTAGAATAGCTCAGAACACGATGACAATGCATTCTTTTAATACTTTTAGCCATCTTTAAGTAGAACTGAATTCATTATTACCATGTTTTTATTAACTCGTTTTTTTGTATGTGTGATTGTCATGTACAAATCTTGCAATCGATTTTTAACTGACTTCCCGACTAGCTAGACATTTGAAACTTTTAGAATAGCTTAGAACACGATGACAAAATGCATTCTTTTGATACTTTTAGCCATCTTTAAGCAGAATTCCTTTTCAGTTAATTTTGATGTTTGAAAATTTCTTATAATTGCTCTCTTTATTACGGATTTGATCATTTTCTTTCAAGTTGATGGGATAGTTCATCAAAAAAATTTTAAAAAAGTATTTATTAATACATAGAATTGTCAAGTTTATATGATGCAACAGAAAATTTAAAAACATGGTATATAAAAAGTCTTTTTTATCTTGTAATTATTTTGTCATAAGGTTACTTAAAGGCAAACTTTGTCATTATTTGGAAGTATCAGATCTGTTACACACAGCTGTTGGCAGGTTTCTTGGATGATAATTATTTAATATAATGTATAAATATGCATCAGATCAAAGGAATAGTAAGCAATGATACTCGTGTAAATATCCTATTTCACTGATATTATTTCTGTCTAATTTTTTTAGTTAAAATCTCTAATACAATACTAATTAAAAGTAAGAGTTACAAGAAACATTTCTAAAATGGCCTAAAACCGATAGACATGATTAAATTAACGAAAATGTTAGTATTTCCTCTGGCAATATATAATTAGCCCTAAATAATGTCAGAAGTTGTAATTCTATTTAGACGCATTGAAAAGAATTGAAATCGTCCAAATTGAGTTGAAATGTTCGAAATATTCAAAATCCAACTGATATGTTTTAGGATATTTAAGTTTGTCAGAAATATTCCTTATCTAAATGAAATATTCTTATTAGAATTTTTTAGTTTATCAAAATGAGTGCTTTCCAATGAGCATAGATCCCAAGAGCTGCATGATGAATATTTGCTCTAACGTTTAGGTTTTCGTGTAACAGAGCTCATACATGTTCATTCATTCACACTAACACTTAAGGCTGCTATGTACTAACACAATTGGATTCGCTCACCTCAATATTAACCTATGGTGAAAATTTGTCCAAAGATTTCTGACTTGGATTTAAAGATTTTTTTTATTGTACTCCGTAATAGAGAAAGACATTTTACACCTTGGGGCATTTTAAGTTTAAAAAAATGCAAATAATATTTTAATTTAAATTATTCGGGGGAAAAATCTGGTATAGTGTGTTTTAAAACGCTCTAAAATTCCTTTGGTAGACGAAATTTATAAAATGAATCCTGTTGCAAAGTGCAGAAAAAATCAGGCTATCTGAAAATACAATTTTTATTGGATTAGTAGCATTTATGTAACTGTAAATAGTAGACAAATTTATTCCATAGGTTAACATTAAGGTGAGCAAATCCAATAATGTTAGTATACAGCATCCTTAAGGTATTAACAAATATGCGTTCGTGCATTTCAAGGGGTAAATATATATTTTTTTGTGTGTGTGTTTTAGTAACTTAAAGTGGGGACGCTATGATGTACATACTATATATAGGGCGTATTAGAAAAAAATGAGAACAGACCCTGTTATGAACACATTATTTCTTCCAGAGAAGAATTTCTTTTTCCCTACATTTGGCCTTAGCCTTCTAGTAACAACTGCTGCCAATGTTTCCAGCTGAATCTTGGCGTTGATTTCCTGGGGGCTTATTAGGGCTTCATTTTGGGCGTAAAAGAGGAAGGGAGAAAGCAAAAGGGGTTGCTGCGCCATAACCCCTTATCACCCTCCATCCAAACGCCCTCTCTATAGTCCATACATTCCCCCTTGGAAAAAAAAAGGGGAAAAACGAGTGGACCCAGGCTGTAACGAGGGACAGTAGGTGCCCTAGGAAACTCTCTGTAATTTCGTGAGCTCGCAGAAAAAGGGTTTCCACGATAAGAAGCCCCTGTTGAGGGAAGGGGAGGGTTGAGGCCGCGCTGGACACACATGAGTCATAGTTTTTATGCGGGGGAGGCCATAAAAGTCGGGGGTCTTTACCCCCTATCTCAGAATGCCCGCAATTAGGTCTGGCGAATTTTTGGGGGGACGTCGCTTAAGTCGTATTTTTCTTAGTATCGTGTGTCAAACGGCGTATCGAATGTTAGCGATGAGAAGTAGCAGATTGGCAAGCAAATGGTTGTAAATAGAAAATGGATCCGATATCTCATTTCGGGCGATGCGCCAATGGGTTATAGTGCGGTTTAGGGTTGAGGGGGGGAAAAGATTATGTAAGTTTGTACGGTGACGTACATAGTCACACCTAGATCAGCCAAATATATTTTAAGCGAAGAAAAAGCTACAACGATAATGATAAGGTATGTACGCTGATGATAGATATGAGAAATTCATACTGCCCAGGATAAGTAAAAGTAATTATTTCTTGTCACTAGATTCATAATATGTGCAGAAGTGTGTGACAACATAAATCAAGTTTTAACGTACAATTAAAACACAATTCATCTTACGTACTTCGTAAATAATCAGTGTTTCAAGTGCATCTCAGGTCTTGTTTCGGGGGATTATTTTGTAGTCTTAAATAAACAAGGAACTCTTAATTAAATTTTATATTATTTATGCGATCGAAAAGGAAGTTCGATTAAAATGGGAGTCTGACAGCCCTAACCCCGCAAACAAACGTACACATACATGAGCGGTTTTGTTTAGTTTGAAGCGCTACGGTCAACTTTTTGCTACACGAGGGCTAATTAGACCGGGACCTACAGTTTAAAGGCGATTCCGAACGGCTACAAACATCCATGCCAACAATGGGACTCGAACTCACAGGATCTGAACCCAATGCCAGCGCCCTAGCCATTCGGCCATCCCCTGGCGTACATGAACGTCATATGAGCGTATTATGTACGTATATGTATGTATTGATATATGTATTGATATGTACTCAAGGGTGCTCGTAGTAGTCTGGAATCGGCTGTAAATTGTATGCTCCGGTCATTTTACCTATCGTAATGCAAAAGAAGATGCTAGAGCTTCAAGCCAATCAGCCAACCTTGTGACAACCTTGTTTGTGACAAGGTTGACACGGGTACACCCGTCATGACCTTAGAGATCAAACCTCCGGTCTCTTGACATGGAGACAGGCATTCAACCAATTAAACTGTCGCAACGGTACGGGCAAATCTCCTTTTTCATTCTCATTCCCCACAATCTCAAATAGGATTTCATGAGATTTGAGCCCGTTCTTACTGTTTACCAGACACACGTGCAGACCTCTACACCAGGATGCCGTACCTTAATGTGTCTCGTGCACCTCGTATTCTCCAACATCCTAGAGAAACCAAGGACTACCAATTCCTGAATTAAAATCCCCTAATTATTTGTTGGATATCACTGTAAGAACTCGCACCCTTTTAACATTCTTTATTTCACCTAAAAACAACTAAGCCTGCTTGGGGATAAAACCCAGTGCTCCTTCTTGTCGGAGAGATACGCGGATCTTTTCATCAAGTGACCTTTACTCTTCCAAGCGAACCGCAGTATTTTATGAAATATTGAAATCGAGTCTCAAAATCCTCTACTCTCCGGGAGAGTTAAAATGTTTTATGAGTTTTAACATGGAGTAACCCCATTACGTTTGCCTGATGAATAGAAACTTTTCACTTTAACCAAGATTTCTTCTCAGCGTTCTATCCCTCACAGAAAAAAACCCCTTCTTACGTGGCTTGTAACGCATCTTTTTAAAGTGCATTTTTGAACCCTATCTTACTTGAACCCTCTAATATTTTTCGTTGACCCGTTCGCAGGAAATACCCAGAACTATATTAGAGGATGATAAATTATTTCTCAGATTTATTTCATTAGACGGATCTCAGAAGAACGGCACTTTATAGTTATTTATTCTACATCGGCCCTTTATACGTAGAGCTATATATTTTACGGCTTTGCCGTGTATTCTGTAATGGGATATTTCCAGTATAAATTGTTTCTGACTTGTTCCGTTTCAGCGAGGGGTAGCTAAATACGATAGTGATCCCCAAAACCCAATGAACTAGAACTTACGTAAGACAGCTCTCTGAATGAACGGAGAAGCTAATGACCAACAGTAGACTTAGAAGAACATATTGACTGGTTTTATTTTTATAAACTGTTAAAGAATCTGGCTTCAAAGTTAATACTGGGAATTGAAGATGCATCGCTATAAAGGGATCCTACTATTGAATGATATAAAAGTTCCCGTGTGGCTATATAACTAGTAAATAAATAAATAAATAAAAATTTAAAAATCCTTATATTACGTATTTTCTACACCGCGATAGTTTTTCAGTAAATTTATTGGTAAAATTTGAGTTAAATTTATTATGTTCACAATTTTACTGTACTTAAATTAAATTTCTCTTAGTCGTAAAAAAAGAATTATATTTTATTCCAGCTGTATGTTATTCCAGTTTGCTCACATATTTTTTTCGCACTGGGATTTCCCAAATAAAGCGTAGAACACCACCTTTTGCAATTTACCGAGAATGAAATTTAAAACTTTTCTTTTACAGAGCCGTTTTTAAAACCAATGATGAAAAATTCTGATTTGGAGAAAAAAATAAATTCACTGCATGAAAAAAAAAATTCTACAAGTATGGTTTATATTTTCTGCCATTATTTTAACCCATTACCCCACGATGATCGTAATCACAGCTTGGAAATATGTTTATAAACAATCGTTCTCCGTTTACTAATATACAAGGTGCGCCCATATAGTTCTTTCCTAACTCGCCTTATCCTGTTTCTTAAACGAAAAAGCTCCTCCTTGTAAAAATACTGATTAGTTGTTTTATTTTCAGGAACAAATTCGTAGTGAATAAGTCCTTTGTAATCAAAAAATGCAATCAGCATCACCTTAGTCTTTGATTTTGACATCCGTGTTTTTTTTTTGTTTTTGTTTTTGTATGGTAGAATACTGTCCTTTGCACTGTGCACTTTGTCTTTTTGTTTCTGGGTCGTATTGTAGATACCAGGTCTCTCCTCCTGCTATAATACACTTTAAGAAATTGTTGTCCTGTTGCGCAGTAGTCAGCAAATCTTCACAGATCCCAATTAACCAGTATTTTTACAAGGAGGTGCTTTTTCGATTAAGAAACAGAATACGGCGAGTTAGGAAGGAACTGTTTGATTCTGGGCAATGGTTTCTTTTACACGATAGTGTTAGGCCCCATACAACAATTTCTGTACAACAATATCTTGCTAAGCATTCAATTACAGTGATAAATCACGCACCATATTCTCCCTATTTATCGCCAGCTGTTTTTTTCCTTTTTCAGAAGCTTAAGATGGCCATTAAAGGACAAAGATTTGAAAACGTCTCGGATATTAAATCAAATGTTACGCGTATTTTGCGAACGGTTAGTTCCAACGCCTATAAACAGTGTTTCGATGACTTGAAGAAACGTTGAAAAAATTGTATTGACTCCTTTGATGATTATTTTGAAGGAGATAAATGTATGTGAAGCTGAGTAATATTTTTCTTATTTATAAAAAAATATCCGGTTACTTTATGGTCGCACCTTGTATAAAAAAATGTGTTCCTCAAATCCATGTAGCGAAGGGCTCAAATGCTGCAACACTGAAATGTTACTCTGATAACAAGATTAATCGGTAAATATATTTACACGAGGAACGTTGACAAAAATCAAGAAATTTGTGGCAGCAAAGTTAAGCATCTTGGGCATTTTGTTGCGTAGAATACTGAAGAAACAACCATTGCTGTTTCTGAGTTTAAAAATTTTGAGGATCCGAGGAAAATTAAAAGATTGGCCGGTTTTTAAAATAATTATATAGTACTAAATTTGAAGTGGACTGAAAGAAATTTTTAACTATTTAAAAAAGACAATAATTTCTTAATTCGGTAAACGGTCTGAGAACTTATCTTTTTTTTTTCCCCTTTCTTTTTTTTTATATTTACATGGAAGTTCGCATGGCTAAAGAAAGAAAAGAAACCTCTACATAAAATATTTTTCAATCTGCAGTAAAACAAAAACAAAAATTCCATCTAGTTTCAAATAAATATTATACTTTGCTAGGCAAGAGAACATAGCATGCCAAAGTTACACAGGATGAATGACATAAGAATTTATCAAGACAATAAAGCAATGTAATCTGATTTGTCTTGGGAGATATATTTCCAAAATGCACCGAAAAAAATCTGTAAAGTTGATGAAACTAGACGAAATGTTAAGAAATCAATTGATAACTTGAATAGAGTAACAGAGAGTTGAAATTAAGGAACACAATAGTACAAAATACTATTAACGGGTCTAAAGTGTAAAAGGTTTATAACAAACTGTTTATACGAAATATAGCTCGTAATATAGCTTTTAGCTACACTTATAGTAAATCATATCACTGGCCAATTTCCTGTTTAGAAGTTTTACATGTCCACTTGCACAAAGTAGGCAGCCGATCTATCTGGAAACAGTACATACAAAAGCATAAGATACCATCTTTTCAGTTCATATAATCTTAACTCAGTTTCAAAGAAATTTAAAGAACGCGATCCATGCAAAATTTACGAACAGATCTCGACCTTAAGACCTCCAAACAATTAGAAGCGAAAATGTTAAGTTTTGTGATTGGTTGAAATCATTTCCTTACGTGTAAAGATGACGTTACGCAATGCTGACAGACTCAATGTGAATAAAGCCTTAAACTTGCCAATTTAAACCCGGTTTGTATTGTGTCTCATTTCTGAAGCCGAATAGAAAACCCTCTGATAATTTTTTTTAATCTTGAAACTTTCAGTTAGCTTTTAGAAAGTAATGATTTTATCCTCTGTACTAAACGTATATGTACTAAAAACTAAAAAAGAAACTTCTTTGAATCGTAAAGAATCATTCTTCCTTTTTTAGTGTTAGTTCTCGGTATTCAACTATTTTGGAGGGTAATTTACAGTCGAACCCTGGTATAGTGAACCCGGTATATAACGAACTCACGGATATAAAGAACGAAAATTTTTGTCCCGTCGTTTTCCTATTATACGTAATTTAATTAGTATTGTGCCAGTTTAATGCAATCGATTTTAGTCGATTTAATTCATTAATTATCAATTTTTAATAGATTTTATCACTTTTTAATACATCATTATTGAATACACATTGCAACTAATGAGTTATACATTTTGTGAACTCTAGCATTTGTCTTAACGGTTCGGATATAGCGAACCATCGGATAAAGCGAACAAAATCTTTGGTCCCTTGAAGTTCGTTTTAACGGGATTCAACTGTATTTAATTACTCTAATGAATTATAACATATTTTACCCATAATTAAAACTTACTTAGTATGTGCCTCCGAGTTTAGCTTAATTATCTTCCAAAACGCCTCGATATACCTGCTATTGTATTTCAGAGTAACCTTTGACCTCCTGGCACGAGGTTTAACCTCAGAAACATCTTTGTGCTTATGAGATATGCCGAAACATATACATCAATCACTCTATGAACTAAAGAATTCGACACTCTTCAATCAGGATCCCACACCCCCGTTTACTTTCCCACCCCATTGTGCCCACTTTCACCCTGTGTTTGACCAGCGGTCCGTTGGAGAGCCCCGCAGATGCCCTTATTATATCCAGGTGCAAAAAAAAGGGCACCAGTTCTTCATTGGTATAACCCTTTGAAACCTTTAGCGTCATCGGAGGCGCCACGCATACACAAACAAGCGTGGTCAACAAGAAGTGACCACGCGTGCCCTGTTTTTGTAGTGAGAGTGTGAAGTTTCACAGTGCCTTTTTTTTTCTATCCCCAGATGTGTTTTCGTGCTAAAAGAGTTGATCCATTATAGAGCGATTTGTTCGTTTTTGTGATTCATACAAAGGATTTGTGTTATTTTGGAGTACGTTTTATTGGCGAAGTACGGAACAGCCTGATAGAGAGGGAGATTATGTGAAACTTGATAGAAAAAAGGAATTTATCTATTTATTGACAGAAAATTGAAAGTATTGTGTGGTGGAAAGCCGGAAGGGATTGTAAAAGCTGTTATTGACATTATTTTAATCTTACGAACCAGTGAATCCCAAATTTATTTCGGTGCGAAACTCTTGATCACTCATCCAAAAATCACGAAATTCATGTCCATATCTTCTTTACGACTTACATCTCCATAATTTCAATAAGCTTTCAAGCAAGACAAAAATTGCTTTACATAGACAATTTATCCATGATGAAAACATGCATACAAAAACATTAAAAGAAACTTCCTGTTTTTAATTTTTATAATTTTGAAATTGTTGTGAAAAGTTAATAAAAAGAAGATAAATGCGAAAAAATATTGCCAATGATTGAACTTCAATATTTTCTAAAAAACTGTCTCAACATTGGGACATTTATTTGCATATCTAATGAAGTGACCATTTGGCCATCACCTGGCATAAAAAAACATAATCGGATATTCTTCGTAATGTCTTTAACTGGGTATCTTACTTATAAACAGATTCGCTTTCTTCATATTAATAGAAAGTTACAATACGTTATTATCTCACAATATTTTCTCTTTTTTGTCTTCAAAATCATTTAATCAGATTTTAAAAATTGTAGTACACAAAGGTTTTATATATTGTATCTTATAACAAATACAGAGTGTCCGGGCTAAAAGCATTCAAAAGTTATCGCTTATATTTACGGAACTACCCATTAGAATTTTTAAAAAAATATTTAAATAGAAAGAACATTGCACCAAGTTTTAATATCAATCATAGATATCGCTCTGCAACCTTCGCTGCACCCCTGCTTGTCCTACCAGCAAAGATACCAAATTGTTTAATGTGTCTAGACGATGTGCGCAAGCTAGTTGTAGCATGGCAAACGTTTAAATAGTAATCCAGTTCTCTCCAAGTGTTTCGTAGCATATCAGGAGTTATAACACGAATTGCTTGAATGATACGTTTCTTCAACTCATCCACAGTTTCAATTTTTTGCTTAAACACAACGGATTTAATGATTCCCCAAGCAAAAAAGTCTAGTAACTCCTGATATGCTCAGGGCCTTTTTATTGCATGGGCAAATCGGGACTTTTCCCAAGGCCCCCTGATACTAGGGGGCCCCAAAACCCCCTTGGTGTATGCACCTAGTACTTCTAATAGTATGTATAGCCCATTGATAGTTCTTATTTCTAAAAATGTTCGTGAAGGGGGGCCCCCAAATAGCATCTGCCCAGGGGCCCCCAGCGTTCATAATCGGGCCCTGGATATGCTACGAAACACTTGGAGTGAATTGGATTACCATTTAGACGGGCCCTGGATATGCTACGAAACACTTGGAGGGAATTGGATTACCATTTAGACGATAGACGTGCTACAAAAGGTGCACACATCGAAATTTATGATATTATGATCAAAATCTATGATTGATATTAAAACTTGGTGAGATGTTCTTTCTATGTAAATAATTTTTTTTTTAAATTCTAATGGGTAGTTCCGTAAAAATAAGTCATAACTTTTGGATACTTTTAGCCCAGACACCCTGTATTTATAGTTTATGGGGTAATGTATCCTTGATTTTACTTCGCTATTCATTTATAAAGTTTAATTCAATGATATAACACCCAGATGAACTCTGCAACCTTCGCTGCACCTCTGCTTGTCCTACCAGCAAAGATCCCAAATTGTTTAATGTGTCTAGACGCTAGAAAAGGTAAATGTACTTCCTAATGAAAATATGGTTCGCAAAAACTTTACCTTCAAATCTACCGTACACGGAATCATTCTTTTGGCTTCATCTTCAGTAGTTCTGCTTCATCACCCTCCGCAAGTTGAGATGTGGTCATTGGGCGCAATTGCCCCACGGAATGGGCTACAAGAAAAACAGGTTACTTTAAGATGTTTTTCCTCGTCCTGACAGGCGGGAAAGGGAGTTACGGCGATGTTTCAATATACGACCGAATAAAGGGACCCTCGCCCGAAGAGCCATTTATGCAGCGAAGAACTTGATCTTGAGTTAATGAGCTAAAGGGCGAGGAGCACCACTGCGCTTATTTCGAAACGGAAGCAACGAGTCGTAATGCGAGTCTCCAGTCCACGATTTATATTTGTTACAAAAGAAACACGGGCATTAAATTATTTTAGCTTTGTGGTAGGTTATTTCAATTACGAAGGGAGATAGGGATCGATAGGATTCTAAACTGAATTCGAAGAACTTTCCTATGACAGGATCATCTTCTGTTTGAAATGTAGATTGTCTAAAACTTATCAAGAACTCGGGATGCAAAAAGGTTTCGAATTATATCGACTACTCCTTTTGCATTTATGAAAATTTTCTCTATTTAAAGTACAAAGAGCTCTCATGAGAATCGAACTCGAAACTTGTTCTGTCTAGGACATTATTCAACTTTTTTTTTTCCAATGCAGCAGGCGATCGGACATTATCCTAACGCAATACTCACCGCTGAATTGCTGGCCATTTATTTAAGGGAGCACCGTATAGGCGGACCAACATTACTCCCTATGAACCGGTCCCGTTATTTTGAACCGAGTTAAGCGACGAGACCGGAACACTTGACCCGCACCTCCAGAGGGTATTTTGGGACCTTGGAAGGCATTGCAGCTACGACAGATTTTTTCCGTGCACCAGCCACTATTAGTGTACACATCGATGGTTTTGTCGGCGACGGGCATCATCGAACAAACAACTTGCAGGTCACTGGCTCGCTGCTTTTGCCAACCGATCCATGTTGTAATCATCTTCACTTATGAGACTCACGTTCCCTCAATCTAAGAGTCTCCTTATTACCATTCGATAACATTAATTTATAAAGGTAACGTCAATAAAAGCACTCTTTCATTTATTTAACTTATTCCTACAGTTTAATGGGACGATGGTCAAGGCGTTTTAATAGAGGTATGCCCGGAGTAGCCTAGGGGTTTGAGCGTCGGGATTAGGTACAAAGGGAGCTCGGTTTGAGTTTCCAATAAGCAGCACTGAATGCTATCGCGTCTACGCTGGTTATGGGCACGTTCAATCTGTAGATTAGGAAGTCCCTCCGTGGAGTTTTTAAGGGTAGGAGGATGGTACGAGCCACCAGATGTCGCCCCTGGGGGTGCTTGATCCAAATTGGGGTGACAATGGTCAAAATGTTGGACTCCAACCCTTGTGGTGCCCAGTTGGCAAAACTTGAGCCACGCCCCTCCACCCTGAAGAGGCATAAGTTGAAAAAAATAAAATAAACACACATACACACACACACACACATCTATATATATATATATATATATATATATATATATATATGTGTGTGTGTGTGTGTACGGATAAATAGGCTTTGTTCTAAAGACAGTAGGAATAAGCATATTTTAGAATTGTTAGTTGTGCTAAAACGTAATTATTACCCCGATAGTCTTTCAAAGCACATAATTGGCTGTTTTAGATTTAATGAATAGCTTTTTCTGTTGCATTTAATTAGTAATACAAACTAAAAAGATAAATTAGTGAAAATAACTACTAAAAATTAAAATTAATTAATAATAATTAAATACTTAATTAAAAATAATATTAAATAATAAATAATAATAAATTACTCTTAGTAATAATAAATAACTAATTTTAATTTAGGTTTATTTGTCCTATAACACAGTCTCCATAGTAAGTCTGCTTCTGTGATTCCCTTTGCTCCATGGTTGCAAGTTTTGTGACGTCAGTCTTCTTGCAGTTTCCTATTCTTAACTTCCACTTTGTCTAGCCCCAGGCTTGGATTTCTTTGATTAAGTAACTAGTTATTCAATAATTCTATTTCTAATGGATTGTACGGTGTCTAAGTATGTTTATTGTTTAGATCATACTTATCAGAAACAATCCATTGGTTTTTAGACAGTATGCATTGGTAGACAGTAATCCATTGGTTTTTAGACATCAGCACCGCTGATGAAGAGATGCTGTCTAAAACCTTTTTAATATTTAATACTTATCTTTTCATGTTTTTAGTTCCTGGCTGTAAGTAGTTTTAGAGCTCATACCGGTTTTTCACTTTCAACTTTGTCTTATATATATATATATATATATATATATATATATATATATATATATATATATATATATATATATATATATATATATAGTTTGTTATTAGTAAACTGACAGTACTTAGAACGAAATAAAGTAAGATCTACTTCACCCGTGAGGAAGTTTTTCAACTCCTCGATCCAGCTTGTTTTCGAGAGTCATTTGGTCTATCCAATGAACACAGTACCCCCACTATCCGCTCAGATATACGTTTATACGCATAAATTGAAATCACAAATGTTTATAAATTCTTATTTATGTGTGCAACTGTAGTTGTACACTTGCAATGAAACAAAAAATACCATTATGCCAATATGATTTTTTGTACAATAGAGTGCCCAAAGCAGCCTATTAGTTTGCGCGCCTGAATTCGGGATTGGGGATACTCGGTTTGAATCTCGAGAAGTGCCACAGAATGCCTTCTTAAAACCGTAGGCCGGAAAGTCCCTGCATGTGGTATGTGAGTGGGAGGGGGGTAGGAGCCCACCGGATGTCACCCATACGGAAACTTGATCGAAATTTAGGTGGTAGCCGGAGTGGTTTTGGTTCACCTACACAGTGTCTTCATTACAAGCAACCAACAAATTTCACGGTTTCATCGGGCGAGTGTTGAAAAAGAAATATGCCTTCCATGTTAGAAAAATATTATTTCAGAATAGAACTCATGTATTAATTAGAAAAATTGATTATGTTGAAATTTATAAATTGGGTATAGATCACTTGCCTAGTTTGCCTTATTTATCATTGATAGAATTATTGTCGGAATTCACAGAATATCTAATAATGCAGGTGTATAATTTAATTTTATGTTAAATTTGTCACTTTTATATTAACTTTTTTGCTAAGTTTATTTGTAACATTTTATTAAAGTTGTTTAACATAAATATTTTGTTTATTCAGAAAATTAAACCCGTTTACGCCTGTAAAAGAGTAAATTGGGAGAGGGTCCTTTACAATTTAATTTTTTTTTTTTTTGGGGGGGGGGTGGTCTCTGGCCAAAAAAAGGTTAAGAACCACTGCTCTAGAACCTTTTACAGTAGCTAAGTCGGGAGCAACTCTTTGTACCTGTCCAACGAATGAAACCGAGTACCTCCTACTTTCTGGACAGACGCGTCAATAATTACACTTAGTGATGTCATGATCTTCACTAATAAATGTCATACTACGTTTGCGCGGAAAATTCATTGATGAATCGCCATTTTGTCAGGGAACAACACTATAAACCAGGATATCTATCAATTGTTTCCCCAGAACGACTTTTTCAATATGAGCGCGACCCCCCATCCCACGATATTGTCTCTTCTGGAATGGAATATTTAGCCGCAAAACGGCGCCATTTTTCTCGTAAAACGTTTTTTATACATTGCCTCAAATTTTATCTATTCCACTACATTGCATTATACTATTTCAGCGGGGGACAAAAAAACAGAAGAGGCGAATCTATAAGTTTATTTCATTTTTTACGCTTCCGAGAGATACATAAAATGCACTTTTATCGTCCGCGCTTTGAAGAAGACAACGCCGGAAGAATAGCAGCAAAAAAATTTCGGTCTCTTAGGGTCGTTTTTATTGAAAAATGCCAGGACTATATTTGTTATTTATACGCAACATGGGGAGTAAATATATTTAATATTTGCCGCGGAGGAAAGCCATTATTTAAAATAGACGCTCCGGTATAATAAACCAGCAAGACGTGAAATCGACTGTAATTGTTTAATGGTATTAAAATATAACTTTGGATTACCTGGAGGTGCATTTTGGTAATCCAGTAGGGGGGGATTTTATTCAAAATAGATCTCCAGAGGAGAAAATTCTATCGGGAGATTATTTTTGCTGTTTGGGGCATTTTAAAAAGGCCTGCGAAAGAAAAAAGATAAAATGGGAAAGATATTTTGATGCAATAAACACTGTCGAAATTTAGAGAAATTGAGGCTAACACCAGTACAGTATGTCAGTCAAGTAAAGATGTCAGTACCAGTAAAGATTGGTACCCAGTTTAAATGTATTTCGGCAATGGTTTCAAACTCAGGCTGCCGTCACCTGTGGGATGGTGATTAAGAGACGAGAAATAATTTCTGAATTTTAGTGTCTACACATTTTCTAAGATTTTTTTGAGATTATCTTAAATGATTTTATCCTTGGGGAATTCCTGAGCTTAGAAATTGGCTAATGTTACGATTATGTGGTAGTGCGATTAACAATAATAAATATTTTATAGTCATTTAAAGGATGTTGAATTATTGAATTAAAGGATGTTAAATTGAGCTGTCTTAGCGCTTTTATTGAACTTACACTAAGTACTAAAGCAGACTTATGTACTGGAACCTCAGAATTATTCAGTCAAAGCAATGCTGATTTTGTAATTGGTAACTTGGTACGCCTAAACTGGCTTAACTGAATTCCAGTATCTTTTTTTTTTTAGTATAATTCCGAATAATATTTCCAGTCTAGCCCCAATCAATACTTCTCTCTAGTTGGCATTAACGTTTGAAAGAATAATCTTAACTAACGCTTTGTTCTCACAAACTGTCAACGACTAGAAGTCTCTATTTAAAGGGACTCTGCTGTTGACTATGTTTTTCGCCTGAGAAAATCTCGAACGTGACCAGGAGGAATTTTACAGCTGACGTCTCACATAAAGTGGATCTAATCTCCTTTGTCCTTTGAAGACAGGAGACTTTACTTGACAATTGGCATTCAGCGTCCCATGAACGTTCAATGGGATTTAAGTTTGGCGAAAGGGATTTCATGAAAAGCAGGACATGCCACCGTCATTTTCTACAAATACTGGTTGATTTCATTTGCTAGATGATTGGGAGCACTATTCTATTGAAACAGACCAAGCTGCATAGGAGAAAAGTTTGTAAACTTGGGAGGAAGATAATCAATTGTGGTTTGAATGATATCGCGCAAAATCACATTCTCTTCCGGTACAGGTGCAGCCAAACTATGCGCCGCAAGCTAGAAATATCAAAACTTTTTCTATTGGAAACAAACGCTCTGACCGTTACTTTACAATCGGCTTAAGCGTCGCCGTTTTTAACAATAAGCCGTTGTTAACAAGCCGTTTTTAACAATAAGTGAAAGGGGATTTACCGGACTATATTATCAGTTGTATATTTCATCGACTGTGATCTTGTTATCACTGGACATGACGGTATTCTTTGGTAGATGGGAAAAGGTTTGTGAAAAGCAATCGGACTATGGAATCCAACTCTGAAGAGTTTCTGGGTTCAGCTATTAAAAGAGCGTATTTCCTATGACTAGAGTAAATATTTTCATTCAGCTGTCTAGCAGTTGCCCTTCTGTATTTCTTTGTACAGCGAACTAATGGACGAATCTCTATATTATATCAGCGATTACTTTCCTCTACAACATTTAGTTGACGATTTTCCTATAGACTGGCAAGCTGTTATAAAACCTTAGAGACTGTTCCTCGAGTAACAAGACTAAGTGAAAATTCAACTTTTCTGGTAACATGCATACCTGCCAGCCTCGAGCCCTGGTTAATAACAGCGAGATCGAAATCATTATATCTTAATGCCATTCGAACTTGCAATAAAGAGCGACATATTTCAGTTTGCACTTGCTCATTCCATCTCCAAAAATGTATTTGAATGTAAATTGCACCCGCTATTGTTGTGTCGTATACGCTGCATTACAACTGATAAAAACGTGACTGTGTATACAATTTTTCAATTAACTTCAATCACTATCTTGATATCGAAAGGTTTTAAGCAAGAATCTTTCAGAAAAAAATCGCAACAAATTGTTCTTACTTGAATACATAAATTCTGAAAGGAAAGAAATAATATTTTGCCCATTAGTATAAGTCTAAATCTAGTATATAAATTGTGATAATATCCTTGTTTATGCTACAAAAAGTGGAATAAATTATGCTTGAAACGGATAAAAAGTAAATCTGTTTAAACTGATTGCAAACAGGAATGCAAACCGATTTAATTTCAGAAGTTATTTATTTATGATCATGATAACATTCTATGCTCATTATAAATATTTTTAAAGTATTTCTATATACTTTTAAAACAACAACGGTATCTAGAGAGAGATCTTAAAACTGAAACAAATCTAGTTTTAAAAAAAGTATTGAATTTAATGTACTATTGAATAAGAGGAAAATCAGTATCTTAACCAGGCGTTTTCGGTTATATTGTTCTGAAATATATGCACATACCTGTATTCCGGATGAAAATATATTTTGATATTTAGAAGTATAATTTACAGTCTATGGAATAATGCCTCCTGCATTGCTTATTTTTCTAAATGGGATAAGACGCTTGTAATGGGCATCATCTACATGGCGTGGGGAGTGCCAAAAGATGGTAGTTTGATTTCTATACCAGCCATAGTTTGTTTTTAATGATATGAAAAAAATAACGTCAATGGATGCTCTGTGAGATATGGTGTCATTATCACTTACTCGTATTCAGAGACAATTTTCAGAGCACAGTTTTACCACTCCGAAATGACCAGGAAAAGGGAAACTTACAGAAAATTTTGAAGTGAAAAAGAGCAAAGAAAATCCAACAAGAAATTCTATTGATCGATATTTTGTCCGAAAATAAAGTTTAGAACAGTTCATGGCTTTCTTCTTAAGCAATGAATACAGGGTACATTAAACCTTGTAATATCACGTTACTTTCATCTCTCGATTTTAAGAAAGTCTGTTTCGATTGTTCTTCAGTCGGATTTAGATCCCGACTCAAATAAAGCCGATCGAACATCCCAAATTCGTTCTGAGGCCGGAACTTCTAAAAATTTCGAGAGCAAACGTTGTACATAGATTTGTAGCCCGATTTGGGCAAGTAACATATGTGAAAGTCTCTCACGGTCTGGAAGTATGACTGCCATAATTAACTACAGCTTCACAAACTTTTAAAATGAAAACGAATTACTTTCAAGATGTTTCATGATGTCTTATGTGGCGGTGAAAAGAATAGTAAATAAATACTACGTACATGTAGCGCGTGGGAGATTATAGTATGGGGTGTGGTTAGTACATTGCAAGAATTAAATTAGAATTCGTTGTGACCTTAACGATTGAAAACAACTCTGGTTAAAATGAAATCTTGATTTATTGAATAGACATATCACATAAATTACACAATATAAATCTCATTGACCAACTATACATTAATCAAATACTATCATACTTCATTTACAATAATCCGCTTCATTATCTTTAATCAATGACTCGTATTAATTCATAGGTAATTCATAATATACGTTCTTAATTACTAATTATCCTTAAGTCATTCAAATCATCAATACACTGTTACTCAATAATTATTATTAAATCATATTCAAATCATTAATTCGATCTACCATAACACCTCGTCTACGTTATATTATACATTACCCTCTCCAACTTAATTCACTGTCGCGCAATATGTTTTTAAATTGCACTCATTGTGACACTAAAGTGAAGCAGTGATTTGTAAGGACAAGAGGGAAATAAAGGCCCTACCTCATTTGACGATCATCATCGTATCAGATGACATCATCATATCGTCTACACAAATTGTTCAGACACATAGTTCATCATTTTATATGATGAACTTTCATGAAATGTGAGCATAAAGCATGCGCGTAAAGTACCATCGATTTAGGATGCATAATATCTCTCACACGATAATAAACACACTTCAGGAAGTAAAATGTTATTGAACAACTTTAAACTTCTGCTAATTATAGTTTTACGAGTCGGAAAATGCTTTTAATTCAGATAAAGGTCCGTTGCCTGCTTACAGATGGCGTCTGCAGGTGTGTGACTACTTAAATTAGCCTTAGATAATACACAAAGCCTTAGTCTTAAAAGCCACATATACAATCTTTGTTGTTGTTAAGTCCCCTGGACTAAAAAATGCTAGACTCCATGAGGCTCTGTCGTGTGACAAAACACTACAAATTCATGACGGAGGGGAAAATTTGCAGCTTCAAATTGACCGAGGAACCTGAAAACAGGGAGAAACACTGACGAGACCTTTATTTGCCTGATAGTTAGGGATGCGTAAATTTCGCATAAAAAATATCGAAATTTCACAAAAAATACAATAAATAAAATTTTGCATTTATTCGCCAAAAAAAAATATATAAATTCCAAAACTTCACATTTATTAAAAATAATTGCAGTTTTATTTACTTGGATAGGTAAGTATCAAAATTCTTAGTAAAAAGCTAACATTGTAGTAGTCTCCACATTATGTTCCTTAAGTCTTTGCCTTCTGTCATTAATTACTATGTTTTACATACTAAAATATCTCAGCATTTACCCTGTTAACGGGAATATAGAGACTTTGTATAGCTGCCTTTGCAAAGTTAAGGTAGCAGCATTTCGTACAATTAAAATCTGTATAACATCAACAGGAGTCTCTTGGTTGACTACTGTAAGTTTCTGAAATACCCTTGACTTTTGGCGTTCAAGAGACGTTATTAAATCTATTAAATTGTTCCACAAAACTTGATGGTAGATTTTTACAGTTCGATTTTTAGGTTCGACTCCGGTAAGGACAAACTGTCCGGGTGAAATCCGAGGGAGAGTGAGATCTCTCGGTTGACCGCTGATGATCTTACTTAAACAATTATGTTAATAAATTGTTACTCTTATTACCCAATTTCGCTTAAAAGACCGTTCATCATCGAGTTATCGCCGAAAAGTAGTAAGAAAAATAATTTTTGCATTTATTCGCATCTATTTCGTAAATACGAAAATTATGTATCCTTACTGCTAGCGTTTAGCTGGAAAAATGGATGCAATCTTTAAATGTTTCGAAGTAAATGCAACCGAAGACAAACATTGCAGTCCGAATGCAATTACAGAAACTCTTTTCGAAACAGCTTCACAAAACACGTCCTTTGTGCATGAGTAGCATCATATGAAACATACATACGTGAGGAAAGGATGTAAAGCACGTTTGTCTGGTATTCTGCAGTATTAACGCCATACGCATGTTTAGAAAAATGATCTGGCTTGGCACCAGTTGGTCTAGAGATTTGTCGCTCCATATGTTTTTGTGTATTTGACTTCATTAGGTCATATTCAAAGTTATTTCAAAGGTTTTCAATTTGTGTTTAAACAACAAATCAGTCTCAGGTCTTCATTGAATAAGTTTTGTAAACTGACTCAGTACTTTTTCAATCAAGCTGATTACTTTAGCTCCTTTGAATTCGTACCTTTAGGTTGTAACTTTAGGATACTAAACTTGTTTATACGTTTGACTTATGGTTTTTTTGTCAACTAAGGTTTATCAACGTCCTACCTTTTATATATGTACAGTCGAACACCATTATAACGAACTTCAAGGGACCAAAGATTTTGTTCGCTTTATCCGGTGGTTCGCTATATCCGAACCGTTAAGAAAAATGCTAGAGTTCACAAAATGTGTAACTCATTATTTGCAAAGTATATTCAATAATGATGTATTAAAAAATGATAAAATCTGTTAAAAATTTATCATTAATGAATTAAATCGACTTAACTAGATTACATTAAATTGACACAATACTAATTAAATTACGTACAATAGGAAAACTGCGGGACCAAAATTTTCGCTCGTTATAGCCCTGAGTTTGTTATATTCCGGGTTCGCTATAACGGGATTCGATATGTGCCAGCTCTCCCGAATGTTACGTAGTTTTTACGGAAACTATACCTGTTTTATGATTTACAGCCTGTAAACCGATCTCATAGCTTTTTTGGCTTTGTCTGATCACAATAAAGACAACATTTAGTTGAATTCTTAAAAATAAAATTTCCTTTCCTAATAATCTTATTTATATATATATTTAAATTTTCAAATTCTTAAGTGCTTGTAGAAATTTTGAAAATTTTTGAAATTTTTGAAGCCTAAATGATTATATTTCTTGTGATTAGTATCTGTCTTATTTTTAGAATTATGAATTTTATAATACATAGCTCAAAATAATGAAATAATACAGCTTAAAATTATATGTGTTTTCAACTAGCTTCGGTTATTTTGGGAACAAAAAAGAACGATTTTTATTTAAGTTCTTAGAAATAATGTAACTAATTTTACAAGAAAATTGAATTTCCAACCAATAATCTCACCTTTGACTAAGATTATCGTTCTTTTTTCTTTCCATTGTTTGAATTGCGCGACCCTGATAAAATTTTCTCTAAATTGGTACAACTCTAAATTGGTACAAATTATATGCTTGATTATCAAAAAAGTCACCTTGCAATCTTTTGACTTTCCTCTGAAATCTTCTGAATACTTGTTTCAGTATGTTGGCCGTGTGCCATCAAGTATTAGAAATGAAAAACAAAGTGAATCAATCCACCATTACAACAATGATAACTGCAGAATATTCTCCATTACGTTATACATATATAATTTAAAATTGAAAATACATGAAAGAAAATTAAAATTACAAGTGAAATTAGTATTAAAGGTAATATTTCCTTATCAGAGGCTCCGACTTTATCACAAAATGATGATTGCTCCCAAAGATGTTATCTTTAATAAAAAACACATTTTTCCTTTGAAAAATCCTTCAAGAAATAGTGAAAACAGCTCAGAGGTGTATCCTTTCAAACACAATCCATCGTTTAGTGATAATGTAGTTGTTAATCAAGTGTCGTTAAACTTCGAATGCTATCATTTAACTTTATTTGACATTCTTTCATTGTTTGAAGTTTGGAATTATATTGTTAAAGGAAGGACTCACAACCTAACACAAAAGGACATCTAGAAAGAGACACTGTATGCGTTTTTTATACTTTTTTTTTCATTGCTGACGGAAAATTCTAGTATGATTTATAAATGACAAAGAACCCAAAATCAAGCTATGTTATTGGTTATAGCCACTCATGCCCTGAGCGTAACGGAGAATCAACTGTTTAAAAGCCAGACATCTGCATATATCAATGACCGACCTACCTTGTGGGGAGGTGTTATTGAGCAGTTAAGTGTCAGAGACTGGGATTTTGCTTTTTAAAAGATTTTGAATACTTTATATATCCAATATCTTACTATTAACAGCTGAAGGTAAACAAATGTTAGTTTGTGAGTCAGCAGACACGGGGACGGGCTAATCTCGCGAACCGATCATAGCAGGATATTGCGACTGGTACCGATGGACGCGGACGGACGAGACGCGTGCACTGGTGCCACCCTCAACTTTCAAAACTTTAAACTTTTTTAATTATTAAATTAAAACCGCCGAACTCAAAAGAAGCAGACAGCAGAAACAGATGGCATTCCGGGTGGGCCAGCTTCTTTCCGTTTCGCAAATTTCCACTATTTTCATGCATGCAAAATTAAACTTTTTCGTCCACCAATCGACAAATTTTCTATTTCCATGTGTTTTACAACTCTTTATCTTTAAGAATATACAGATTTTTATAAAGTTAACAATGTTTTTCATTGCAAACGAAGATTTTTCCCCAAAGCAGTTTTCCGAATTTCACGAAATCGACAATTTTGATGGACAAATGTTTCGGTTTTCTGCACCTATTAATGTCGATTTTGCGATTTAGCGGCATTTGCTAGATGTTCAGCTTCCAAAATATACCAAATACAATTAATAAAATAAATGTTATCATTATAAAAAAGCGGACTTACAAAACTCTCTTTTGAAATTTTCCGCGCTGATCGCCATAGTATCTTAATGTAACTGAATGGGGAGTTCGTAATTTTTCACCTTATTATTTTACTCACTAATAATTCCAGCAAGTTCGTGAAATTTGTTTCTAATTAATGAGCAACTGATGAGGATTTTTCCGCCACCAATTTTGAATTCCTGAGAACTGTCTTTCTATTTTTTTAAGCACTTTCTCGCCCATGAGATTTTCTATTTACATTCGGCCATGTTGCCAAAATGAAAAATTATTAGTTGAGAACGAGTCATTTAATAATTGAAATCCAGAAATAATTTTAAAGCACCAGAAATAATTTTAGTTTCAGGAAGGGAAAAGCTAAAACCTTTAGAATTTTTTTCTAATTGAATGAGGTTCTTTCTTTGTTTAAAAAGCAAAATTTGAAAACGGAAATTAGAAAGAATTATTTCAAAAGCCAAAAACCAAAATTTGAGAAAGAGAATTTTAAATCATTATTTTGTTTTTTAAAAATTCTAATGTATTTTTAAAAGTGATTAAACAGTTTTCAGTCTGTAAGAAATAAAACCATTTCATTTTAAATCGAAAATGCAACACATCGGGTTGCCACTCAGCTAGTACTATATATCTATTGTTAAATGAAGACCGAACTTATAATTTAAGAATGAATGCATGGATGAATGAATATATATATATATATATACCGGGTGCGTCATAAATTCGTGCAAAGTTCAAAAATTCATAATAAAAGAAGTAATGCTCAGAAAATTTTTGTGTTTGCGCCAATAAGGTCAGAGGGACAATGGATTTTTTTCCATGTAAAAAAAAAAGTTTCCAAAAGGGACCGAAAGAAGGCGGTCACACATTATACTGAGACGTTTTATGCAAATCAGGGAAACTCAAACAGATCACAATAATATGAGACTGTGCATTTATTTTAAAGTAACAGATGTTCAACATTACTACCAGCACAAGGAAATAGGCAAGTGAGGCGCGTTACTAAGCCCATTACAGCAGATTGTAGCATCGATGGTAGCGACTGTCTGCCGAATGGTCATTTTTCAGTTCCACCAAAGTGGTTGGGGAGCCCCGGCACACATGATACTTTAACTATCCCCCCAACTAAAAATTTTCTGAGGTCAAGTCTGGTGATCGTGAGGGCCACTGAACCTTACAACCGCGACTTATAGAACTCGGTCTTCAGTGAAAGATTCCAACAGGAACGTCTTGATATCACGTGAAATGTGATGCGGGGCATCATCCTGCATGAAGGTGACAACAGGTAACGCATATCTTTCCAGCAATGCAGGCTTAACGTGGTCACGCAAAAGCGCCCTCTATCGGGTACTTTTGGATTTTTTTTTTTTTTTTTTTTTTTTTTTTTTTTATTATTTTTTTTTTTTTTCCCTCCATGGAAAAAAATCCAATGTCCCTCTGATCCTATTCGTGCAAACAAAAATTTTTCCCGAGCATTATTTCTTTTATTACGAATTTTTTAACTTTGCACGAATTTATGACGCACCCGGTATATATATATATATATATATATATATATATATATATATATATATATATATATATAATGATCCGAATTGGGTCATCTCTTGAAGAAACACGATCAAGGCCGAAATTAAATGCGATTCCAATTCACAAAGAATAACTAAAGTTTATTTCATGAAAACAACAACATGTTACTCGCATCGAAGCCAACCCGAGTCCCTCGCTGTGCGCGAATATAGAATTAAGTCAAAGAGGGGTTGCCAGGAATTGGCGGAGAGAGTTAGTATATGGAAAGGCGGAGCAACTCGCCAAGGTGACAGAAGGTTACCACATTTAGAAAGAAAGTTCAGATAAGGGCGATTAAAGATTATTAATAATATTATCACACACACACACACACACACACACACACACATATATATATATATATATATATATATATATATATATATATATATATATATATATAAATAAGAATAAGATGAAAGAGAAAACCAGTAATAGCTCTAAGCTACATGAAGCCAGGAACATCCAACATGTAAAGATAAGTATGAATACGGTTTTTGACAGCATTTCTTCATCAGCGGTGTCAATACTGTCTAAAAACCAATGGATTGTTTCTGATGAGTATGATCTATTAAATAAACACACTCAGACACCGTACAATCCATTATTAACAGAAGAATTGAATAATAAATGAATTAAGTTTGAATAAAAGTACTTAACCAAAGAACACCAAGCCTGGCGCTAGTCAGAGTGGAAGTTAAGAACTTGTAACCGCAAGATGACTGACGTCATAACTTGCAACCATTGAGGTAGTGGATACTCAGTTACAGACTTACTTAGGTAACTTATTTTAAGACTATTATTCCATTATTTATTTAGTTTTATTATTGTTACTACTATTAGTTAATTATTTTTTATTATTCTTATGTTTTTATTTTTGTTTTTAGTAGTTATTATTTTTATTTTAACCTATTTATGTTTAACTTATTAATGCAACAGAACAAACTATTCATTAAAGCAAAAACAACCAATTATGTTTTTGGATAGACTAACTGGGTAATTATTACTAGTTAGCACAGCTTTCAAGTCTATTATATGCTTAATCCTATTGTCTTTAGAACATAGCCTATTTATACGAACTAACTGATTTACAATAATGTTATTAAAAACAGATTTATGTAAACAGGTTAGATAATTTTGAAATTTAACAATATTAAAATTATATTCAGATATTTTGTCGTATAAGTCATAAGTTAATTTATTGTTAGTACTTAATTTAATATTGATATCTAGAAAGTTTACATTAATATTATCATGGCTACTTTTAATTAGTTCCAAATTAGGAGGGTAAAAATTTAAGTCTATAGGGTTATTACTTTTATTTATTACTATTATATCATCTATATATCTAAATATATTGTAATTGCTATTTTCTATATTATTAATTTCAAAATAATATAAGTATAAATTAGCTAGCATACTTGAAGCATTACCACCTTGTGGTACACCTTTGGACTGTAAGTATATACTATTATTATGAACTATGTAATTATGTTTAGTTACTAATTCTAGGAGCCTATTAAAACGAGTTAGTTTAATTTCGTTGTTTAAGTATTGAATATTATTTTGTACTAACATTATGATTATTCTATTTAAATCAATTATATCAATATTATTAAATAGATCTTTAAAATCATAAGTTACAATATATTTACAGTCATCTAATGTTTGTAGTTTTCTAATTAGACTATAGCTATTATCAATTATACCACAAATATATATATATATATATATATATATATATATATATAGAGAGAGAGAGAGAGAGAGAGAAAGAGTGAGAGACAAGGGGAGATGGGATATATATGCGCGCATAAAAATAATTTTTTGAAGGTGTTTTAGTAAATCGAGTTCTTTATAGCCGATTACTCAAATTTCATTTACTTGTTACAACACGATTAACTCAAAGATTTTTTTAATTTTATGCAACTTGCCATTAGTTTATTCAACAAAAAAACTAATTTTGTACCACAACAGCTTCGCTGGTTTAGTTGTTGGCTGAAGAAAAAAAAATATATTTAACCACAGAAATGACGCCATTTCGCTCGTAAACTGTTCTTCATACGTTGCCAAATATTTTATCTATTCCACCACATAGCGTTATGCCACTTAAAAGGGGCGAATTCCCGAACCTCTTCCACGGGAAAAAAATATAAGGAAGTCCATAAATTTATTTCATTTTTTAAGCTTCCGAGAGATCCATAAAACGCCCTTTTATCGCTTCGGTCCGTAGAAGACAATGCATAAAAAAATACACTTCGATCGCCCCGGTCGTTTTTATTGAAAAAAGCTTGCCCACAGTATTTGTTATTTATGTGCAACATGGGGAATAAAGAAATTTAATACTCAGTGAGTGAAAAAAGTAAAATGTTTTATTTCACATTGATGCCCGAGAAGTAAAGTGTTCCGAAATATGGTGGCGAGCAAAAATTGCCCTGCATAAAAGCAATTCAAAATGCAGTCTGTTTGCCTCGAAAACCACTGATCTTCGGCTTCTCTTTTTAATGAATTATGTGAAGTAATTTAGCATACTCTCTGAAGGAAGATAGATTGTTATTTATTCTAGTTGTGTCATTCCCATTCAAAGCGAATTATTTTTTTTTTAACGCAATAGTGGTCACATCCCCATATTTCTAAATGTTATTTCATGAGATAAAGTATCTGTTTTTTTTTATTTGTATAAAAAATATATGTTTATAAATATGATTAATTTCAGTTTCTAATCGCAACATATTTATGAAACAAACACAATATTCTCGCCATTCAGCATGAAAATAATGTTACATTTAAAATGAAAGTTCGTGATCAAAGTATCTTATCCCCATCAGAGCCATGCAATATTATACTGATTTATTTAACTTCATAAAGAGTTACAGTCGAACCCCGTTATAACGAACTTCAAGGGACCAAAGGTTTGGTTCGCTATATCCGGTGGTTCGCTATATCCGAACCGTTAAGGAAAATGTTCACAAAATGTATAACTCATTAGTTGCTATGTGTATACAATACTGATGTATTAAAAACGATAAAATCTATTAAAAATGACCATTAATGAATTAAATTTACTAAAATCGATAACATTAAACTGATACAATACTAATTAAACTAATTAAAAATGAAAGACAAATGGATATAAATTCATTTTTCCTTTAATTCTTGCTCACTGTTTTGTTACAGAAATAATCGGTAATCTTCTGCTGACGTGATACCGATTTCAAAAACATTATATGAATTTCTTTGTCCAGTACGTCAAATGGCTGCAACACTTTTTCTTCCACTGTTTGTGTGGAAAAAAACTTATTAATTACACGCATTGCTGCTGTAGCATCTAAGATGGTGGGAATTTCATCATTTATGTGCTCCTCTTCATCAGCATCAGATGCAGAATCTTCGATTTCAGAATGATTCATTTTAATTTCTTCCACAATATCTTCATCAGTCGGATTTTCACATGTAATGATTTCATCATCAAATGTTTCGAACAATTGCATGTCACAATACGAGAATGAGGAAATATTGTCTTTTTCTATCCACATCGCGATAGGTAAATCTTCATCATCTTCTTCTTCAACATTCTTTGCTAGGCCAGCATGTCGAAAACATTTTCTAATTGTAGAATCTGTAACAAGCCGCCAAGATTTTTCGAGCATTATAAGTGCATCAAGAAGAGAAACGTCACATTTTACATTTTTATCATATTCTTCTAAAATTCGTAAAATGAGCTGCTTCCTGTAATGACATTTAAGGCTTCTGATGACACCCTGGTCCATAGTCTGTACTACAGAAGTTGCATTCGGGGGAAAGAGTACAATTCTAATCGATTGTAACTGTTTATCGTTTTTGTGTGCACTACAATTGTCAAGCAGAAGTTGAATTTTCCGTTTTTTAGCTGAAAGTTCACGATCCCACTTTCGAAGTTCTTTTTCAAACAGTTCCTTAGTCATCCACGCCTTACGGTTGGCTTCATAAGAAACAGGAAGCCCTTTGATATTTTTGAAGCATCTGGGGTGTTTAGATTTTCCAATTACTAGAAGCTTACGACGTTCAGTTCCACTCATATTGGCACACACAAGAAATGTGATTCTGTCTTTCGACAATTTTCCGCCATTACATTTCTCTTCATTAAATTTTAATGTCTGGTTTGGTGTCATCTTGTAAAACAGTGCAGCTTCATCAGCATTAAATATGTCATTCTCGTCATAGTCACTAGATATGTCATTCCAAATATTTTCTTTCCACGTATCGATGTTGGATGTTGAAACATCTCCCGATTCTCCGACAATTTTTCCGGAAGATATGTTGTTCCGCTTCTTGAATCTGTCTAACCATCCATTAGAACACGAAAATGGAATTCCAAATTTACTGGCAAATTCATCAGCTTTTGACTGAAGCATTTGCCCAGAAATTGGTATATTTTGGCTTCTTTGAATGCTGAACCATTTTAATAAAGCTTCTTCCACTTCTTGATGGTCAGCTTTTCTTAATTTTTTTTGGGAGTTCAAATTTTTCTCGAAAGCAGAAATTATGCTTTCTCTGTTTTTCCATATTGTTCCAACTGTAGATTTCGATAAATCTTTTTTTCGGCAAATGTCAACTTGGCTACCTCCATTTTGTATTTCTCTTATGATATTTACTTTTTCTTCGATGCAGAATGCTTTACGCTTGCTCGACATGATGTACCTAATGATTTCTTAAAAGCGAATTTTTAACTTGTGATAAACACTCAAATAGGTGAATTAGATGAAATGACTTCCCTTCCACCTGTGTGTGGAAATGAATCTTCCGGCTCGACCCTGAGCTGACCTTTCCCCTTGTTCCTGGGTGCGCATATGCTATACTGTTCATGCTTTTACTTGTTCTCCTCGAGCGTTTGATGAACCTTTCCCCTCCCCTCACTCCTCTTGCTGTGGTTTCGCTTACCGAATTACTGGCGGGATTACAACTGCAGAGTGGCTATCGTAATAGCGCATATAGATTGGTGCAGAGTTCTCTTCCCGACTCCTGTGATCACATTAGTCACCGTAACGTTAGACACGGTATTTAGAACCCCGCTCTTTGATCTGTTGTCTCCCCCGACCCCGCTCGACACCATTTGACCCGCTGACCCCCCGCCTTTTCTTTGATGGACCGCCAGAGAAAGGCGATCCACGCATAGTACAGAGTACAGAGTGAACATAAATCACTGGATTCCCCAAGGCACAGGCAGAGAACTCTGTACCAATGTATATGCACCATTAAAGGGAAAGAATGCAGATGTTTCTACCCTTGAATAAACAGACTTATCACTGATTTACTCCGTGTTTCACTAGCTGACATACATTTCCATATGAAATCAGAGTCGAAGTCATGTTTTCACAACTGCGGAAAAAAAAATCAGTCGACTGAAAAAAAAGGTTCGTTGTAGCCAATTCTTAACATTTCGGGGGTTCGCTATAAAAGGGTAAATTAGCATTAAATAGAATAGGAAAACGGCGGGACCAAAAATTTTGTTCGTTATATCCGGGAGTTCGTTATATCCCAGGTTCGCTATAACGGGGTTCGACTGTATTTGTATTATGAATAAAATATTTCCTGTTTCTTGCTAATATTCTCATCTTTGATCTACTTGGGTACACTGAATTTTTTATAAATTACTTTTCAATAAATATGAACACCTGCTTTCTTCTCGATATAAATTGTACGACCGCCGAAGTTTTTGGTTAGATAAAAAGAAATCTATAGCATTTCTCAAATATAACCATGTGAAGTACAGCAAATACTTTTCCGTGTGGGCTACTTGTAAATTTTTTGTATGCGTTAAACGTCAATTTAATGAACCCTTAAGTATACTTTTTTCTTTCTATAAATTACATAAACACCGATATTTATTTATTTTGTGGAAAAACGCATATAATTTAACGTAAACTATGTGAATGTGTTACGCTTTACGAGAACCTATAAGAAGTCTTCAAATAATTTTGCGATACTTTTTTGCTTAAATCATGATCTTTCACAAATAATTGGTAAAAAATCGAACTAGCAGAATCTTATAAGATCATAGTAAAATAATTTATAAAATGATCAAGATCTTAATTTTGCGTAATAACAAAGGCATTGCTATTATTCAAACTTTAAAAAAAAATTTCATTAACTGTCCGTGTATAATTTCTTTCTAATAAATGAAACGTATTTTGAAAATATACCAACAAAATTAAGCTTATCTGAAGTCATTGCCCTATTATCTACAACAACGCTTGTAAATCATTACATACACTATCTACCAATAAGTATTTGGACACCCGAGGAAAAGACGATAGCTGCGGCCCTGATATACGTCAAGCCCTCCACCGTTAAATATCGTGTAGGAAACAACATTGGCATTAGTCGCATGCAAGATGCAACGAAGGGCAGAGTTATCTGATTTCGAGAAAGGTGTAATCGTCGGGTATCACAGAAATGGCCGATCCTTAAGGGACATATCTAGAGAGCTGAATTACCCAAAATCGACAGTGGCCAATGTGATTCAGAAGTGGAAGGCGAGCGGTGATTGTCGGAATGTGCCCCGAGTCAGCAGACCCACGAAACTGGGAGATAGAGACCGACGGGTACTGTCCAGAGAAATTCGGAAGAATCGCACCCAACCGATGGCCCACATACTCCAGGAGTTTCAACAGGCATTCGGGAGTGTTGTTTCGATTAATATCATCCGTAAGGAAGCATATCTTCTTGGTTTTCGTGGTCGTGCTGCCGCCCATAAGCCGTTGATGACAAAGTCTAACCGCGCTGCTCGGTTAATGTGGTGCAAAGCACGTCAGAAGTTGACCGTAGATCAGTGGAAACGGGTTCTCTGGAGCGACGAATCAAGTTCACCCTCTTCCGTTTGGATGGCAGGGTCTGGGTCTGGCGTCTGCCTGGAGAACGATTGCTGCCAGAATTCATTGTGCCCACAGTAAAGTTCGGCGGAGGTGTAATTATGGTATGGGGGTGTTTCTCCTGGTATGGAATGGGACCCTTGGTCCCAATTCATGGTAAGCTCAACGCCGACGCCTACTGCACTATTTCAACACCTCCTAAATGAACAAGCCGTCGTACGGGTTGCCAATAACATTTATGACGTAGAGTAGGTAGGCTGAAGAAAACTACGAAGAGTATACCATATTCTCACTTGTATCTCTATGCATTGCGAATTGGCGTGGATTTGGCTGCTTTTTAACATTATTCACTACGACAGAAACTGGTTTGGCGAAATGCTTGCACGTGTGGCGAAATGTTTGCAATTGTGGCGGATAATCGAACGACGTGTATTTTGTAAGAGTTCAATGTAATTTCATATTTTAATAATATTATCTACAATGGTTTACAAATGCATTGTACCAAAATGTAGAGGAAACTACGAGAAAGATGGACCAAAAGTATCCACTTTTGGATTTCCGAAAAAGGAAGATTTATTTCAGAAATGGAAGTCTGCTGTTCCACGTGATTGTAATATTACGAAGAATTCCAGAGTAAGTATTTGTTTTATTTCTTTGCCTGAAAATAAAAATATTTTTATTAAATGAGAGAATATTATTCTATTCCTTAAGCTTTGGAATCATAACTTTATTTTTAATACAATTCTAATATGTTGTAAATTTCGATTACACTGATGTTTTATTTTTACCAGAATGTAATAGGTATATCAGTTTACTAAAGAAGATTTTACAAAAATAGAGTATGATAGGAGATAACTATTTATATGTTATGTTTATGTTGTGATATGTATATGCCATGTTTTGAATATTTATTTAATCAGCATTTCCATACACAATAACAATAGTTTAAATATATGAAAATAAATGTACTTATTTGACCATTTGAAAATACTTTTATATGATATTCATCATTTTTTGGTACAAAAATATGAAGAATAACATTTTTACTTGGAATGTAGTAAATATATTGTGCAGAAGAATTTCATTCTTAAGTTTCTATTTATAATAGTATTAAAGATATATAGATAGATTGATGAATAAACAAATTTTGAGAAACTTCTAATCTGACATTTACCCAGAGTTATCCAAGTACAAAACATTTTTGGGAAACTTATTAAAGAAAATATGACTGATTTTTGTATTATAAGTAATTTCTGAGTTTGATTACACTGTATATAAAATGAAATTAATTTATTAAAATCGAAATTAGAATGTGGAACCACTAGCAACAACAACAAAAAGTATACATTTAGTGCTTAGAAATTGTATGTATCACACAGTAGTGATTTTTTATGTTATTATACAATAATCTGTTTAATTATAGGTGTGTGAACTTCATTTCGCAGAACATGACATAAGACGAACAACAGAATATTCTTGTGATAAAACTGGAAAGAGGATGGTTATACAACTGCAGCAACCAAGGTTAAATGATGGGGCTGTTCCTTCAATCTTTAATGGGTGCCCAAAATATTTATCTTCTTATAAAGTTTCAAGAGAGGAACCAGAAGTGAAAAGAAAAAGAATAGAGTGCACACAGTTACAGACTGTTTTAAAAAATAGTCTAATATCATATGAAGATCATTACAACAAATATAAACTTGAATCTTTTACTGAACTTGGACAGAAAGTTCATTTAATTGATTTACCTAATGGATTTAATTCTGTAAGTAGTTGTCAAAATGAATTTTTTTCTTTTGTTAAAATAACTGTAATTGATAATATTCCTCAATATTTAATGTTAATTGTTGATGAAAATCTATGTGCAAATATTTTTAAGGATCATTTAAAGCTAACAAAAGTTGATGCATTTTGTTTTCCTATGAATATTAAAAATGTACAAGAAATTGCTGCTATTTTACTTGGTTTAAATCAATATTCTTGTAATAATTCAAATAAGAAAGAAAATTTAATATTTTCCATAACTGACTTGCTAGGTAAATTAGAAAATATATGTTCACCAAATGAAAAATTAAGTATTAGCTTTATCAAAGAGCAAGTGTCCCTAATTTTCACACAAAAAAATCAAAATAGATATAACTCTGATTTGTTGATCCTTTCATCTATCATGTCATCTATTTCTCCCCATTCATATAATTTCTTAAGAAATAGTGGAGTTTTAATTCTACCACACCCTTCAACTTTAAAAAAATTATTTAGTAGTTATAATATGAATCCAAAAAATGAAAAAAGTGATGAAAACTTTTTACATTATGCAAAAGAAAAATTTCAGTATTTATCTAACAATGATAAAATAGTAACACTGATGATGGATGAAATCCATTTAAAATCATTTTTAGATTTTAAAGGGGGTAGTATTATAGGAATGTCATATAATTATAGTGGGGCTGCAAACTCTGCTTATGTTTTTATGGTGCAGAGTATATTATCAAATTATAAAGATGTTGTGGCAATAATGCCTGTTAAGACTTTAAAAGCTGATTCCCTCCATGAATTTCTGAGGAAGGTCATAATTGGATTGGAAACTATTGGTTTCCATGTATTTTGTGTCATTAGTGACAATAATTCTTTAAATCGCAAAGCTATGTCAAAATTTGCCACACCACCCCAGGTTCAAATTGTTTATCCCCATCCACAGGGTAATAATAAAAAACTATTTTTTATGATTGATAGTGTGCATATTTTGAAGTGTATCAGAAATAATTGGCTGAATCAGAAAAATAATGATTACTGTATGTATTACCCTGAATTTCCTCATGATAGCAATGATTCTCAATTAACTAATAGGTTAAAAACAGCATCTTTTCAAGCACTGCGTAAATTACATGAATATGAACGTACCACTTTAATGAAATATGCATACACTTTAACAACAAAATCTCTTTTCCCAACAAACATCGAAAGGCAGAGTGTGAAATTAGCTTTGAATATTTTCAATAAAAAATTAGTCGAGGCATTAAATGTAATAGGTGAAACAGCAGGCATACTTGATTCAAAGTCAACTGCACAATATATTGAGATTATTTCTAATTGGTGGGATGTAATGAATGTTAAAACTATCATGAAAGGTATACACAAACGAAATATTTATCAGGAGCCATTAAGGTTAGATGACTTTCGCTTTGATTTTTTGGATCGTTTCCTAATTTGGTTAGATACTTGGAAAGAAGCACTTTCAGACACTGGTCGTTTAACACAAGAAACGCATCTTGCACTGTCACTGACAACGTATGCAATGCGAGAAATTTGTCGTTATTGTACGGAAGAATTGCATATGAACTTTATACTAACAGGTAAATTTCAAACTGATAGTTTAGAGGACCGTTTTGGAAGGTATCGACAACTTGCTGGAGGGCAATATGATATTTCTGTTACCCAATTATATGAAAGTGAAGCAAAATTAAGACTTCAGCAAACATTACCTTTAGTTTTAAAATCCAAATCATTTGGTGATGTAACAGTGGATTTCAACAGCATTGACAATGATGAACCATTTAGTGATGATGATAAATTTAACTGTGAAAGTAAATTTAATGTAAAAGTTGAAAAAAAAGATTTTGAACAAATTAACAGTATTATGCCCATTCTTGTATATATTGCTGGTTATTCTGTACATTCTGTGTTAAAATATATTGATAATTGCATTTTTTGTAAACAGTATTTAACAAAGAAGAATGAAATATTTTTTCAGGACAATCACATTTTAATACACCATAACGATCGAGGTGGTTTAAACTATCCAAATGATGATGTAATCACTATTATTTCTTATAGTTACATAATAATAACAAAACTGTTATCTGAATATGAAGAGGAATTTTTAAATGTGCAAAATCAACGAAAAATTGCAATGAGGATTGCTTGTAATGTTTTATCAATAGAAGAAAAATATTTAAATTTTGAGATTTGTGATAATAAACATTCTTCTGAGGTTCTACTAAAATTGATTGTTAAAAAGGTCACTAACATATTACTGAATAATTATTGCAAATTAAAGAATGATAGTATTTCATATGCATCACATTCAAAAGCAAAGGAAAGAAAACTTAAAACTTTAACCAAATTGAAAGATTCTAAACCATGAAATTTTAATTTCATGAAAACTAGTCCTGTACATGAAACATGCAATCTTAATTGTAATTTCTCTTTCATCTCAATGAGTTATCCTTGCATCCTTTAAACATATTTTTTGGTCAAAATACTAAATTTTCCTATTTTTTATTCTGAAGTTTCAGATAATTGGGTCTACATCATAAGTTCATGCAAATTATAAATAAAGCACACATATTCATCAAAAAATTTAAAAATGAGGATATATTACCTTGTGTTTGAATTATTGTTATTCATGTAGTTTTATCATTTTGTTTACTATGATTTTGAATAATTTCTTTTAAGTACAAATTATTTAGTGCAATTGTTTTTATCTTGTTATAAATTTTTTTATTGTGGATAGAAAAAAACAGTTAATTTCAATTATCAGTTTACTGTAAAAAATATTTACTAACTGTATTCTGTAAATAATGATCAATAATAAATAAATTATAATTTAAGTTTGTTTTGTTCTTGTTTGTTTTTCTGTTTGTAACAACACTACTATGTTTAAATATTACAATTTAATGATAGAGCAAAATAATATTAATAAATTTTAAAAATAATTCTCCCATGAAGGAAGGAGTATTGTCTGAATCTAAACAATAAAAAAGTGTCAATATTTCTTGCAAGCCATACTTTTTTTATCATTTGACTGTTTGCAAAATTCCCATTACAACAATGGTATATTTTAAAATCAAGGGAAAGTAGTAATTAAATTTTTGCATATTAATTTTCAATTATTTAGTGTTTTCTGAAATGAAAACCATTCTATCAAATTAAATTAAAATAGGTTTTATTAACATTTTCAATTTTTAATTGATGTAAATGTGTTCAATATATTCCAACATAATTGTGGGGTTTTATGAAAATATTTTAAATTGAAAATTATAGATGAAATGAAAATTGATTTTATCCACAGTTGTACTCAGTATTTTGATGCTTTAAACAATGTTTATGAAAATTGCAACAGAAAGAAAAACGTTTTGCGGGGAAATTGGAAATATGTTAACAATACGTTAATTCGACGGCGAGCGCCTAACTACGTGACGTCACATTTTCCGTGCTACGGCTTGTTCGTTTAGGAGGTGTTGACTATTTTGGATGACAGTGTGTTTCCATCGTTGTGGCAGTTTTAAGGGTTGGGCTCACATTACTTCCAGGACGACAACGCCAGCTGTCATGTTGCGAGATCCACCATGGATTGGTATGGTGACAACGGAATTAACCGAATGGACTGGCCTGATTAACCGAATGGACTGAAAACCTCTGGGACGAGTTGGACAGCCTTCCAAAATCGGTGAACAAACTTACATGTCCTCTCCGAGCCGAGTGGAAGAAAATAACACTAGCTGTTATACAAGGACTTGTAGAAAACATGCCCCGGAGGGTTGAGGCTGCAACTGCTTCTCGCGGAGGCACTACCAACTATTGAATATGAATAAATTTTGTTTTTCTTTTCTATCACAGTTGTCCAAAAAATTATTGGTAGATAGTGTATAAACATACTTAAAACGTATGTAAGGAGAAATTCTTTTAATAAAAGCAACAGATACCCCAATAAGTGCGAAATTTTTTACGAGGGAGATGTAAAATTTAGAACTCTTAATGAATTTTCCTTTTTATCAAAAGTATAACTAACATGACTTTTGCAATCTTCTCTCTCAAATATTTCCATTCCCATTATACTTCCTAGACCTGTTTAGCGGTAAAACGTAGATCAACTGCTTCCAAGATAGTTGTGTTGACTATTACACCATCAGATCATGTCATGGCCTTTCCAAACGAACGTACCATAAACGATCGGGTGATTTCACATCATTTTCGCTCTTGCAACTATAATGATGGTAACTTTACCACACTTACGTTTTAACTTCAAACTCGAAGAGTAACTCTTCTCTGGATTCGGGCCCGCACCCTCCGGCTTCTCGCAGGTGGAGAAGAGTGGGGCCTTAATGAAGATGTCTCAACGATGATACATCAATATGACTTTAGGAAAGCCTGCACTATAACGGCGGGTGTATTGCTACTTATATCCAACTTGGAGAATCAGAGCTTAGTTAGTTTCTAACTGAGACTGAAATAAATTTAAAAAGGAACTAGAAAAATAATAAACATGACTCATAGTGCTAGTGCAGCTTTGAAAAAAATTTTTGCTAAAAATGCATATTATAAGAGAATTAAAAAGTATTTCATTTCTGTGTTTACTGTGTAAAGGGTGTCAAGTCCAAAATCGGAGTTTTGAGAAAAACGGGATTGAAAACTAACATGTTTGTGCTTTGTTTCACATATCCCATACTTTCAATGATGAATAAAAATATTTAGGAGTGGAATTGGACTTAGCTTTCTGTACCCTGCAGAAGCCCTTGATTTTTCAAACATGCCAGGTTTGAAAACTCATTTTAGCTCATTTTGGACTTAACATCCCAAATTTTCACCGATAAATAAAAATATTTAAGAATAGGACTTAGCTTTCTGTACCCTGCAGTAGCCCTTGATTTTTCAAACATGCTAGGTTTGATAACTCATTTTAGCCCATTTTGGACTTAACATCCCAAATTTTCACTGATGAATAAAAATATTAGGATTGGACTGTGCTTTCTGTACCCTGCAGTAGCCCTTGATTTTTCAAGCATGCCTGGTTTAATAACTCATTTTAGCCCATTTTGAACTTAACACCCTTTACACAGCAAACACAGATTTTTACAGAACATTTTTCTTCTGTAAGTCTCTTTTCAAAAGAAGACAACACGGCCTCCTTGCGAAGAAATGACAGAAGCATAGAGTTTTACTCTCGCTGAATCAATGCGGCGAAAACGAGCACTTGAAGATACAACTGGCGAAATTCTCCCGAGAAGGCACAAAATAAGCCCAGCCAATAATTCCCCCATTCTCTCTTTGGAGAACGATGCTTAAGCCAATCACCGCCGCTGTTGACCCGAACTTTTCCCAAAATGACTTTTGCCGCCCGGACGGGATAACTTTCGCGAAAGAAAAGAAAAGTCCGGGCTGTGTCTGGACTTAATAAGTGAGACAATATTCTCCGGTCCGGCGGATCCGCTATGATGGAGTGCAACTTAATCAATGCTCGGGACATTCTCATCCCCTCCGGGGATGTGGAAAAAGCCTCCCGCACATTTTCGGCCGGATAAACCAATCGCGCGGCCGGACCCTGTCCTGGGGCAGGAACAAAAATAAAGACGCAGGCGTCGCATAGGCAACGAATCTTCTCAACCCGTTCGGCACAAAATCCATGTGAGTCATCCTTTGAATCAATCGCCATGACAACGACAACAGATGAGCGCAGGATTTTCTTTCTTTTTTTTCTTTTTTTCCCCCGTCGGTGAAAGTCCCTTCTTATATTCTTTTTGTTTTTCTTCTCTTTCTGGACAGGGCGGGGGGGGGGGGCGCATTCAATTATGGCACCGGTGGCAGTCACAAAAGAAACAGAAAACGCGTCAGCCGGACAGGAATGAATAAGAGCGAGTAAACGTCGAAGAATGTGGATTAATTTCGAAGGTCTTGATATGTCCCTCTGTCTTTAGTTCTGCCGAAAGAAACTTCCGAATAAAACTTTGTTGCCGAAGTTGGGAGCTTACTTGTTTACTTAACCAAGTAATCGCAGGGGAAATATATATATGTGTCGCTCTAGGTAACACTGGAATATATTCATAGGCTCAGACAGGGGCTGTAAAAGTCCAAGCTGAGAGTTCTTGACCGTTATGGTCTCGAATTCTTCCTGAATAAAAATTTGAATTCTGTTCCAGTTCGCCCCAGTTGGTGCACTTTGAAAGTTACGACATTGGGCGTGCTATATCACCAAGATACATTCGCAATTTTTTTAAAAAATTTAATAAATGGATTCTTATACTGAAGTTAAGGTTACTTCAGTAATAAAAATATTTAGGAGTGGAATTAAACTTAGCTTTCTGTACCCTGCAGTAGCCCTTAATTTTTCAAACATGCCAGGTTTGATAATTCATTTTAGCCCATTTTGGACTAAACATCCCAAATTTTCACTGATGAATAAAAATATTTAGGAGTGGAATTGGACTTACCTTTCTGTACTCAGCAATAGCCCTTGATTTTTCAAGCATGCCAGGTTTGATAACTCATTTTAACCCATTTTAGACATAACGTTCCAAATTTTCACTGATGAATAAAAATATTTAGGAGTGGAATTGGACTTAACTTTCTGTACCCTGCAGTAGCCCTTGATTTTCCAAACATGCCTGGTTTGAAAACTCATTTTAGCCCATTTCGGACAGTGACAATCCCAAATGTTCACTGATGAATAAATTCTCTTTATTCTAAATCTAATATAAGAAATCTAATATAAGAAATCTTTTTATTCTAAATTCCCCTTTATCTATCTCAAATTATTTAATTACATATACACTCACATATTGTTTTTAATAATTAATATTTTATGTACGCATTACATACCACTTTTTGAATTTAATGCTTATCTATCTCAAATTATTTAATTACATATACACTCACATGTTGTTTTTAATGTTTAATATTTTATGTACGCATTACAAACCCCATTTTGAATTTAGTGCTTATCTATTTGAAATTACTTAATTACATATACACTCACATGTTTTATTTAATGTTTAATGTTTTATGTACCCATTACATACCCCATTTTGAATTTAGTGCTTATCTATCTGAAATTACTTAATTACATATACACTCACATGTTTTATTTAATGTTTAATGTTTTATGTACCCATTACATACCACTTTTTGAATTTAGTGTTTATCTATAATCCATTTTATTAATTTAACGTATTAAGTAAAGTAAATTATTTATTAATAATTTATTTATTAATTCATCTTTCAGAACCCATAACACCAGACAATATTGCTGCAATATCTTAATCATAACTTTTACATATTTCCAAATCATTTTGTCTTTTTGGACGCATTATATATTTTTTTAGAATTTAACAGAACTTATACTGTTTTCGTCCGAACCACAGCTATATATTTTCATTTATATCCTTCTAAATTTCACCCCATTCGTGTTGAAATTTATTAATCTCTGTGCCCATTCGGAAAAGATTAGAGCGCGTAAATAAATAAAGAAAGAAAATCCGAAGTTAACATGTATAAAATTTCATTCAAACATCTTCAAAAATGGACTTTTTTTTTCAGCAATCGTTTTACAAACTTACTTATCAAAATCAAGCTCAGCCATAACCATGACAACTTGCCTTGGACATACCGTCATCGAAGATTTTGATCGTAATAAAGGTTAATCATGTTTGAAGATTTTACCTTTTATTAATATATATTCTGGACCACAGTGGTTCTAATTTTGTTTTAATTACGCAAGCCTTTTGCCCCATATAAACTGTTTTGGAACCAACAGATAAAACAATAAATAAATAAATAAATTATAGCTCATTGAATTATTTTTCTTTAAGATTGATAATTGAAAACGTATATGATCAACCTCCGTCTTTTAACGTAGGATTACGTTCATCCATAAAGGTCCTCCGGAAAGCAAAATTTCAGACGCTAAAACCGTCCGCCCATACCTCGCGAGTTTGGCATAATTTTGGCAGCGCGCCAAACTCATTCTGTATCGCTTGGACAAGCAGTAAACAGCGTCATTACCAAAATGCGTCAAAATTTTGACATACATATATGTATATATATACGTACGTGCATATATATAGATGCATATATACATAATACACACACACACACACACACACACACACACACATATATATATATATATATATATATATATATATATATACACAAAAGAGGTAAGCAACGATAAGTTATCCTACGTTAAAAACCCGTGGTAGTTTCGTCAGAAGAGGCTACCTGAATTTTTTTGCAATCTGCCAGCTATTTCCCTTGACGCAATTTTCAAAATAGAACCTGTTGTTATTAAATGACTATCTTTTGGCAAAGATGGCCGATATGCAGAGATTTTATGTGAAGTCGTTAGCATAAAAAGTATTAATATTTCGACCACGTGGGAAGCTTTAAGAATTAAATATTAAATGTAAAAAATCAAATAATGAAGAGAACATGCAGAGTCGAATAATTCACGGGGGTTAAGAATACAAAACTAAAAAATTAGAACCTTTTTTTCCCTGAACTTAATACATACTATTGGTTTTTTAAATAAAGTAGCACAAACTGCCTGTTTCTTCAATAATTACATTGCCATATACAACATTGTTTATACATAATGTCAGGGCATATGCTTGCAGGACTTCAAATCTATTTATTGATCACGGCATGGAATTTTTCCTGACTTACCACCTTTAAAATAATGTATCGAAATTTCTTTGAAAGTTACCTGCGTGAAATTTTTACAACTTTCCTTTGTTCTGCTTTTATTAAACTTGTCTCCAGAAATTTTTATATAGTTTTTTAAAAGCAAAATTTTAATATAGTTTTTTAAAAGCAAAATTTTAAATCCTTCACGCTTTTTTTACACAAATATTTATAACAAAAACACCTATGATGAAACAAAATTTCAAATTGTGTGTTAATTTTAAAAAAAAAATTTCCAAAGATCCTTAGCCGGACAGTGGTCAAATGGCTTAGGCGCTGGTACTCAGTACCAGAGTCTGTGGGTTCGAATAACACACTTGGTATAGACGTTTGTATCCTTTCGGAATCGGCTTTAAGCAGTAGATTCCCGGTCGAATTAACCATCGTGTAGTAAGAGTTCCCCGTACTGCTCCAAACAAAACGTCCTCGAAACAAGTTTCACTCTATTTAATATGTACGAATCGTGTATCAAAGCCAAACGTAATGATCTAAGCCACAATTATAATAAAACTGAAATTCCCATACTTTTTTTTTTAAACTGCCATTTTTTGGGGTACAGCTTTAAGTGCTTTTTCAGGAGTTTGTTCTGAGAATGATACAGGACAGCGTCTTTAAGTTTTTGATAATATGTTCTGTAGATCCAAAATGACTCTCAAAAAAAAAAGTTTTGGGGGCCATTTTAAAATAGTAAGATTTTTTTATAAAACCTTTTACAATTCTACATACACATGTTTTTAAAACCTTTTCTGTGTGCAAAATGAAAAAAATTATGTTAATAAAGCAGTTGGTTCAGCACATGCATCAAAAACTAAACATGATCAAAGTTTAAAATTTTAGCGTTAAAATTTTTTTCAGATTGTTCCTGTATTTTTTTAAATGCATAGTGATTTTTACGTAAATGAGTAAGTTTTATGTAATTTGTACGGAAATATGTTATGCACATTCGAAAACAAGAAATATTCGCTAAAGAAGCGTAAATAAATTTTAAGAAAAAACATGTAACCTAATATGGTACGTTCATCACGTATTTGGCACACAAAAAAGTTTGTTCCTTATTCTCTACCCAAGATTTTACACAAAATATTGACTAATGTAAAAATTTCAATTTTCATCATTTTAAGGCCGTCTGCACACGGGGCAACTCAAAAGAAACTGATAACTGACTAATTCACAAACCAGTCCGTGATGAGTCGCAACCTATGTAATTGAATGGAGCCACGCACACGACGCAACTGGTTACAAACCCGTCGGACGGGTTTGTAACCAGTTGCGTCGTGATTTGTGATTGGTTTGTGATTTGAGTCAGTTATCAGTTTCTTTTGAGTTGCTCCGTGTGCAGACGGCCTAAGTGTTTTCAATCCTTAGTTTAACTAGCAATAATTGTTTAACACACTGATACTGTTAATAACATCTACGGAAATCTTATACAATGTAAATAATTCAACACAAAATAAGAAATTAAAATACATAAAGAAGGCATAGACAGCCGAACGAAATTAACAGAAAAACTGCACTAGCGTCGAATAATTTTAAGCTTTTCAATAAAAGATTGCGCAGTTACGACAAATCCTCATACTGAAAAAACAGACAATCATAACTAGTAAAATGTAAATGATTCAACAGAGAAAGCTATTATATAACATAAAGAATGTAATGATTGTCAAACAAAATACGATCGAACCCCGTTATAGCGAACCCGGTATATAACGAACTCACGGATATAACGAATGAACATTTTGGTCCCGCCATTTTCCTTGTGTACGTAATTTAATTAGTATTGTGTCAGTTGAATGTAATTGATTTTAGTCGATTTAATTCATTAATGATCATTTTTAATAGATTTTATCATTTTTAATACATCATTATTGAATACACGTTGCAACTAATGAGTTATACTTTTTATGAACTTAATCATTTTTCTTAACGGTTCGGATACAGCGAACGACCAGGTAAAGCGAACAAAATCTTTGGTCCCTTGAAGTTCGTTATAACGGGATTCGACCGTAAACTGAAATCCTGCACTTATATGATTTAGTTTTTATACTGCTACAGAATCTTGAATTTATGGTGCGTTTAGTTTTAAGTGCAGGATTTCTGTTTATTTTGTTTGACTGTCATTGCATTCTTCCTGTAACATAATAGCTTTCTTTGTTGAATTATTTACATTTTACTAGTTATAACATCTACAGAACTAATGTTACTGCTTAACCCCAAATTTACCGGCGGAACTATGGTGAACCGCGGAATACCAGTTTCAAACTCTGCTCTTGACCCTTTTGTGCAGTTAAAGTAACTGCCTACATTTGGAGCCAATTTTTTTTTAAAATCGTTTTTTTAAAGATTTTTTTGTCTTTTATGGTAAAATAGCATTCAAAAATTAAAAAATATGCAAAAACTTGCCTGTAAATACCACACTTTTTTATAAATTAATCAATTTGAAGTAATTTTTAATGAAATTTAGCTAAAACACCTATCACTCTGCACAAAATTCTAATGCTACTATTTTAATTTACTTCTCACACATGATACGTATGACAATTATCTTCAAAATGACCCACAATCTAAGAGAAATTTTAAAATGCAAAAATAATACACGCAATTTTATTTTTCAATCTGAAACATTTTCCCCGATTCGTCATTCCTTTCCTTATAAAAACAGCCCTAAACAAAAAACTATTTATTATACATCAATTATTGTGCGTCATTTCATTAACAATAGCATCTAAAATATCGGACGCTTTCCTGAAATTTTATCAAATTATATACATTATTATGTGAAATATCATGATAACGGTAGAGATTTGTGCTAAAAAACATAATTCTGAGAAAACCGCATTTAAAGTTGTTTGTCACTTGTAGCAATTTTGTAGCAGACGATATTTTTTAAAATAGCTGTAACTCTGCTTCTAATTGATGTAGAAGGAAAATCAAAACGGTTTGAAAAGAGAAAAGATTGAATTACACGATTCTTGAAAAAAATAAAATTGACCAAAATAGTCAAAAAATGACACGGAGGCAGTCATCTTACAAGAGAAGAATCTCATCTTCTCTAAAGAATGCAATCGTTTCCCGCCTTTTTCACTCGTTTTCTCTAAAAATCCGGAATCACAGAAGAGTGGCCATCCTGTATCACATCCTCCTCTTCCTTTCACTTCATCTTTGAAAAGGCACGTGCACGCGCGTGTCTTGCCAATTTCCAGTCCGAAGGGGAGAGAGCATCAGAGACCATCTGTATAACCCACTCTCAAAAGCATGAAAATATAAATAAAAACGTATCCCCTTCAACTCCTCAGAGCAGTAGGTTTGTGGGCTGAAAGGGTTGAGTGTGGAGAACGGTTTTCCATTGTCCGGCTTATTCAGGGATTGGTCATCGGGGAGTGCTATGAGGGATTTCGACGAACTGACCCACTAAAAAAAATTGAGGGGTTATTCTGGCTCGTTGACTAGACCCAACAGTTATAACGTGCTTGCGGGACATCTGTCACTTTTAGTTTCTGGAAACTGGAGGGCGGTAATTTTCACCCTGTCCCTGGATGAAGATATATTGGTGTTAGGATAACTTCGAAAAACAAATATAGGGTGAAAGTTTTTTTCTTCTCTTTTATTTAATATTTCTTTCTCTTTTTTTTTCTCACGCGTGTGGTCCCCTATTCATACTATGTTTTCTTCTATAGCGTAGTGTAGTCCTTGTTATCAAGCAAATTTGGTGAAACAGAAAAAAAAATTTCTTTCAGCAGCAAACCTAAATTGGTATTTTGCTTGCTGTTAATAACAACTGTCAAACAATTTTTGAGGAAAAAATTGTTTAACTTGTGGTCCTCTTTTCCTACTACGTTTTGTTCTATAGCGTAGTGTAGTTCTTGTTATCAAGTAAATTTGGTGAAACAGGAAAACAAAAAGTTCTCTCAATAGCACGAAACCTAAATTGGTATTTTGCTTTCTGCTATTAACGACTATCAAACAATTTTTGAGGAAAAAATTGTTTAACTTGTGGTTCTCTTTTCCTACTACGCTTTGTTCTATAGCGTAGTGTAGTCCTTGTTATCAAGCAAATTTGGTGAAACAGGAAAAAAAAAAGTTCTCTCAATAGCACGAAACCTAAATTGGTATTTTGCTTTCTGTTAATAATGACTATCAAACAATTTTTGAGGGAAAAAATTGTTTAACGTGGGGGTCCTCTTTTCATACTACGTTTTGATCTATATCGTAGTGTAGTCCTTGTTATCAAGCTAATTTGGTGAAACAGGGAAAAAAATGTTCTCTCAGCACCAAACCTAAATTGGTAATTTGCTTGCTGTTAATAACGACTATCAAACAATTTTTGAGGAAAAAATTGTTTAACGTGGGGGTCCCCTTTTCATACTACGTTTTGTTCTATAGCGTAGTGCAGTCCTTGTTGTCAAGCAAACTTGGTGAAACAGAAGAAAAAAAGGTTATCTCAGCAGCACGAACCCTAAATTGGTATTTTGCTTTCTGTTAATAACGACTATCAAACAATTTTTCAAGAAAAAGTTGTTTAACATGTGGTCCTCTTTTTATACTGTTTTCTTCTATAGCGTAGTGTAGTTAGTCCTTGTTATCAAGCAAATTTGGTGAAACAGAAGAAAAAAAAGTTATCTCAGCATCACGAAACCTAAATTTGTAATTTTCCCTTGCAAATAATAACGACTATCAAACTATTTTTCAGGAAAAAATTGTTCAATAAATAATGCTGTTTATTTTATATCTAAATTTCTAAACAACAAACTAAATCATTAACTATATTTCGAATTCTTAAATGATAAGACATTTTCTTAATTTACTTGCAAAGCTAAAACTTTCAGACGTTAAGTAAAAAAACTTAAATTATTTTTCTGATTATTAAAATGGGATACATTATAACAGAAAACGGGTTTTTAATCAATTTTATTAGAAATGGTTTTTGCACAATCAGCCTTTTTTTTTCGTAAATTTTTTATTAAAAAAAGCATTTTTGCGATACTCTATGAATTAGTCTCAGTTTTTTAGCCCTTCCCGTACAAATGCCTGATGATACGGAGAATTGTATAATCCGTATCTCTGATGAGGTGTTTCCCTTCTCAGAAAATAATTTTTAACTAAGCAAGTCTAAAATAAATCCCTAAGATATCTTATGGCACATTGGTTTGCTTACTTAACTTATAACTTTATAGATTGTACTGAACAAACAGTCTGACTGAACAAAAACGGTTTCATAAATTTGTTGTTTTTCATTCATTAATGAGTATGGACGTATTTTAAGCGGCCTTTCTTTTAAAAATGATAATTGATACGTTTATTAAAATCATGGGCTAGTAAGAAAAAAATCTGTGAGTGAATGTGTAGAATTCTAGACATAATCTTTTTTATTTTAGGTTTTCCTATGCCTTGACAACACGACTTCTTTCTAATAGGAAATCAGTTTTAATCCATTCCATACTATTTTTTTTCCAACTTTGAGGAGGAGATTTTTCATTCTTTATAAGTGAATAGACACAGAAGAAAAGAGATTTTTAATCCACATGTCAGAAATTTTTTTAAATATTCCCCAAGCTTTCCTTCATTGACATAATTGTAGAATTATTCCAGACAAAATTTTGTCACTATAAATTAGTTAATAACAGTTTCTAACAACCCCTTTACTGTGACTTTACTGCCATTTATAAGATTTAAATATGTATTATTTTGAAAAAATTCTACGAGAATTTATAAATTGGGGATTAGGTATAATGATGTGATTTATGTTCCAATATACATGTTCCTTATTCTGATAGTTGGTTAATTTTCGAGAGATTCATTCATGTTTTGTTGAACGAGTGCCAAAAAAGTAAACGGAAACTACAGTTTCAAGGCGATTCGGAACGGCTAAACACACCCATCCCGCAGATTCTGGTATCAAAAGATAGACATTGAGTCGCCCAGCCTAGGTTTACTGCAATAAATATTAATTTTGGTTATTAGTTTCTTATAACACTATTTAGTATTATTCAGAAACTTAATGGTAAGTTACAGTAAACTACCCGCAGTTTAAATGTAATCTACTCGTATATTTAATCTTATGTACAAATTTATATGCCCAAATATGCTACTTTTCAACGTGGTCACTTTTGAGTGATATTTGGTCATAAATTGAAGACATTTAAAGACTTAAATTAGTGTGTGTGTGTGTGTGTTTAATTTGATGATAAGTGTAATAGCAAGTGATTACTCTTATCATCAAATTAAACACATTGATCACTTTTGAGTGTATTAGCTGGTGATTCAAGAATAATTCAAACCCGAAAAAAGGTCCTATCACAATTCATAAAATCATGTGAGTTAATTGGAGCTAAAAGTTCTAATAAGACATTTTTAAGGTTCAGCACATGACCCGTTCCACACCCAGGCAAAAATCACTAAGTGCTGTTTAATCGATAAAACACAAGACTGACAAACGCTTTTACCATGTCTTACCGTCACCCTGACTTTTCATGATGGATGAAGCTCTCTCCAGTTCTTACCTAGGAAAGCGAATCATTCCAACCCCCCGTTCTCCCCTCTAGATTATATTAGTGAGGATAGGGTTGGAAAAAAGACTGGTGATTCACTCCCCGGGGCCTAAAGGGTTGATGCGCATTTTTCAAACGTGAGATGGAGGGTCCATGTTCGGAATTAATGGAACATCCCTCCATCACTCACTCTCTCACTCTTTGTCGCGAGACTCTGAAGAATGTATAAATGATTAAGCACGGTTGCCTCAGCTTCAATAAATTGAGATATTTGGTAAATGTGAGTCAATTGTCTGTGCTTTGCCAGCAAGCGGTAGATCATGCAACAGAGTGAGTGATGTCTTTCGACTGCATTTCTGGAGGGTTTCATTTATTTTTTAATCTGCGTGTCTGCAGAGGAATCTTTTTCTCTGTCGTATGTTTATGTTTATTTTTGCTGTCCCAAAAGAAAAAGTGAGATATTTTGTAAATGAGATTAAATCGTTTATTCATTGTCATCAAATGGTAGATCAAGCAAAATATTTGCATTCTCTCATTCCTCAAAATCCACCTAATGTATATTTTTATTGGTACAGTGATAAAAACGATTTTAGATAAATATTAGGTAAATGTGATTTTACTGGTTGCAAGCTGTAGATCATGTTAAAAAAAAAAAAAAGGGAGTGGTATCTTATAAAGTGCTTTTCTCGATGTAAGTCCATATATCAGAGGAATTTTTTTAACGTAGGATTACGTTCCTCAATAACGGTCCTATGGAGAGAAAAAAATTGTCCGGCATCGCAAGTTATAATTTTGGCAGCTCGCCAAACCCAGTATCAGTAAACATTTAAACAGAAAAGTACCAAAATGAGTAAAAAAAAAAAAAAAATTAATTAATAACGGTAAGCAACGATAAGTAATCCTACGTTAATAACCTACCTTAATAATCCTACGTTAATACGGTAGTTTCGTTGGAAGAGACTAACTAAATTTTTTTTCTTTCTAAAACCATTTTTATTTATTCAATCGTTACAAACAAACAACAACAACAACAAAAAAAAAAAAGTAATTCGGAAACTTGATCATATGGTCTATATATTACCATAAAGTGGTTGATAATGCAACAGTATCCTGTTATTTTTTTTTAAATCTTTCCCAACCTTATTTAATTGCATATACAGTGGAACCTCTATAGATCGTTCCCCGAATTATCGTTTTCCCGTATATGTCATTTAGTCTTCCAGTGCCAATGATAATATTTCTTTGTTATGTTCCCGCATCTATAGATTTTCCCGGATTTATCGTTCAGTGCAATTGGTCCCTTTAAAAATGATAGACAAAGGTTCCATTGTAGTTACAAATGAATTAAGTGAATATTTTGTGACTAGGACTCAATTTTTGTTCTTTACCAACAAACACGTAAGTTCACTGAAGTTTCTACGATTTATGTATGTTAAAAAAAAAGCATAAATGTATCGATTTAAATATTGAGGTTATGATGCGTTGGAATAGTATATACGTTTGTTCTACTAAATAATCCTTTAGGCTTGTCACATATCTCTGTCCCGTAAAATCTCAAACCTCATGAAAATATTATGAAAATATCAAATAAATCTTTTTTTTCTTTTTCTTTTCTTTTTTTTAAAGTTGGTGTTTATGAACATATAAAACTGTAGTTCGCGCTACATGCGATCGCATACAGTAATGAAAAAGAAACGTGATAGTGCACTGACTAGAGGTTTTACTTTATTTTAAGATATCAAGTTTTGATAACTATTCATGAATTTGGATGTTTAAACTTTTACAGTTGATTTGTGGCCGATTTTGGAGATTATTTGTAAAATATCAAGAGGCTTTGTACTTCAGAACGTATATATTTTTAGTAATTCTAAATACCTTATTAATAAATAAAAAAGAATTTGTTATAAAGAAATTTTACAGTGGGTGATTCTTTAAAATTTTTATGATTTTGAATTGAATTTTAACTCTAACCTATCGATATTTATAGCAAAAGATGTACACTGTACAAAATAAATCTTCTATTAGTATATTTTTTATCAATATGGAGGATTCACGAAAAATCTCGTAAGGTTTTCATCCCATGATAGTATAAGAGAAACTTTAATGCTCGTAAAAGAAATTTTGAATATTCATTTTTGTTACACTTTTAAATTTCAAAATCCTGATCGGCAATTAAAAACAACAGAAAAATGATGTCTCCAGTATGTTTATTAATTAGCTTCTAAGCTTGTAACTTTATTTTGTCAAAATGTACACAAAATGAAGAGATTTAGAATGAAATATTGAATGAACACAATTATAGGTTGAAAGGGAGAGAAGGATGTCAAACAAATCTTCATAGCACACATCTGTGAGAAAGAATTTTACTAGTCACGTGATTTTGTTTGCTAATTCTAATGTCGCAATTTTCCTATTTCTAGAATCATTAAATTGCGAGAGATTGAGACGTAATATTTGGCTATTATATATATATATATATATATATATATATATATATATATATATATATATATATATATATATATATATATATATATATATATATATATATATATATATATATATGTTCAGTGCAAATTCTTCAAAGACCTCTATATCACAAGATGGGGATCTTGTATGAAAATATGCACCAGTTAATAGGAAAATAGCACTAAAACTAGCAAAATAAATCAAGGAATAGCAAAACCCAAAGATTTTTTTTCTTGTCACTATGAATAACATTAAGCTTAAATCGATTTCGATATTCTGCTTTCTTTCCCAGAATTTATGCGAGAATGCTCGTACGGAGTCAGCCAAAGCTGGCAAAAAATAAATAAATAGATAAATATATTTTTAAAAGAACTTTTGCCTGATTAAGTGAATGCTTAATTTCGACTTTTGAAACTCGGTTTCACACTCATTTAATGTGAAAAGAAAGACTAAAACTAAAGTTTTCCTGTCCCTGACTGTTTTCCAATTACTCTTATTTCATTAGTTCAGCTTTCAAAAATCCTTTTTAACCACCAACTGCTATGTAATCGAACAAACTGAAGTTCTTTACAGTCTAATTATCATTCAGAATTTCAGAGACATCAACTGGTACCATCTTAAATTTTTTGGCATTTTGACAAACACTGAATAGCACCCGTTCCAGAACTTATCTCAAAGAAACTAAAATGAACATCTATAAGGGTTTATACTTGTGAAAACGAAGGCGAAACCGTAAATTTTCGGGTAAAAAAGCGACTTGACGTTCAGGTAAATCCTTTCTGTCAACGGGAAACAAAGTGCTTTTTCGCCAGCTGCTGCAAAAGACGAGTTATGTTGCTATTTCCTCTTCTTTCTGTTGTGCAAGACAACAGGTATTGTGATGCAACCCCCCCCCCCCAAAAAAAAAAAAAAAAAAAAAAAAACCTTTCACAAAAAGACAGCTTACCTTCCAAAAATAGAAATAAACATAACAGCAAAAAAACGTAAATAAATAAACAAAAATCAAACCATTCTTTAAAATCACGCGATCTCTGTTACAAAGTTGCGTCGTTTTTCACCTTTCACTCCAAATCAATGGTCATCCGTTGCTGACCCCCAGATTTCAACCCCCTTTGGCTCCATCACTATGACAACGGCTTGGGGTCCTTTTATGTGGTGACGTGACCCCTCGATGACCAGTGACGGGGGAAGGAGAACGAAGATTTTTACGATTGCCCCTTCCATTGCAGGGAACTACCCACTCTAGTCTTTTCCAACCGTGCAACATTTCCCCCACCATTTTTACAGTCGAAAGGGAAAGGAAGTGTGCGTTGGGGAGATTGCTGATTAAATAATTATTATTTACAGGTCAGAATTCAATGAATTATTTACTGAACCTTATTAGGTAATCTAATTTGTCTATTAGATAAGTAATTAATATTATATTCTGCATTAGACTGGGTATCCCTTTAATACAGAATCTATCCTTTTAAATGCTATTATCACAAAAAAAATAGAGAACGAGGCTTCAAGACCTACAGATTTATGGGGCTGACAGACAGTGGCGCAACTAGAGTCCCTTTCTAAGAGAGGTTACCTATTTTTTAAGGAAAGAATTTACATCATAGAGGGAGATGGGAGGGACCTCCTACAGTGGTTATGCCTCTGAGGCCCATGCGATTAACCCTCTTAGCCCCTAACTCTACACAGTCACTGACTTAATGCACTCACACACTTATGGACATACTCGCTGTAAAGACACATGGACTTTATCAACCCTTTTTGGCGCCTGAGGTACTCAAATGGGGGACTATCATTAGGGATACGTAATTTTCGTATTTACGAAATAGATGCGAATAAATGCGAAATTTGCCGATATGAGCGAATAAATGTGAAAATTAATTTTTCACTACTTTTCGGCGAAAACTCGGTGATAAACGGCTTTTTAAGCAAAATTAGGTAATAATAGTAATGATTTGTTAACATAATTTCTTATCTAAGACCATCCACGGTCTTTAACTGAGAGATCTCTCGACATTTGGTCATTACTTATTGCTAAAGACTTAAGGAAGAGATTGTGAGACTGTGGAGACTACTATAATGTTAGCTTTTAACTAAGAATTTTGATACTTACCTAACCAAGTAAGTAAAATTGTGATTTTTTTAAATAAATGTGAAACTTCTGAATTTATGTATATATATATATATATATATATATATATATATATATATATATATATATATTGCAAATAAATGCGAAATTTACGCACCCCTAGCTATCATCCATGGAAAATTACTTGTTAGTTACCAAGCAAAAATAATCTCAAATTGTCCAATATTTTCGGCTGCTTGGGTGAGACGATCTGATATGGTTGCCACTTATCCTCAGTTATGAATTTGGCCCTGGAGATGTGAGCAAAATTTTTAATTCTATTAAAATATTGAACTTTACTGTATATCAGGGATGGCTTTTTATTTGGATGTTTAATTCAGAAACATTAGCTCCAGTTAAAGTATTTTCTAAGATACTGAAAAGAGACAGATAAAATAACAAGTATACACGCACAATATTATTATTTTTTTTTTCAGAATTATCCAACAGATTATTTTTATAATAATATTTTAACTACTCTGTCAAAGAAATTTAACTTACCTTTATTATTTGAAAGTAATAAGCTCAAGACTTTCATGGCGTCAAAATGTTATTTAGATATGTTTATCTGTTGCAATGTGCAATGTTATGTTGCAATATTTGAATACGAAAGTAAGCAAATGTACTCTAGCTTTCCAATTATGTCGAGTTATGTTCAGGACAAAACCGTTATTTCGTTAAACGAAGTAGCAAATGTTGTTGCTTACCTCCAGGCCGGCTTTCAAAAAATGAAGTAATGTTCCAAACAAACAAAACAAACAAAACTACGTCGAGAGCTTTGAATTCGATTACTTTCTTGTGTCGGTATACCCTTTTTTTATAGGTTCCTCATAATCCTATCGTATTAATTAGTGCCTCATAATCCTATTGTATGTTATTTTGAGTTTTAATGTACAACTTATTTACCAAGACCCGGTCTCCAGACATCGAGGTCAGTGTTCTACCAACTATACTTGGCTATCCCACAGGGGCATAGCTAGGCATTTAGGGGCCTCGAGGGAAGGACGCAAATTGGGCCAACAGAAATATTACGACTTCATTTTTTACCCCCTGTCTTGGGGGCCCCCTTACCTCGGGACCCCAAGACAGGGTTTCCCCAGCCTAGTTACGCCCCTGCTATCCCAGTCATGAGAAAAAACCTGATTTTTCGAATTCCATTCTTTACACACTTTCATTTTATGAGTACCAAAGAAATATTATCCTGTTCACTTCTTTTCATATATTTACTAATATTTACCGACGATGCTGAATTTTGCTATTATGAATATTCGTCGTATACTTCCTTGTTGTTCATTATAACTCCTTTCAATGGCAGGATGCCACTCTAACAGCCTAAAAGTTAAATTTGTCTTGTCTCATGGTATTGCAGTATGGAACCAGCAGAAAATTTTGAAACAGCAAGTCACGTTGTAGATCAATTCGTATCAGTAGTAATGAAAATAGATAAAGAAGACTTTAAAAATTTCGCTGTATGACAAAAAGGAAAAGATCTTAAACGGATAGTTCAGAAATGCTCGTACTGCGATGTACCAATAAATGGGTTGATTTTAAAAGAAAAGATTTGAACGTAATCACATCATGGTGTAAAATATCTCATTAAAAGAAAGTTTCTAATGAACGAAGTTGACGACAAAGCAGAAACTGCATGGCCTCCGTTTTCTTTAGCTGCTGTGTTAAATGGATCGAAATCACTAGAAACTTTCTCTTGCATTACGATTCACAAAACCACATGCGGAGACTTTCTGTTGTCGGTAATACCCGTATAAATAAAACAAGTAAAAAAAATAAGAGAGTAAAAAAATTTCTGATTTTTAAAAAAAAATTGAATGAAGTTAGAATAAATTTTAATTATCAAATATGCTATTGTTTTTGTTTTGAGTTTTAGTTTGCATTTTTAATGAATATTTTAAAATTCTATGAATATTTTAAAACCCGTAAATTTTGTTTTACTTCCTGGAAAGTTTGTTTTATTTTATGCATTCCTACAACTTTTTTTTTCTTCTTAAACGTAGGATTACGTTCCTCCATAACGGTCCTTCGGAAAGCAAAATTTCAGACGCTAAAACCGTCCGTTCATCCGTCCTCGCGAGTTATAATTTTGCCAGCGCGCCAAACCCAGTCTGTATCGCTTCAACAAGCAGTAAACAATTAAACGGAAAAGCACCAAAATGCGTTAAAATTTTGGCATGCATATATGTATATATATACACAGGCCTTAATTTTTCGTTAGGCCCAGTAGGCCCGGGCCTAGAGGCCCCCCAAAATTTTTATTTTAAAAGAAAAAAAGAAAAAATTCCCAATTAATTTTTTTTTTATTTTACCATTTTTAATAGCAATTTTTTATATCCTTTCAAATTTGATTGATTGGGTCATCATATGTATTGTTATATGTATAGTTCATCATATCTATAGTATAGTGTACATAAGAGATTAATAAGTTTTTCTGGTTGCATTGTATTGGTGTTTTAATGAAGTTGATACGTTATATTGCTTTTTGTTATTTTATAATGTTCTAGGCTTCTGCGCTTCAAATAGCCAATTATTGGTAAAATGGTACTTTTACAATGATCCATGATTATTTTTTTTTTCTGTGTCAATTTTGAAATTTTACGCCCACATCAGTGTTAGGGGGCCCCCATCCCGAGTTGTGCCTATAGCCAAGAATTTTCTAAATCGGGCCCTGTATATAAATACATACATATATATATATATATACATATATACATAACAGTTGCATGCATATACAAAAGAGATAAGCAACGATAAGAAATCCTACGTTAATAGCCCGCTGTACTTTAGTTAGAAGAGACAACCTGGATTTTTTTTTTTTTTTTTAACTGGTCCTTTGAAAGCAAAATCGGGATTTCGCAGTACAGGCTTAGAGCTTCAGTATTGTCTGTACCATAAGAACTCCAAACCAGCTTTACGTATAGCAAAATATGCTTACTATGGAGTTAAAGGGTCTATCTTCCTGGCACTGAGTGTTATTAACGCTTCAACAAGCCAGAAAAGAAAGAAAAAAACTACCATGTCGTTACTCCACCCCTGTTTGGGGTTTACAGTACAGTCCTTTTATCCCAATCTTTTTTGCGGTGTCCACAGTTCTTAGTGTCGGAGACCTTGAAACCTCTCCCTCCCCCCTATGAATAGATCCGAAGAAAAAGTTGGAGGGAAGGGAGAAAAAAAAATGCTGACCGTCCACAAGAAAGTAGAACGGAACTCGGACACTGGTCAGCTGCCCTAGTTTTTCATGTTTTCAATCTCTTTTCAGGCTTTTGTATTTTTTCGCGGCAGCTGCACGCTTCCAAGAGAGGAAACCAGTTGCATTCCTTCTCTCCCGTGGCCGTGCAAAAACACTTTCAATTTTGATATGCGCAGCTGCTGATCAGTTACCTTAAAAAAGGAATTTTTCTTTATTATTCTTTTCACCAGATTTCTGGAGGAAGAGTGGAGAAGAAATCTAGCCCTTGAAGACTAGTGCAAGATTTCTACTCCGTTCTACTTGATTTGAAATAAATCGCTTCACATGGAGTAAAAAAGTTCAAAAGTTTTATCTACTTTTGAATTACTTACTGCTCTTTAGTCGCCCGATTGCACTACCTTAAAGAACGTGTAAACTTTAAATTTATTTCGTAAATCATAACAGTAATAATAAATAATAATAATAAATAATGGAATTGATAAAGTTTACATTTTTTAACTTTTAAACTTGAAATTTTTTTTTTTTTTAAACTACTTTGATGTTAGCGTTAAGCTTCAATATCAGTACCTAAGTAAATGCGTGTACAGTCGACACTTGCTATAACAAACCCGCGTCCCAAAGAAAAGGTCGCTATAGCGGAAATTGATAAAAAAAAATGTAATAAAATCTCCTCATTTGTGTGAGAATTAGGATTTTAAATAAATTCCATATTAGCACACGGTTACAAAGTTATCAAATAAGAATTAACAATGAATATTAATTAAATTGTATATAATTTAAGTTAATGATAATTTCTTAAAATAAAAATTTACAGCAAAAATGAATGAAATACAAAAAAAAAATTGGATCTAATTTACATTTATTTCCTAGAAAATTAATCAGAAATCTTTTTTTTTTTTTTTAACGTAGGATTACGTTCCTCAATAACGGTCCTGCGGAGAGAAAAAAAAAATTGTCCGGCGTCGCGAGTTATAATTTTGGCATCGCACCAAACCCAGTAGCAGTTAACAGTTAAACAAAAAAGTGCTAAAATGCGTAAAAAAAAAAAAAAAGAAAAAGAAAAGAAAGGAGGTAGGAAACGATAAGTAATCCTACGTTAATAACCCGCGGTAGTTTCGTTAGAAGAGACTATCTGAAATATATATATTTTTTGTTTGTGTGTGTGTGTGTGAATTTGAGATGTTTTTAAAACACAATTTTCAATCTCGGTTAAAGTTCGTGAAGCGATTGTAAATTGGGGACGCTGTATTGGGATTTAAACATCTGCAGGGTCGTTACATGGGATGTAAAAAAATATATCATTAAAGGGGATTCCATTTGGAACTTTTTGCACCGGTCGTTGTATTGGAACAGTATTTACTATAACGTGAGGTCGTTATAACTACCGCCGACTATATTTTAGTCTTTTGACCGAAACAAACACATACTTATCACGTTACTTTCTTTTGTAAAGCATTTAGAGTATTGTATTCAAAATTTATCGTGCATTAAATGGACGTAAAGGGATGTCGGTTGTTCAGTGGCGTCTTAACAGGGTATATGGCGTATATGAAATAAAACTGGCTCAGGAATTAGTGTGCTACTTGCCGTAATTCTCTCATGTATTGTCCATCTCAAATTGAACACGTGGAGAGCAAGAACTAACAGAGAAAGATCTCATCGTTGCTCCTATTAAAAACTGAGATTAGGATATAGGGACGGACGGACGGACACACACACACACACACACACACACACACACACATATATATATATATATATATATATATATATGTGTAAGATACCCATTACATCATGTCCTTAAATTATAACCTGAAAGAGAAAACTAGCTCATATTTACATGGCTGGAGCTAGACACAGCCTGAAAGGAATAAAAATTAATTTTGGAAGCAGTTTTGCCGAATCATTTATTAGAGCGACAAAAGTACATCCTTGGCTTAGTTTTCGGCTTTTTGAGCTGCCACAAAATTCGTTGCACTGATGAAGAAGCTCCTTTGTAGCTTCGAAACGGCCGTATGCAAAATAATTGCATCTTATTTGTAATTTATTTACGTTGGTTTTCCTGTTTACATCCTTTCATTTCAGAAGAACGGCTCGAAAGCAATATCACCTTTCAACATTAAACGCGAGGGCGAGGTAGACATGTGACTATTATTTGTAGACTCAGCAGATTTTGGGCCTCGCGATGCTAACCACTCCTGAATCCGAACATATACAAGTGTAGAAATGCAAATTCATGGCATACGATTCATGGGAAGTTCTATGGCTAAGGATTTTAAAGCGATAAATTAATATTACCGGGGATTGGATTTAGGAAAGGGAGTTTGAATGCGAGAATGGAGGGCATGATATTTAAGATATATATATATATATATATATATATATATATATATATATATATATATATATATATATATATATATATATATATATATATATATATATATATATATATGATAAATTGTAACAGATGAAACCTCTAATAGCGCATTTAATGTGTGGACAGATATGTTAAAATCACATAGGATTAACTAAAATTTATATTGAAAGAAAACAGGATAAAATAGTATATACTATATTCTCCTCTAAGCCCAACCTAACGTACGTATTATCAAAAAGTAGTATCTTTTGTGCTAAATATAAACATAGTAAAAATTTAAAATGTACTTCCTTAAATCTTTTTCTATTAAAAACACTTTTCTTTACTGCAGTATTTTCACTTGTACAAACTCATTCCTTTAATTTATAAAAACGTACAACGCTAATCATTCCCATGCAAAATTTTCTCTTCATGCAATTCCCTTTATATCAAACTCACTTTTTAGCACAACGCAACCTTTAGATGACAGAAAGGAGCCCAACTTTCACGGCAAAGCTTTTCTTTTTTTTCTTGACAGTAGTCTATAAACCACAGAAATTTGCAGTGTAACCCAAAATACGAGGTTGGTTAGTTTATAGCGCTTCGGTAACGTTTTCAAGCACGAGGAGTAAAACCTCAAGTAGATATTACCAGCGACAAAGGTCAGACCTTTCTGAGAATCAGGAGAGCTGATTGTAAATTTTTGCTATCGGCTTGGAGCTGTGTTGTAGATTTTTAGTGTCGTAAGAAGTCAGTAAAGTGCTTTTAAGTTAATTTAGGCGAGCAATTAATTTATCTGAATTTTATTACATGAGCATGAAGTCAGAAGAAATAAGCTAATATATTTATTTATTACCTTTTTGTGTTTTAAATAAATTTAAAAAGGAAAAAAGTGATAAATGTCATTCCTTGCAAGTAACGTGTAAAGAGATTAAAAGTCAAAAAATTATCTAAAACTAAAATCTCGTGTGTAATTCAAACGTTTTTCTGAAGAAACACGCCAGTTTTTTTTTCCTAATTTTTTACTTCTGTAAGTAATTTTCAGTAAAATATATTTTATTCATAGCCAATGCTGAAACATATCAATGAGAAGCATTCTGATCCTGAGATAGTTCTCTAGGAAATAAAGAAAGGGGAAATAAAGCCTGTGCAATCCTAAATGTTAAAAATCTGAATGAGCACAAAAACTGTGTTGTTAATCCACTTAGGTAAGTTAAATTAATAAAATAGAACATAGAGCTAGAAAATCGGAGGTGTAAATACACTGTTGTGCGTTTAAAAACTTTTTGAATATTAAGGATTCCTAAGGCATATATATCTTAAATAACACAGAATATTAGTATTAAACTGTTCTAAAAAGAATCTAAGATTTAAAAAAAATAGCAGTTGTCATATAAAGAGATAGTAAACGAAAATTTGTGCAAGTCAGATTGCAGATGGTGGAAATCGAACAAGTTGTACAGTAGTATAAAAAGTTATTTAAAATACATTCTAAGGTAATTCAAGGGAGATAAAAAATTAATAAAAGTAAATTCTAAATGATAGGAAAAATTTAAGTCAATCTCGGGTTTTATATATAAACACACTAGCTGAATACCAGTGTTTTGCTACGGAGTACATTCAAATTAAATACAACTGTCAATGTATGCAGTTAATGCCAAAAAAATATTTATAATAAATACAACGGTCAAAGCATGCAATTAATGCCAAAAAAAAAAAAACCCAAAAAATTATATTTATAAAAAAATCGTAACGGATATTTTTATAGACAAAATAATGCAGAAGAAAATATTGAAATTAAATCTAATAGAACATACTAAAGAATATAGTACAGTTTGAGGAACATTTTTTTTATTGTATTTTAATATTTTTTTGGATAATGTCCAATCGTCTCCCACATTAGAAAGAAAAAGAAATTATTTTTTTGTCTATTTCGTTGTTATGCACGTGACGCAAAATTAGTTTAAAGTATCACAAAAATAAAAGAATCCACGTGATCAGTATTTAATAAATTAAATTCAAAAAATGAATCTTTAAAAATTCATCAAAAATCAGAAAAGGGAGGTAAAGATTTGAAAAAGATTTCATTTTAAAGGAATTTTTATGATCTTTCTCGTGATGTAAATTTTATAACCCTCAGATTATTATTTTAAATGCAAACTTTAAAGAATGTCACAAAAACAGCTTAAAAATTTAATTAAAAAAAATCTAAGAATATTCCAAAAATCTTTCTTAGTGAACCCCTACATTATAAGAAGAATCGCCATGCAAAATTTCAGTCCTTTAGGTTCAGCGGTTTGGTCTGTACTTTGTATGTCAGTCAGTCAGTCATTTATGGAACTGTTATATATATAGAGAGAGAGATTTGCAAAGAGAGAGAGACAAGAGACTACCTACCAGGTAAAGAAACAATGTTAGAATATTGTTTTGCAAGACAAAAAATTTTGAGTAACTGTGCTGCAGTGCTAAACTTTCTGAAAACTAACCTTAATCAAAATTTCAAACATATTCAAATTTCGATGGAAGAGTTAAAGGCCATTGTTTCCTCACCCACATACGCCCCTGATAGTACTTCTATGCTCCCTAACATTTCATCCCGAAGCCATTGCAGAGGTAGGTGTCTTCGGACTCGCAAACAAATCCCCTCCAAAAGAGTTAATAACGTCATAACTATGCGACACGGGGGACAAATTACGCAAGAAGAAGACAACTCGAGCGGAGTTGAAGGGTCAATATGGCTTCTCCGACACAACGGCTGCTTTAATTTGCCACGGGGACAAACAAGACAGGCAAACCCGAGCACAAAGGCTATATTGGCCCCAGTGATTGGCGGCGCCCGTCTCTACCATTTTTAGCGAAGGATATTTCTGGACCCGTTGGCACCGCCGCAGAACGAATCTGCACAGATGGCACACCGTGACCATCTCCGCTAACCATAGCAGTACTCAACGGGATTGACTAATAGAAAGGTACGTCTAGCGAAAAGTAGAGAAAAAAATAAGAGTGACATGCCCAACAGCTAATTATAAACAGGAAGTAAATAAAGGCAAGAATAGGTGGATTATCTTCCCTTTGCCAGAGAGAAATAAACGCATCGTTTACGTCACCCGTATTTCTTTGCGGTTAAAGTCGTTTTTGAGGGGCACAAAATAGAGTAAAATGTTTAGTTTTAGGTAAAACGGACAGTAAATTATTTCAGTCATAAAGGTACAGTCGAACCCCGTTATAGCGAACTTCAAGGTACCAAATGTTTTGCTCGCTTTATCCGGTGGTTCGCTATATCCGAACCGTTAAGAAAAATGCTAGAGTTCACAAAATGTATAACTCATTAGTTGCAATGTGTATTCGATAATGATGTATTCAAAAAATGATAAAATATATTAAAAATGATCATTAATGAATTAAATCGACTAAAATCGATTACATTAAACTGACAAATACTGATTAAATTACGTACAATAGGAAAACGACGGGACCAAATTTTTTCGTTCGTTATATCCGTGAGTTCATTGTATACCCGGTTCGACTGTAATCCCCTGAAATGATGTAGAATCTTACACCCTTTTGTAAGGAATTCTTGATCGAAATTTTGCCATCTTCATGGTTGTTCATAATGGGTATTTGCTTTGCAATCAGGCATTGAAATAACGAATGAAGTTCATGTAAATTTTCTAGAAGAGAGCTCCTTTATGAAAATATAAACATCTCCAGCATTCCCGGTAGCCATGGATCCAGGTTTTGTCCTTGTTATGGGATCCACAGCTTGGCCTAGCCGACAAGTTCACCAGAGGGAAAAGAGTTCCAAAAGCAAAATTTCTGTGAAATTTTTGCTGGCAACTGACAAAGTGCAGACTTGCAATTCACAAGGGAAAAACTATATCGTTCTTACACGAACAGTGATGAAAAAATGAGAGTGCTTGAAGATGAATAACAGGAGTTAGTTTATGAAGTGCTGGCATCATGAGAAGGTAAAAGGTTTTAATAAAGTGTACTTGCTTTGCAGTGCTGGCATCATGGGGGGCCCCTCATGGGAAGGTAAAAGGTTTTTATAAAGGGTACTTGATTTGCAGTCCGACGCTGATTAAAAAAGGGCCTGTTCACATAGGAGTCCGTTGCGTAGCGTTAAGGGAAAGATGACGTTGAGACGAAAATAAACCAATCATAGGCGTTAAAAATTTCGTTGCTAATCGTTTGGAGGCTTATGATTGGTTTATTTTCGTCTCAACGTCATATTTTCCTTAACGCAACGCAACGGACTCCTATGTGAACAGGCCCTTAGTCTATAACAGGGGCCGGCAAACTTTTTTTCTAGAATGGCGTATTTCAGAAACGCGGAAGTTCGGCGGGCACCGCTGGATGAAAGGGAGGGGTGTTAAAATTTAAACATGAAAACATCAATGCGACATAAATTTTAAATACATAAATTCAAATTTTAATTTACTCTAAACAATCTTAAAGTTGATAATTAATGCGATATTTTTCATTGCAAATCTGCGACCAACTCGTTATAATGTGGCACTTAGGCCGAATTCCCGGTTCTCAGGCAAATGGTCCAAATGAGTGTCAGCGAGGCTTGATCGGTACTTTGATTTTACGTATTTCATATTGCAAAACAAAGATTCCCAAGTATTTGTCGACGCTCAAAGAGAGTTCAGTTTCAGAGCACAGTTTCACTCAAATAACCGAAAATACCTACAATCCAATATCTAAACTCATATACCTAAAATTTAGATATTTGAACGGCGGACACTTTAAAATTGTTTCGCGGGCACCGCATTGCCGACCCCTGGTCTATAATAACTCTGAATGAAGTATTGCTTATAAAATCATCTTTACAATAGCAAAAAAATGGTACTAAAAAACTATACTAAATATCTTATACTATTAATTATGCAATACATATCGACAGTCCTTTACACCTAGTGAGCTGTTTTCTATGCTCAAGATTTTAGTTCGCGATACCTGAATAAGGTCGTTCTAAATCTTACGATTTTGTTTGAATGGAGCACTCAACAGCATAGATCTGAGGAACAAAATCAGTGCCACTGGCTAGTGAAAATTCTATTAACCATCTTTATCTAAAATACAACGCAAGTTCTATCTCAGTAAAGAAAAGGGAAAAATTTGTTTTTCTTATACTAGGTTACGAAAAAAGGTAATTTTTCTTTAGACTGTTTATATAGATGTGCAAGACTGTTGAAAGAATAAATGAAAAAATAATTTTCCATAAAGCTTTTCTTTGAAACATTCCCATCTCTTATCTTCTTTATTTTTTCTTTACTTTTATACTAAATAAAAACAATAAAATTTTAGAATTTCATGAAATCCATAACTGAGATATGACATTATCCAGAGAACACATGTAAATTCTTTCTAAAGACTAGTAAAACTTGAGGTGTGCAACAAGCATCTCATCGATATTTTTTATGCATCTTCAGTGGATCTTATAATTTTCAATTTTTAGTGCAGTCATGGGGACATCGTGTCCATGAAAATGAGGGATTATATGATTAACTAGCTGAAAACTCGTACTTCGCTACGGAGTACATTCAAATTAAATATAACGTCAATGTATGCAATTAATGCCAATGTATATATATATATATATATATAATAATATTAATAATAATAAATACAACGTTCAATGTATGCAATTGATGTAAAAAAAACGAAAAAATATGTTTATAAAAAAATCGTAACGGATATTTTTATACACAAAATAATGACAAAAAATTTTTCAAATTAAATCTAATAGAACATACTAAAGAATATAGTACAGTTAATATAGTACAGTTTGAGGAACCTTTCTTTTAAAACCCTCGACTGCGTATTCAGGTATTGCTACGTGGCGACCGGTCTTCAGGGATTCATGGCCGATACCCGAAAGGGGAGGGGACCGGGGAGATTTAACGAGTTACTGTATTTAATTTTTTTTTTTTTTTGTATAATGTCCAATCGTCTGCCTCATTAGCAAGAAAAAAAAATTCGGTCTATTTCATTATTATGCACGTGACGCAAAATTAGTTTCAAGTATCACAAAAAGAAAAGAAACCACGTGATCAGCATTTAATAAATTAAATTCTAAAAATTAATCTTTAAAAATTCACCAAAAATCAGAAAAGTGAGGTCAAGATTCGAAAACGATTTCATTTTAAAGGAATTTTTATGATCTTTCTCGTCATATAAATCTAATAACCCTTTGATTATTATTTTAAATGCAAACTTTAAAGAATGTTACAAAAACTACATAAAATTTAATTTTAAAAAATCTAAGAAGGATTTTTGAAAAATCTCTCTTAGTGCACCCCTACACTAGTATAAGAAGAATCGCCATGCAAAATTTCAGCCCTTTATGTCCAGCGGTTTGGTCTGTGCGTTATATGTCAGTCAGTCAGTTACGGAACTGTTTTATATATATAGATTACACCGAAAAATAAGTATTAATATTTTTGGTTTTAAACATGTGAAGTCAGTCAGACATATTTATACTCACGTCAAAATCATGTTTTTGTATCTGATAAAAGTTTGAATGCTACCAATATATTTGAAACGGATGAAGAAAACATCTCTAATATTAATTTCCCTAAGTAAGTTTCAACAACGCCTCTTTCGATTTATTTTGAATTTTAAATAAAGGATTATATTCAATAAGTTTATTTGTTTCAAATGTAGAGAATGATACGGTAAAGTTTCTCTTTTCATCCTTACACTAATCGTAGATTAAAAAACAACAATAACATTGAAAATTATTAATTACAAATCACTCTTTCAAAACACTCTAAAAGAAATGGGAATTCATCCCTTAAAAACCACGCTCTTATTTCTACAAAAACGACGTTGTAAATAACCTTGTTTGCTGAACGAGAGCCGGGATCAGTTTTCCCAAGGCCTTTATTTCATTATGAAGCTTGTTATAGAAACAATGGCGCTGTTTTCTGGGCGAAAACAAAGCAGGTAAAATGACTCTCCGACAAAAAGGAAATGCAAGATAAAATTCCTTCGATCACGCCCCAGGGCCTAAGGTATTGAGCCAATAAAAACCCGTTTAAACGATCATTTTTTACATCGCTAAGACTCTCGCGGGATTGAAAAATCTATTTAGTGCGTGCTGAGCTTGTTTGGAGGAAGGAAACTCCTCGACAGCGGCGGAAAGTTTTGAACTGGGAGGGAAATAACTCCGCGTTGTTGCTTTAGTATAGAATGAGAAATTTTAAATAACTAGAGGTGTGATTTATTGTCGTATTCTCGGGATACTGCGGTGGATTACGTGTGAAGGCTTTTATGATAAAAGCTTTAATAAATTACTTTTCAATTAAATCAAGCGTTCATGCAAAACACGCACAAAAAGAATCAGTTATTTGTACTTTGGAAGGAGTTCAGAGCGATAAAAAAATGTTATAATACAGTCGAACCCCGTTATAGCGAACCCAGTATATAACGAACTCACGGATATAACGAACGAAAATTTTAGCCCCGCCATTTTCCTATTGTACGTAATTTAATTAGTATTGTGTCAGTTTAATGTAATCGATTTTAGTCGATTTAATTCATTAATGATCATTTTTTAATACATCATTATTGAATACACATTCCAACTAATGAGTTATACATTTTGGGAATTCTAGCATTTTTCTTAGCGGTTCGGATATAGCGAATCATCGGATAAAGCGAACAAAACCTTTGGTCCCTTGAAGTTCGTTATAACGAGGTTCGACTGTATCTATTTCTGAGTGTTTTCAAGCAAGCGTGTTTTCCGAGAAAAATTATTATTATAAGATTGTAAAACTATAACGGACAAATGATGAAGCTATTTTTTAAGTTAAAAAAAAAAACAGAATAAATATATATTTTAAAAAAAAATTATACTTTCATACTATTCAGATTTACACTTTTATGGATCTATATTTTCACAAATGAAATAGTACAAGTGAAAAATATTTGTAATTTTATAAATACTTTGTTACACTTTTAAAATATGAGGTTTGTTTTTTAAGCACTTACTGTATTGCGAGATACTTACCAATAGCGTAGCAAGGGAGGGGGGAGGGGCAAGGGGGTTTATCATGCCCCGGGCGCCACTCGCAGAGGGGCGCCAAATAGTCCCCAAGACCATGGGTCCATGGGGGGGGGGTATCGTGCCCCGGGTGCCAGTTATGCTCGCTACGCCACTGATAATTACCTAGGCATTCAATATTTAATATCTTTAATTCTGTATGCATTTTGCAAAGATGTGGCTTTGCGAGTTTTATACATTCATAATTTCTCACATTTCGAAACAAGATTTTCAGTTAAGGTTGTTTCAGTTAAGGTTTCAGTTAAGTATTATAGATATTGGTCTCTTGCTAAGCTATGTAGAAAAGTTTCTGGCTTATTGTCGTTTAGCAGCTAATAATTTCTCAGGAAAAAGTTTCAATTTATTGTTATGGAGAAATTTTTAGACATTTCCACAATTTTTTCCAAAATGGCCGCGAATGATATTTTCAATTATGATGTAAATCAGAACTTTTTGCTTAAACCTGCTTGGGAGGCGAATATATATATATATATATATATATATATATATATATATATATATATATATATATATATATTTCAGGTAGTCTCCTAACGAATCTACCGCAGGTTATTAACGTAGGAATGCTTACTTTTTTTTTTAACGTATTTTGGTATTTTTCTGTTTAACTCGTGACGCAGGACAATTTTTTTCTCTCCGATGGACCGCTATTGAGGAACGTAATCCAACGTAAAAAAAAAAGAAAGGTGCTAAAAAAAATAGGGAAAGCTGCAGACGATCTAAGTTTTTATGCTTGACTGTGTAATATGGAAATTCGACCGACTCTCTCACTTGAACTGCAGGTGCACCGTGTTTTAGATGTTCGCTTATTCATCAACTGGTTTACGTGGTTCCGTGGTGTAACGGTTAGCACTCTGGACTTTGAATCCAGCGATCCGAGTTCAAATTTCGGCGGAACCTTGAAAACTTTTTACACATTATTTACTAAACTACGTAATTTATCCAAAAATTGTGGAGGTATTTTGGGTTTCCTATTCTAGCTATGTGCCTCCATGTGTGAAGAGTAATTTACACGAATGTGTTTTTGAAATTAATGGGGTTTTTTTTTAAATCTAAATATTTTATGAATATATTTTTGCAAAAAATATTTTTAATTTTCATCGTTTGTTGAAAAAATGGGCCTGTATCTACGCTGCCTATATAAATTTGTCACGATATGGAAAAAAGTATAACAGTTTGAAAATATTTTTAACTTTCATTATTTAAGGTAAAATGTACATTAGTAGAATTTTTCTGTCTAATCAATACTTTGTCTCAATGTAAAGGTCGATTTCATAATTTTATAAAGCATTTTCAGCTTTCTTTATACGTTAAAAGACGTGTATGTATTTAGGTTTACTGTTGATTAACACTGATACTATGTGGGATGAGAATTTAATTTTAAAATAACATTCTGAAACTTTATATTTCTAGCTAATATTTAATGAATTTAAAATTCTAATTGTATAAAATATACATCTTTCAACAATTAATAGAAATAGTTTATTTATTCTGTATGTTTTGCTAGAAATAAACTCGTATAAATATATCTTTTTTTACATTCATTAACTTTTGTACTTGTTTACCTTTCTATTATTATCTACTTTTTAACAGCCATTCTAAGCAATCTCCTTTGCAAAAAAAAAACAATTCAACAACATAATTTACTCTCTCTCTTTCTTTCAATATATATATATATATATATATATATATATATATATATATATATATATATATATATATATATATATATATATATATATATATATATATATATATATATATATATATATACACACAGTGGAATCTCTATCTATCGTTTTTCAAGGGACCAATTGAAATGAACGATAAATGCGGGAAAATGATAGATGCGGTAACATATTAAAGCAACATGATCGTTGGGACTGGATAAAATGAACGACACATACGGAAAAACGATGGATCCGAAAACGATCGATCGAGATTCCACTGTGTGTATATATATATATATATATATATATATATATATATATATATATATATATATATATATATATATATATATATATATATATATATATATAGATATATAGATATAGATATAGATATAGATATATCCATATATCTATCTATCTATCTATTCATAGATAGAGATAGAGAGAGAGAGAGAGAGAGAGAGAGAGAGAAAGAGAGAGAAAGAGGAACGTAGATTGATCGTATAACAGTTATTTTACTTAAAAGAATATTTGCCTGTTCATGTTTAATAGTATTTTAAAACTTAAAACCAGCATTACGGAGTGGAAAAAAAATGCACTTTTTTACAATTCAAATTCAATCATCGATTAGTTTCAAACATAGAGAAACTTTTATATTAAAAAAGACTCAAATATTTTATACTTCTTGTAAATTTATTCTGACAGAGTATATTTTACTCGAAGATAAATGGTCGTATAAAAAGATCCATTTCATTTTTTGATTTTTGCAATATCCTTCATCACTCAAATATTATTTCATTTTTATATCAATAAAAACGTAAAATTTTCTCATATAGCGAAACATATTACTCATTTATCTAAATACTGCCAATACTTTAGTTTTACACGTTTCAATTTAATGCTATCAAATAGAAGGTTGGTGTACGTGAAGAAAAAATAGTATTGGGAAACTTTTTTCTGACCACATCGTAAACGTAATATATACTTGTCATAAAACCGCATCGTATTAATCGACTACGAAAATTTTAGAATATTTTGGCATTTTCAGTGATAAAGAGACTAGACAATACTGAAGCTAGCACTGATTGAATTTCCCGGGCGATAAAAAATGAATGCAAAAAGTTATGTTAAAAACGTATTTTAGATACATCACTTGCATACATGAGCGAATTTCTATAAATAAAGGGATAGATTCACATAGTATATGATTTGTTACGGCTAAAAATGCTTAAAAATTGTATGTCCGCACAATTTGACTGTAAACGTTTCTTTAAGTCCAGTGCTATCAATATTCATATCAGTGACAGTATTTTATACATTACTCAGTTTATATATATATATATATATATATATATATATATATATATATATATATATTTATGAATATGAGTGTATGTGTGTGTGGTGTGTTTGTATGTGAGTACATATGCTAGTACATGTATATCCTTTTTTTAAACTCTACCATTTTTTCATTTACTGATCAAGTGTTTGGTCTATCAGCCATGGTAGTTTTATTTAATGGCTATTTTGAGTACTGAATATTATTCTATATTGCCTTTAAATAGCCATTAGTTAATTTGAATTTATGGCTATTTTGAGCATTGAATACTGTTATCTATATCGCCTTCAATATGCATTTAAAGGTAATGAAGATAACAATATTCAGCGTTCAAAAGAAATTTACTAAAATAGCAACTTCTCATGTAGATTAATTAATTCCATCATTGATTGCCTTTGTTCAACAACTGGTTGGTTGGTTGAGAGCGCTACTGTCATTTTTGGCTACACGAGGGCTGATTAAATCGGGACCTACTGCTGATTCCGAATGGCTGCAAACATCCATGCCAAGTTTGGGACTCGGTTGTGGTACACAGAGTCTGGTACCGAATGCCAGCGCCCGACCCTTCGGCCGTCACCTTGCCTCTTTGTTCAACAATTCGTAACATAAAATTTTTTTGATTTTGCTTTCCATATCTTTAATGTTACACAACTATACGTATTTTTAATTTTCATCTAGTTGTTGTAGGCTTTTCTTAGGTAATCCATTATGTAAATATTAATTACATATTCTGATTATTTGCCCTCTTTAGGAGCACGAATTTATCTGTTTAGTTTGCAGCGAGTTTTACTGTACTGTACGGTAAAACTTGGGGGACACATTTTCTCTTTTATATTTAGTTTTTTTCATTGCTAATCTTCCATGTAACTGGGAATTCCACTGGTAGCAGTAGAACTATGTGGAGAGCATTTAAAGAATGCTTCTCATGTCTGAGTTTTAAATTAATTTTAGGTCTTTTTTTATGTTAAAAGCTTTTATGGTTTTATTGTTCCCCAATTTTTTTTTTTTAAATATCGATGAGATTTATGAAGGAAGACAATGTTACTCGTATATCTTTGGGTATAGCTACTCATGTTAATGCAGCTTTGATGTGAACTGAACCTACAAGTTTTAAACATTTGAGAGGAATGAAATTTTAAAAATGGCACAAGGCAATGTTATTTGTGAATCTTTGTTTATATTCACTTATCTCATTGTTGGCTAGATGTGAACTGAATTTGAAGGCTTCTACATTTCAGGGTAATGATGGAACTCAAAAAATGATACAAGGTAATGTTACTCTTATATATTCGTGTATAGTTACTCATCTCATTGTTGCCTAGATGTGAACTGAATTTGAAGGCTTCTACATTTGAGGGTAATGGAACTCAAAAAATGAGACAAGGTAATGTTACTCATGTATCGTGTATAGTTACGCATAGTACTGCAGTTTGGAATTGAACTGAACCTGAAAGTTTTAATATTTGTGAGGAATGGAATTAAAAAAAACCCAGATATCTTTACATCGTGGGGATGTTTCAAGTGGTAGAATGCTAGTTTCAAAGTTAGAGGACCCGGGGTGAATTTCTGGTCCTGTTAAACGATCAGCAAAATGTCGAATGAACCGATAAGGAACCAGCCTCAAAAAAGAAGTGTATAAGGAAGGGAATTAACAAAACGAAAGCTATATTCACAGAACCGCGATAGTTTAGTTATGGAACACAAGCCTCCTCGATATTTAGAGAACTGGCTTCAAAGCCCGGCTGTGAAGTTCAGAGATTCAGGCAGACGTTCGTAACAATATAACTAAAATGCATTTTATTTAAATATTTTAGTCCTTTAACCTTTTTTACTTTATTTCATTCAACTTATTGAAATAAATATACATGCAGTCTTGTTGGTTGAGAAAATTATAGAAAAACTTCTGACATTGAGGTCATCATATTTTATGGCGATGTGCCCCACCACTTTCTTTTAACTCATTTTCCAGCAGCGAATTAATCACAGGAAAATTATATGACTCATTGCGATAATTTCTCTCAATTGCATAAGAAATTACAGTAAAATGTCATGTTGAAGAGCTTATAAATACATATTACATATCGCTTCTACCAGTTTATATGTTGGAGAGTTTACTTATTAAAGGGCGGATACCTCACGTAATAATATAAAATTATATATAAATAATAAACATGGTGATAATAAGAAATAAGAGTTGCGCAGTGAACCAGATTGCATAAACCATGCGTAGGGATACGTAATTTTGGTATTTACGAAATAGATGCTAATAAATGCGAAATTTTCCGATATGAGCGAATAAACGAAAATTTTTTTTTTACTACTTTTCGGCAAAAACTCGGTGATAAACGGCTTTTTAAGCAAAATTAGGTAATAATAGTAATAATTTATTGACATAATTGCTTATGCAAGACCATCCACGTTCTTTAACAGAGATCTCACTCTCGAAAATTGCTTATTACTTATTGCTAAAGACTTAAGGAAGAGAATGTGAAGACTACTACAAAGTTAGCTTTTAACTAAGAATTTTGATAGTTACCTAACCGAGAAAGTAAAATTGGGATTTTTTTTTAATAAATGCGAAAATTTGAATTTTTGAATTTATATATATATATATATATATAATTTGCGAATAAATGCGAAATTTTATAAAGTGTAATTAAAAAATTTTTTTTTTTTTTTTTGACGAAATTTCGATATTTGTTATGCGAAATTTACGCACCCCTAACCATGCGTCGTGTTCCCCAAAGGGCATGGCTTGAAACCAATTCGCTTACAGCAGCCATGTATAATGCGAGTTAACAAAATGGATCTCAGTATAATACCTTATTTTTTGCTTCCTTATTGGCTAACCGATACATAAGGAGGTTACGCCATTTATCATCCATCGCTCGCCTCCCTCATGCAGTGTAAAATTACCCTTTGGAGACGGCGCAAGTCAGTTTCTGTTCTTACGGCCCGCTTAGACCCGTTACATGCTGCTGCAGCGGAAAGGTTGACTTTACAAAGGCAAGGGTCATCTCGCAGATGCCTAGGGATCAGCATCCCCCTACACACGTTGCGTTATCGGACAGCTGGGACCAAAGTGAAAGCGTACGAAGGAAAAAAAAAAAAAGAAAATCTCTAAGTTGGCACACGTTCTAAAATTTGATTATGTTAGGGTCGTTCACCTTGTCTGTTCAGAATCGAACATGTTGCTTTCCAGTTGGTAGGGTTAATTTCTGTAAAGAAAAGATATCTGCCTCTGGACGAATCAACAATAGATCGCTAACTGGCCCCACAATTGTCTCACAAATGCTTTGAAAAAATGTGGTAATTCTGATAATGGAAATTTGGTTATTACTGATATGCGAATTTTTTTTTATTCTTAGACGTTTGTGCTTTTTGTTGTTAATAAATTCATATTAGTTACTAAACAAATATAAATGTCGCTAACTAAATGACTAGAGAGTCCTTTCCTCATAATTTTCTGATTCCGTACATGGGAAAACTAGGTGAATATCCGTGCTTCGCTACGGAGTACATTCAAATTAAATACAACGGTCAATGTATGCAATTAATGCAAAAAATATATATATATATTTATCAAAAAATCGTAACGGATATTTTTATAGACAAAATTATGTAGAAGAAAATATTCAAATTAAATCCAATAGAACATACTAAAGAATATAATACAGTTAACATAGTAGAATTTGAGGAATATTTCTTTTACTGTATTTAAATATTATTTTGGATAATGTCCAGTCGTCTGCCGCATTAACAAGAAATTTTTTTTTTTCTCTATTTTGTTGTTATGCACGTGACGCAAAATTAGTTTCAAGTATCACAAAAAGAAAAGAAACCACGTGATCAGCATTTAATGAATTAAATTCTAAAAATTAATCTTTAAAAATTCACCAAAAATCAGAAAAGTGAGGTCAAGATTCGAAAAAGATTTCATTTTAAGAGAATTTTTATGATCGTTTTTGTGATATAAATTTCATAACCCTCAGATTTTTATTTTAAATGAAAACTTTAAAAAAAGTTACAAAAACAGCTTAGAAATTTAATTTTTTTAAATCTAAGAAGAATTTTTCAAAAATCTTTCTTAGTGCACCCCTCCACTATAAGAAGAATCGCCATGCAAAATTTCAGCCTTTTAGGTTCAGCGGTTTGGTCTGTGCGTTATCTGTCAGGCAGTCAGTCAGTCAGTTACGGAATTCTTTCATATATACAGCCATCAGAATTTTATTATTCCATTTTTTCATTCCAAAGATTGACATTCCTGACCATGATATATTCAGAATAAAATGCGAGTATACCACGAATTATCGCCAACGAGCCTATAATTTTTGCGGCAATCAGTAGTAAATAATTCGTTAATTGCCACAGAATCTTGAATTTTAATCTTCCTTTTCCGAAACTGGTATTTTCCAGGAACTATCAACTAATAACTTGCCACATAAGGCTCTAACCCATTTATGAGATTAACTTAAAAAAACTTATAACTTCTCTACACCTGTCCCGATCTCAATTCCATGTACCCTATTGAAATATATGCAGACTAAATCTTGAATATAAAATTGAGAGCTTCTGACACGTCGCATAATTTTCTGATTCCTATGGGGAAAACTTTGATATCTGGACTTAACATGGAATATGATTATAAGCACAAAGATACTATTATGATATTTTTGACTTTTATTTTACTTTTTTTTCTAGTCGTTTTTGCTGAACACTTTCACTAGGAGAGATTACGTAGGAGAAACAACTGTTAAGGGAATTTACTTTGCACGCTTGCCACAGATGCAGTTTGTTCGAGATAATTTATTATAATTTTCGCAGAATTCCGACATCATGATATAATACGAGGGAAACAGAAATTCATGCCAGTATACAGATCTTTGCATTTTTACTTCTGACATAATTTGAAGAATATCAAGTGAAAATATCGGGTACGGTTTCCGTTTTGAGTGATTTACGAATATGCCTCCTACAGAAGCCGAATGATGCAAAAAAGGTCCCCTATAGTCAGGGGACTTTACGGGGCCTGGGGCAAACTTCTGATGGGGGCCCCAAGAAAAAGAAAAATGGAAAGAGACGAAAACAAACATTCAAATTAAGTTACTCATACTTAAAATTTTATTACATGAATGATTAACGTAATTATTATATTCCATTGCACTGCTCTCTTGGTATATTCTCCAATAAATATGACAATATGTTTATTTAAGAAAAAAGAACTAGAGTTTAATTACATCTAACAACTTAGTAATTCAACAGATATTTAGATTATCAACTCAGGTATCTTTTTTGCTATCTAGTTTAGTAGTTTGTACTGTCTTCAATTTATTATAGAGAATGTAATTTTATAGCAGTTAGGACTAAACAGTTATATTTTTCCTTAAAAATAAATGGCGTATTTTTCAGAAGACTATTTTGGAGTAAAAGAAATCTAATTTATCAAATAATTCTTTTTTTGGAGGGGAGGGAGGGGGGCTTTTTTTCATTATTTTAAATTTTGAAGAACGGTACAGGTTTCAAAATATTTTTTCGGATGAAATCTAATAAATTTATTTTTTTTAATTAATTTTTTTTTTGGGGGGGGGGGCGGCAGTTGGGGGCCTGGGGCAAAGTGCCTCAGCTACTTCCCCTTCTGGGCGGCTCTATTTATAGTTAAGGAATTTTTAACGATTCCCAAAAGACCAAGATTCATGCTGTTCACTTCTACCGGTTCTTACTTCCTAAAGAGCAAAAAAAAATTCAGGTAGTCTCTTCTAACGAAACTGCCGTGGGTTATTAACGTGGGAATACTTATCGTTGCTTAGCTTTAGTATGTATATATGTATGTATGTGTTATGTATATATGTAGCTATATATATATATGTGCGTATGTATATACATATATGTATGGCAATATTTTGACACATTTTGGTACTTTTCTGCTTAACTGTTTACTGCTATTGGGTTTGGCGCGCTGCCAAAATTATAACCTGCGAGGTACGGACGGACGGTTTTAGCGTCTGAAATTTTTCCTTTCCGGAGGACCGTTATGGAGGAACGTAATCCTACGTTAAAACTGTAATAGCTTAACCTTTAGAATAAACTTTTCAATGGGTTAAATCAAAGAGATTAGTTGCCTGTAAGTCAACAACGCATGAAAACCTGGCTGAAAATGCTGGTAAAAAAATGAATTATTTGAATTTTAAAATTCTTTTCCAGAATCCCACGATTCTCACATGACTACTATTTTACCGACCCACAATTACAGGGACAGAGGAGAAAACATTGAAATCATATATCACACAAACCCCGCTGAGTTTGGGGAAGAATTTTTTAGACTTAGGATTGGACAAACCTCTCTTGCTGGACACCTGTGCAGAAATGACCACTGACCTGTCCACTTTGAGAAACGATGTCCAGCATTCCCTCCTCTTCGTCGAGATACTGTCTCTGTGGGGAGTCTCTGAAACTGATAAAACGATGATCGATTATCTAATTGTTCCTCCGTCCACGTACATTTTTTTTTCTTTCATGTTCAAGCTTTCATCCCCAATTTTTTCTGCATCATTCTTCGAACAACCATTGGAAGTGAAAAATATCATTAGGGAAGAAAATGAATCATTTGTAAAGATGCTTTCCCGTTTAACATCCTTGTGTGTGTAACGGCGAATTTTGTGGTCGAGACGAGCTTTTAAGTTTAGTTTCTTTTCTTTTGTGTAAATAAGAGCTGTTCACACTGAATGCGGAGCGATAGCGTAAAAATTTTTAACCAATTATATACCATTTAACCAATCAGGCCAACGGGATTTTTAACGCTGACGGATGCAATATGAATAGACCGATGGGCTAGTGGTAAGAATAATAGATCGGACTGTTACTGCATAAATTAATTTGGATGGGACATATCTTGGGCAGTGTGAGTTATGGTTAGAGCCTGTTCACATAGAATCCGTCAGCGCCAGCGTTACTCATATTGACATATTTTAAACCAATCACAGGACTTAACAATTTCATTGCTAATCGTTTGGAGGTTTGTAATTGGTTGAATATCTTTCAATATGAGTAACGCTGGCGCTGATGGATTACTCTATGTGAACAGACCCTAATTCATGTGGCATGATTTTTGCTTTAGGTTCTTTTAGTAAGGTTTTTTGAGGCATTTTTACATAGGTTTTATATATATATATATATATATATATATATATATATATATATATATATATATATATATATATATATATACCTGTGGAACGTCAATAACAAAAATACTAAAGAGCAAGATAGAGAAAAAAAAAATATTTTATACCTGAGAAGTACACAGCATGCCATTGTCTTCTGAACTACATCATGTCAACGGTCGGTAGACACTTTTCAGCTTAATTTTAAACTACAACAGTTGGTACAATATACTTCTCCTTCAATAAGAACCTATGCATATAATGTCTGATAAATAACGACTAACTAATAATGTCTGCAAAATCTTATCTTAACAATATTTATGTGTGTGAGGGGGGCGGGGGTAGAAAACCATCTTCTTAAGATAAGACTTTAAGAGTAATTAGGCATTATTTATAAACCATTAACGTTATCAAAGTCCCATTCTCCTCTGCTTGTTCAAGTGTTGGTCAGCGAGCCGGGGGGGGGGGGGGGGAGGTGAGGCAACAGAGTAGATGCATTGTTTGTAACAAAATACACCTGCATTATTTATATAACAGAAAACATATTGAAGTCTAGAAATCGGATTTCATGTCATCCAGTACAACACAGTACAACATTATATATATATATATATATATATGTGTGTGTGTGTGTGTATGTATATATATAATAGGCACCACTCACTAACAACATATTAATATGTGATTAAATAAATGTTTTTAATTATCGTAATTTTATTTTCTTAAAGAGAGGTACCGGAACGCCGTTTCGGCGCGTTCCACCTCAAATCGAGCCCTATATATATATAAACTTTAAACATTTTACTGTAAGGATGGCAAATTTTCAAAAAATGAAATCTATTACAGGCAAACCTATGAAAATCGAGAGCAGAGTCTTAAAAAATGATGTCCAAAAATGAATAAATTTGAAACGTATCGTGTGTTTTTATTACATCAAAACTTTCATGCTCATTCCTTATTTGACACGCCTCAACGCAAGGTCACAGATCATGTTAAATTGATTACATATTCATAAGCTTTTACTCCTCGATGCTTAAAATTCTTTTCAAAATCCTTCAATGGTCCGTGTATTAGTAGTATACGTATTACATAGCATTGTCGTCAATTAGCCTTAAGGCTGCTGTATACTAACCCTGTTGGATTCGTTCACCTCAATGTTAACCTATGGAGAGAATGTGTCTACAGCTACGTAAATGCTGACAATCATATAAAAATGGTATTTTCAGACATTTTCAGACACCCTGAAATTTTCTGATCCTTGCAACAGGATTCATTTTATAAATTTCGTCCACCAAAGGAATTGATGAGCGTTTAAAACACACTATTCCCCGAATAATTTAAATTTTAAAATATTATTTGCATAAAAAACGAAAAATGCCCCAAGATATAAAATTTCTTTCTCTATTACGGAGTACAATTAAAAAAAATCTTTAAATCCAAGTCGGCAATTTTCTCTTTAGACAAATTTTCTTTTTAGGTTAACGTTGAGGTGAGCGAATCAAGTAGGATTAATACACACATGTACGTATCAGCCGCAATCGTGGCAAATGAAACTAAAGTCTCAAGAACTCACTGTCTCTGCATCGATATCATGTTAGTGGTTTATAATATCCCTTATAACATACATATAGTCGACTAGCTGAATAGCCGTGCTTTGCTACGGAGTACATTTTAGGATAATTACAATGAAAAAATAACGAAATTGCTTTTTAGAGGATTTCCTTATAAACAATATTTTTTGTTTCTTCATTGGGTGGAACTAATATTAACAAGCTCGTCAGCGAACTTACGCGTGAGCAAGCTACGTAAAATACCATGGAAGATTCAATTTTCTCTTAAATCTACGCCAGCGTATTTCAAAGTTTGGCCTTGAGACTTATTTATCGTCATGACGAAGCATCATACTTTGAGGGGAAATTGCAGTTTTAGGTTTAATTTAATATCCATAAAACACATTAATTTGGATTAAGTTTTTAAAATACTTCCATCTCAATTAGTCTAGTGGTTAAATTTTATCTTTTACTGTATTTTAATATTTTTTTGTTAGTTTATTTCGTTGTTATGCACGTGACGCAAAATTAAAGTATCACAAAAAGAAAAATCACGTGATCAGCATTTAATAAATTAAATTCTAAAAATTAATCTTTAAAAATTCCCCAAAAATCAGAAAATAGAGGTACAGATTCGGAAAAGATTTCATATTAAAATAATTTTTAAAGATCTTTCTCATGATATAAATTTTATAACCGTGAAATCATTATTTTAAATGCAAACTTAAAAAAAGTTACAAAAACAGCTTAAAAATGTAATTTAAAAAATCTAAGAATTTTTCAAAAATCTTTCTTAGTGCACCCCTACACTATCAGACGAATTGCCATGCAAAATTTCAGCGCTTTAGGTCCAGCGATTTGGTCTGTGAGTTATCTCTTAGTCAGTCAGTCAGTCAGTCACGGAACTGTTTTACATTAGTGATAGATTAGTTATATAGATTAGTTTTTATTATGATTGCTTACTCACTTTAAACACAATTTTTTTACAGTTTCCCAGGGTATAATATTTAGAAGAGATAGAAAACTGTAAGATAACTGAAGCGAAACTCATACACGAGTCTGTTCTACGTAAAAAATAACCGCATGCAGGAAGAAAGCTGTAAACCGTAAACAAAATTCATTCAGATTTCCCGTTATGATAATTATTTGATAAATGATTTATATCCGAATTATTTCCCATGGAAAAAAAATACGATCTCGTAACAATGGGGTAGAGAGAATGTATCCGTTTCTCCCACCCCCGTTTCTAGGTTACATGCTTTCTACTGATCGTTCAAATAAATGTATTTTTTATTGCTTATCAAATGCAGGATCTCGCTATCACTCGTAAATAACATCTGCCTGTTATTCCTTGGCTTTATGACATTCTTTCGGTCAATAAAGTTTCTGTAACGTTTTGTAATGAATAGCGGAGATTATAAAGTAAGTGGTATTTCACATGTTGCCGAATTCATGTTTGGGTGAAAAACAAGGTATGCATCGCCGTGAATCATATTTGCTTTCATATAATTCTCATAATCTAAATTTAAATTCAGATGGACGGATAGGAATTGTCACCACTTTAACGTCTCTGGTGATTTTCTTCTGCGTGATAACAAGAAGTACGTGAATTTCGCAAAAAAAATATCTAAATTTCGCAAAAAAATTACAATATATAAGATTTCGCATTTATTCGCATATATATATATTTAGATATATATATATATATATATATATATATATATATATATATATACAGGGCTCGATTTGAGGCGGAAAAAAAAACACCTTGGAGCGTATTTTAAACACCAAACTAAAGTTATTCATATTTTATTTTAAATTCAAATTTTAGAGTATTTCAGTAGCATGCAAAAATCAGGACCTCTATATCCATGATTTGTATTTTTCGTTATAGTTGCAAATTAGATTACTTATGAAGATTAAATGAATTAAAAGATTAAATAGATATAAGATTGAACAAATTAGATAAGCAGCTTAGATTATCTTATTTATAAACATTATGGGCCCAGATAAATCTATATATAAATTTTAAAATGTTGGAATCATTAATATGATATATACACTCATGGACAAAAAAATTAGCGCACCAAGAAGGAGTCGTCAAAATGAAACGAAATTTTACATACGTAATGACTACTTTGATATAAGTAAATGATAAGAAAATCAATGAAAAAGGATAATTTATTTCAGAGAAAAAGGCAAAAGAACGGAGGAGTTAATACTCCGTTGGACCCCCTCTAGCGCGAATGCACGATGCGATACGATCGGGCATTGAGTCATACAAGTTCTGTATGATGTCTTGAGACATTTCGTTCCATATTTGCTGTAACCTTGCCTCTAGTTCGTTCAAACTCGTAGGATGCCCAACTCGTCGTTCCAAATGATCCCAGATATGCTCGATTGGAGACAAATCTGGGGATCGGGCAGGCCAAGGAAGGGTAGTAACAGTGCGGAGACAGTCTTGTGACACCCTTGCCGTATGAGGCCGAGCATTGTCTTGTTGAAAAATGGCTCCTGGGAGCCGTTGCATGAGTGGCAACACATGTGGTTGCAGGATTTCATGAACATACCGCTGGCCTGTCATGGTGCCACGGAAAATTACTAGGGGTGACCGTGTATTGTAGGCAATGGCACCCCATACCATCACACCAGCTGTGGGAGCGATGTGTCGCTGTACAGCAAAGGCAGGATTGAAGCGTTCACCACGGGCTCTCCACACACGAACACGATTGTCATCACTGCCGAGATTGAATCTGGATTCGTCGCTAAAGACGACCTGGTTCCATTCCGCTGCAGTCCAGTTTCCTCGTGCGCGGCAAAACTCCAAACGGAGGCGTCGATGGGTGGGCGTCAAGGGCAGCACACGTAATGGGCGCCGCGATACCAACTGTCCTTCAGCCAGGCGCCTTCGTATGGTTCGAGAAGACACAGAGGCCCCTAGTGAAGGTGCTACCTGTGCCTGGATGGCGGCCGATGAAGCAGTTGGCTGTACGCGTGCATTTCGTACGATGTGGCGGTCTTCTCGACGACTGGTCTGTCGAGGGCGTCCTGAGCCTGGTCTTCGTGTACATGACATCTCTCGGGTCCACTGGTCCCAACACCTCCTCACAACACAATCAGAGCGGCCTAATTGACGAGCTACTCGCCTAGCTGACCACCCAGCTTCCATCATCCCGACGATTCTCCCCCTCTCAAACTGCGACAACTGCTTATATTGTCTTCGAACACGGCGTAATGACATGTCTATCTCAGCTCTTCCTTTGTAAATGATTCAGCACACTCAAACAAGCTTTGGTTACCTGTTTTATACTCCACAGAGTACGATGTTCAACGCCCTCTACCGGCTATACGTAATGCGCAATCACGCTGCATTTCTAATCATTTGCATATCTCCCCGACATGTACCTTCATTGCAAGTTTCGTTACGATCCCGCAATTATTTCTTCGTGCGCTAATTTTTTTGTCCATGAGTGTACATAATAGACAGATGATAATATTTATTAATATTTTAAATTTGGATTGATTCAAGTGTAGATGAAAGCGAAATAGACGTGTACATTAGTTTCATTTATCCTAAGACATGTTAAAGAGATAAAAGAAAGTTCTGAATATTTAATGTGTTAAGAGTTTTCTCCGAAATTGATTTTATATCTAGACAAAAAATAAAACAAATATCTACATGAATTATTATTTTCTGTGCCCATTTTGAACATTTAAAAAACAGATGCGAATACTCTAACATTTAAGATTTAGGCCAACTGAAGTTTAGGGGGAAAAATATTTTCTTATACGTGCTAAAAATAGACACATAATACGACATTTGTTAATTTTTTACGTGTGAGCTATTTAGATTTGGGCAAAAACAAAATTTAATATTGACGCCATGAATTACATCTTCCTCTAAATATAACAATGATTAATATTAATACTGATATCGATATTCACGTTGCAAATAAATATATACGTACCAATGCATACATATATTTTGATACCGTTTTATGTATATACACACTCGTGTGCAGTTGCATATGTAATAGACGAGAAATCAGTCAGTCAGTCAGTGGTATTTTGCTATTATATACAGGGTGCTCAAAAATATCCAAAAGTCATGACTTATTTTTACGGAACTACCCATTGGAATTTTAAAAAATATATTTAAATAGAAAGAACATTTCACGTCTCACGAAGTTTTAATATCAATCATAGATTTCTACCTTAGTATCATAGATTTCGATGTGTGCACCTTTTGTAGCACGACCAACGTCTAAATTGGAATCCAGTTCTCTCCAAGTGTTTCGTATCATATCATGCGTTATTAGACTTTTTTGCTTGGAGATTCATTAAATCCATTGTATATAAACAAAAAATTGAAACTGTGGATGAGTTGAAGAAGCGTATCATTCATGCAATTCGTGTAATAACTCCTGAAATGCTACGAAACACTTGGAGAGAACTGGATTACCATTTAGACATTTGTCGTGATACAAAAGGTGCACACATCGAAATCTATGATACTATGATCGAAATCTATGATTGATATTAAAACTTGGAGAGATGTCCTTTCTATTTAAATATTTTTTTAAAAATTTTAATGGGTAGTTATGCAAAAATAAGTCATGACTTTTGGATACCTTTTCCCCGGACACTCTGTATTATATAGATTTAAAAGGAAAAGGAAATACATTGGAACACATTAGAAAACAAATTTGAATTTTACTAAATGTTTTAGATCCTTCTGATTTGGGACGATTCTAATGAAACTCGGTATGTGTATGTTTCATGAGCCGTACTTTCATTTAAAAATATATGCGGTTGAAATCCAATGTTAAATATGGGTTTTAGAATTAATTTTTTTGAGGGGAGAGGGAAGGGTTAAGCCCTTTCAACCTCCTTAGAATTTTTAAAAAGATTTTTAGTGACCACTTAGAGCATAAGGGGAACCACCATACGAAATTTCAGCTTCCAAGGTCTTGTGGTTCTAGAGATATAGTCCCCAGCCAATTAGTGAGTGGTATTTGCGTTCTGTATATGTAAATATTCACATAGAGGGTGACATTCCGGATCGTAGGCGTAGGGCGTAGTCAGTCCAAAACTCATATATGTATATACGAGTTGATTAAAGAAAATAAAACGAGCTCTCAGACAAATGAAAAAGTCTATTAGCGTTTGTTTTTTACTTGTGGTAACATTATCCACAGAGATAATGACGAATTTCTGAATGTGATTTTCGAGGTGATCAGAATATTACGGCATTAAACAAAACAAAAATTTGTCTTTTTGTCATAGACATTTTAATTTCTTAAACTGTCATTGCTTAAAGTTTTATTCTGTTTTCATTTTTCATGTACATCGTAAATATGTAATAACAGTTACATAAAGAGAGATAATCAGCTTGTTAAAACGACGGTTTTTTTTTAAAGGTTATGAAGTATGTTCTTGAAATACATTTAAGAGAAATACTTTTAAATAATTTAAAATGCTTAATTCTTTTTATTTCATTTTTTCATTTCAATGTAACGTACGCTTCGTTTTTTATTAATATGGTTTTCCTTTTTTCTTTCATTTCTACAGAAGGTAAGGACAATATCAAACGAAAGAAAAAAAATTTACCCTTATAAAGGGGTATAGTGGGGCAAAAAAAGTTTGGGATTTTCAGTGCATCAGTTGTGTAGTTTCTAAACCTAAATAAAACAAATGTTTAAAGGGCTTAAAATTGGTAAATTTCAACCTCTAATTATTGAATAAGTCTACAAGGTGTACAACAAACATTGGGTCATTTTTGGCTAATAAAACGGCTCGATAGTATAGTGACAAATCATTTTAACAATATAAGCATGGCGAGCATCAGCATAATGGGTTAGGGTTGGAATCCCGTTCAAGGCATGGACATGTCTGTGCTTCTGCCCCCCCCCCCCTCATAAGGAGTAGTTCTAATACGTACAGTAGGAGTCAAGTTCTAACACGTACAGTTAGGTGGACCTTTTAACTATTTACTTTTCATTTTCAAATTTTACAAAATTCAGATTTTTTTATAATAATCAAATACAGGTGTTCATAGATATTCGAAAGTAGAGCGACATTTGGGAAGATATTCGGGTTCGAAATACCCTGTAACATGACATGATATAAATCAAAAGATTTAACCGTCATTAATTTACCTGGGATAAATTTTTGAGCTATATTAATTTAGATACATTCATAATACAAAATAACACAAAATTTACTCAGCTAAATACGCGCGCAAACGTATGCTCTGTAGGAATTATCTCATTTCACTAACCCTATCCTATCAACATCCCAAACAATCATCATTAGTCGCATTCACTCAACTTTCCTGCATGGCATTCTTGCCGTCGCTTGGCAACATTCCATCTGTCACACTAGCGTCACCTGTCGGCAGGAGTGGGAATCAATTACTCCGGCTCGTCTTGATAACATGTCGGGATGACTGACGCACAAACACTTGAAAGAGGGATCCCAAATGAAAATCCGTTTGGAATCCCTGGCGATAAATTTCATCTAGAACTTCCTGTTGCTATGGCTACCAGAGTCCAGAAGAGATAGGGTTAATTTCTCAGTCCGAGAGATAGAAGGAATTTTTTTTTTCTTTTGTGAACGGTGGCTATGGAGATGCGAACAGATAGATAGCTGAGATCATTTATAATAACAGGTTTGTGCTGTCAGAAGATTTCCGTTATTCGGTACCGTTCAGTTAGGCTTCGTGCCAGGGACTTCCCTCTCCTCTTGGTTTGATTTACAGCCGTAAGACAGGATAGAGGATAAAGCAGTATATGATGTCTAAATCAGTTTTTGGCGACCATAGAGAAATGATACACGTCATACACCATAAGTTAAAAATACAGCATTCACTTGAAGTCACCAGAGGGTAGTTTTGTGATACTATTTTGATATTAATCTTAGAACTACATTTGTTATACTTAAATAGAATAACTAGAGAGATTATGCTTCTAGAAATCTTTTTTAAGAATCCAGTTAAAATTTAACAATATATAATTGAGGCGTTGACGTTCAAAACAGGGTAATTGCCAAAATTTCCGAAAAGTATTTTTTCACTCATACAAGGATTTGTTCCAAGGCTAATGGCGTTGAAAAGAAGGTAAGTGTCTAGCTAGTTTGGTTCAGTTCTGAGCCAGGCACTTGTCTTCTTTTCAACACCATTAGCCTTGGAACAAACCCTTGTATCAGTGAAAAAATACTTTTCGGAAATTTTGGCACTTATCCTCTTTTCAACGTCAACGCCTCAATCAGTTACATGTACTTTTACAAAACATACATACATATATGGTACAGAGATAGCCTAATTTTTTTTCCTTTCAACGTGGCTAGTACTTTGTCAAGAGGGCATTTGCCCTCCCACACCGGAATTTCGCTGGCTGCTTTATTACGGAAGCACTATATACGTAAACCAACACTACTTCATTTGAGGAGACTGCACAGACGCATCCATGCCTTGACCGGGATTCCAACCCTAGCCCACTATGAAACTCGTCATGCGTAATTGCAAAAATGATTTGTCACTATATTATTGAGCCGTTTTACTAGCCGATAATAGCCCAATGTTTGTTGTCCATTCTGTTGACTCATTCCATAATAGGTGGTTGAAATTTACCAATTTACCAATTTTTTTGACTAAGATAGGGGATCTCTCTGTTATTAATATTGCAGTTTTTTTTCCCAGTATTTAGCAACTAATAAATATTTTCTAGGCCTCCATGATCATTTTGATCATCCGCTATTCAGAGATAGTTTAAATAGTTTTTCAATACACTCGTTTCATTCATAATTAAGATTCTAAATTAATTGTTAATCATCTAGAAGGAACTTACTACTCTCTTCTAGAGGAAGAACGCTTTTGGGGATAATATTATTTGTAATCTTTCACAAATATTTTTTCTTTTCTTAGGTTTAATGCCACAATTAAGCCACATTATATTTTTCTCAAATCAAATTTCTTTTTCACAATAAAGAGGTTCTTAATTCAACTGACAGATGACAGCAACACAATTTAAAATTAACTTGCTATTTTTCGGGTAAATTAAATGATGAATACACTATGAAATGTACTAAAAATACCTATAATTCGGAAACCCGTGCCTCATATTAACTGCTAATTTTGAGTTTGTGGGCAGCATTACTTTTAAACTATCAATAGGAAACTGATAAAACTGCACTCATATGTATATATTCATGGTACTCTACATTTTAAAAACCAGAAAAATGTGCAATTCTGGAATATCCTTTTTTTATGTGGGAGAATTGTGCAAATAATTGTGATAATTTTTGAAGTTTTCCAATGTTATGCTCAATTTTTAATTTAAATAATATTTATTACAATTTATTTGGTTTTATATTACAGGGAAACATATTACAAGTGTATTCTGACCATTAATTATTTTTCTGTAAGCATATAACTCGCAATTTTATGATGCGCACAGCACTTTATGATTTTTAATCACCAGTTAATCATATAAAATTCTAAACTGCTCATTTGAAAATTATTTATAGATTTATAATTTCCATTTTTATAAATGACATATTTAAAAATATGCACTTTATATGTATAAAGAAAGAAAATTTCTTTTTTCTAATATTATTTAAGTTTTTGTGGTTAGAATTAGACCATATTTATAGTAATTTTGCCGGGCTTCAAGGTCCTGTGCCCCCTTAACGAAACTTTATTCTGCCCCTATTCGTATCAAGGACAATTTTCCTATAAGGGCAGCGCTATTTTTCGCCGTATTTTGCTGTATGGAATTAAAGATAAACGATTTCAGAGTTTTAATATTCCATAGACAGAGGCTAAAACTCATTAACAAAAGAAATTTATTTACTAATATTAATGATATAACCTATACATATAAAACAGTTCCGTAACTGACTGACTCACTGACATACAACGCACAGACCAAACCGCTGGACCTAAAGGACTGAAATTTTGCATGGCGATTCTTCTCATAGTGTAGGGGTGCACTAAGAAAGATTTTTAGAAAGTCCTTCTTAGATTTTTTAAAATTAAATTTTTAAGCTGTTTTAGTAACTTTTTTTAAGTTTGCATTTAAATAATAATTTGAGGGTTATAAAATTTATATCACGAAAAAGACCATAAAAATTCCTTTAAAATGAAATCTTTTTCGAATCTTTACCTCCATTTTCTGATTTTTGGTGAATTTTTAAAAGATTAAATTTTAGAATTTAATATATTAATTACTGATCACGTGATTTCTTTTTCTGGTACTTTAAATAAATTTATCGTCACGTCCATAACAATGAAATAGACAAAAAATATTTGGCTCAGCATCACTCTAAAAAAAGTGGACTTTATACTGCGATAAAACTAAACATCGGACACCGAAAATCAAAATTACGGAGTATTTAGGTGGTCGGGCTGTGTATACAGCTGCCAGCTGATCGGTCGCTTAGAAATTCCCACTGCGTTCTCGGTCGGTGCTGTAGGTCACTGCGCATCACGGGATGTTAAGATGGAACCAGACCACCCAGCAGCCTAGAAATAAGAAAATGTGCAGACGAAGAAAATGTGCTAGAAATAAGAAAATGTGCTGTATGACGTTCTCCGAGGTCTCGAAGATAGGACACAGCCACCGGCCTTAAGATCTGATAAATGTAACTCTGGCTGTTCAGATTACCGACGACGAGAACAAGAGGTGTTCGTGTCGTGTACCCAATGACTGCTCATACCATCACACCAGGTGCAGGGCCCGTAGGACGATATCGAATGCAAGCAGGCCACGTATCTTCTCCTCGGTGCCTCCAGATACGGATACGTACTTCATGATGCTGCACACAAAACCGGGACTCGTCTGAAAAGACGAAATGGTGCCACTCCTGTATCCAGTTTTGTCGCTGGGCGTACCACTGCCGTCGCGCGTCTTTATGCTGAAGTGTCTGGGGAAGCCGCAATAATGGTTGCCGTGCAGACAGTCCGTGCTGCTGCAGAAGTCGTCGCACTGTCCGTGCGGATACTTGTCGTGCGGCAAACAAGCCCGTTTCCTGACTCAAGGTCCGTGATGTGGCTGTACGATTCCTGCAAGGCCGACGTAACATGTATGTCCTCTTGGGCGTTAGTGGCGGGAGGCCGTTGAGATCCTGCATGGCGTTCAGTATGACCCTCCTGAATCCATCGGTTCCATATTCGCATGACAGTCGTTGGATTCAGACGAATGCGAGTTACAATATCGCGGATCGATAAACCTCACTTTTGATTGGTCACGATCCTGCCGCTATCGAATTACAACACGTGCTGGTAGCCATTTCTCCTTCTTATACGAAGCATTATACGATCTTCTCACTAACAACCAACATTCAAATGCGATTTCCGAATGAGAAACCCGCTGCGTAACTTTCCTTTTATACAGAGTTTGAGATGCCGTTTCTTCCTCCTTCGGGAGGATCTATTTTGCGTTTCCGAACCTGAAAGTTTCTCTCGTCTGAACAACCCAGGCGTTATGAATGAAGCGCAATATCCTACGATTTTTCCTTCCAAGCCGACGAATAAAATCGCTAATCAAATTGTATGTACGTGAGCTTGAGTACTCTTAAATATGAAGCATAAAGACGAAGCCCACACGCTATGAGATTATGCGTGTGCCATGTAAAAATACGTGTTGTGTATGTACTGAAACTAGGCTACCCGGGCACTGGGTTAATTGAACAGACATACACCACTGAACGCTCAGTGTTTGACAGTACTGTTCATTTGTTAGAAGATGTGCTAATCGAACGGCACGTATGTGCGCTTGATTTCTCTTTAATATAAAGGATAAAGATGAAGCACGCTAGCGTCAATGCAATTATATGTGTCATGTAAAATTATTTGTTATCTATGTTCTCAAACATGGCCTCTGAGCAAATTTCTCAGACGCTTGTCAACATCATTGAACACCGATACGTAATGGGCAGTACTGGTTATTTGGTAAGAGGTGATAAATAAATACACGTAAATGTATTAGAAGCTTAAATGTCTACGTAATGTGTGCTTACAAATGGCCGCATATTTCCACGCGATTTAACCCATTTCTCTCCGCAGCGTACGTGAGAAATCGCTCCCGCAAAGAACTCGGCTGAACAATTCATCTCGCTTAGTTCTATCTGTATTTTCTGCAATAGGGAGAAATGCTCAATAATTGTAAGCGATATTTTACTCTGGAAAAGTTTCCAATCAAGAGAAATCGCCTCTCGTGACGTCAACCCTCCCCCTCCAATCGGACCCGCACTGACGGTCCGGTTATCATGAAGAGTAAACAATGACCCCGTGGAAAAGGCGAGTGATTTATGTTGTGATTTATTCGAGCTTTTTGCGGCCACGGTCCGATTGTGCCAGAGTGGGAGACGCGTACGAATTCTGGCCCTCCCGTTCTCCTCTGGCCCTTTGTCTCATAAAAATTTCACCGCCGCGGTACGCATACATGAGAGGGGGCCACATTTGCAAGCGTCATTTGAGCTGGGAGGAGATGTGTTGCATGTTGGGCTGCGATTGCTTTCTGGCAATGAATAAATAGATCTGCGTCTACGTTAGACTCTGTATGGGTGCGGATTAACAGTAATTAAAAAAGGACAAGTTCCTTCCATTGGCCAAGAGACAGCCCTCTTTTGTATTACTCACACACACTCACATATATGGTTGTGTATATACTATATAAATAAATTTATACATACATACTTACTTACTTACACACACACACACACACACACATATATATATAATGTGTGTGTGTAAGTATATACGTATGTATATATGTATGAATGTATGGTGAGTTCACATTAGCCCATCCGTTGACTAACTCATCATTTAAAAGTTATTAAGAATTCAAGCTACTTTCGGTATTGCACTGAAAAGATTTCTTAGTTAGAGAAAATTAAAGTACACATATCAATCAATTCGTATTACTGATAATCTATCTATATAAAACAGTTCCGTAACTGACTGACTGACTGACTGACATATAACGCACAGATCAAACCGCTGGACCTAAAGGGCTGAAATTTTGCATGGCGATTATTCTCATAGTTTAGGGGTGCACTAAGAAAGATTTTTGAAACATTCTCCTTAGATTTTTTAAATTAAATTTTTAATCTGTTTTTGTAACATTTTTTAAAGTTTGCATTTAAAATAATAATTTGAGGATTATAAAATTTATATCACGAGAGAGATCATAAAAATTCCTATAAAATGAAACCTTTTTCGAATCTTTACTTCCATTTTCTGATTTTTGGTGAATTTTTAAAAATTAATTTTTAGAATTTAATTTAATAAATGCTGATCACGTGGTTTCTTTTTTTTTGTGATACTTTATATTAATTTTGCGTCACGTGCATAAGAACGAAATAAGTTGACAAAAAAATAATAAAATACGGTAAAAGATAAAATTTAACCCCTATACTAATCGAGATGGAAGTTTTTTAAGAATTTAATCCAAATTAGTATGTTTTATGGATATTGAATATACAAATTAATTGCATACATTGACCGTTGTATTTAATTTGAATATTTTCTTCTACATTATTTTGTCTATAAAAATATCAAGATTTTTTTATAAATATAATTATATATTTTTTTTTTTGGTATTAATTGCATACATTGACCGTTATATTTAATTTGAATGTACTCCGTAGTGAAGCATGGGTATTCAGCTAGTTCATGTATAAAAATTAAGAGCCCCACATTCTTTGTTGCTGCTTGATAAGTCAGTTGGTTTCTCGATAAGTCAGCAAAAGGGATTTCGCACGAGTACCTATTTATCGATACCTATCTGTCCAGGATTTTTTTTCTCATAGGTCGCTTAGCAGATAGAGTTTGTAAGAACAGGATAGGAAATATTCTATAGGTCTGCTGAGATACCATTGGGTCCTTTTGGGGGAATTTAGTGAATTATAATGAGTTAGAAAATTGTATGCGTATGAATTTTCTTCGGGGGAAAGAGACAGTGTTAAACTGGGGAACATTATACAAATTGAAGAACTGCGGCGAATAAAAGGTAAATACGGTTCATTTCAAATGGGATACATAAATCGAAGAGGTTTAAAAGGGTCGAATTTAATTTTTTCCCCCATTGTGGCAGGCACTTGTCTCTGACGGTAGGTACTTTTCTGACATTGTCCCATGAAGATCCTCGAAGTTTTGCTGGCTTCTTTATTATGGGAGCACCCTATAGGTGTGCCAACGTTATACCCTATGAAGGGGACGACACGGAAACGACCAAGCCTTAAGGGGAAAATGGACTTTCAAAATTGTGAAATTTGTCCAAAAATTCGATTTTTTAAAAATTTTATTGAATTGTGGAACTACGGACGAGTAAGGATGTGTTGCACAGAAAAGAATTTTTTCATTTCTGTGATTACTTTCCTAGTTATAGGCATTTGTATTTAATTAAGATATTATGTCGTTACTAATAGCAATAACTTTAAATGTGTTTTTCTCAAAATAAAAATTTTCATGTCATACGAATATTAAAACTGCTCCAGGTGCATTTCTAATTATCGTATTGCTTTGAAATGTAAGTTTTATACCCTTAACTGTATATTAAATAAATCTTATTGAAAAAAATTAATGCTTCGTAGCTCAGAATTTCTAAATTTTGTACAGGTAGCCCTCCTACAGTACGGCATCTTACAATACGGTTTCGCTCTAACACGATAGGATAAATTGCGGGAATCCTCGTATAACACTGCAACCTGTAACACGGTTTTGCTCTAATACGATTAAAAAATTGCGAAAACCTTTGTACAACGCTGTACTTCTACAGCACTAGATATCGTGATTTTTGTTTAACACATTTAAAAACTAAATTGCCTTAAAATAATGACGGGACGGAACAATAAACTATAGTGGCTTTACATGAAAATGCATAAACAAATTATAAATTATTCATTTATAACTCTATAAAATTACAAAAAGGCCTAAGCTTAGCTGAAAATCTTGAATCATTTTTCTTGAATGCAGACCCTTCCGCTGAAAGAAGCCAAAAATTCAAAAGGGAGCTGCAAAATTGTCTGGCTCCATACTGTGAAATCTACAATGACCTTGTAAGAACCAGCAAATAAACCAAAATTACAGATTTTTTAAAGAGGATAGAAGGTGCAAAAAATCTAAATGAAGAAGAAGGTTCTGAAAGTGAAGGTGACATCGTTCAACCGAAAACATGTTCAAGTTTGATTGTACTGAGCAGTGATGAGGAAGAAATTTATTAAATTAATGTCACGCTAAATTAATATAATATTTTTTTTTTCTTTTCGTTTTGTGTTATACATACATTTATATTTTTAATAAAAATTAAGTTGCTTATTAAAACCATTTTTTTTTTAAAAATTCCATATAAGTTTTCGGAACGTAACCCCCTTTTTTGTACTGTCTCTGGGTCTCATATAACACGGTTTCACACAACACGGCATTTTCTTGGAACCTATCTACCGTGTTATAGGAGGGTCACCTGTACTTGAAAAGATGATTATAGGTATTTTGCGTGATAAAAAGGGAGTTTTCACTATTATTATTTTTTTCTCTTTATATTTTTAATGAATGCTTAAAATAAGGAATAAATTTCATTGTTAGTTCTATAAGGTATCCTGTAAATAAAAATTACCATATTATATGCAAAAGAAATGCGCATGGAACATTTTAAATTTGGCCAATTTTTGATATAATCAATAATTCATAATTCATAAATTAATATTTCATCTTTAAATTTTAACCACTTTTACATATCTATGGTACTAATCACATATTCAAATTTTAAGCAAATCCATTCAAAACAAAAAAAGTTAGGTTTGAGGGTCCACTGTCCCCTTAAGGCCTGTTCATATAGCAGTCCGTTAGCGTAAGCGTAAAAGGCCAACGGAATGTTCACGGATGATGATACGTGAGTCAAAGGATGATGTCATAGCGCTCAGCTATCGATTGGTTATAATTTAACGTTTACGCTAACGGAGTGCTATGTGAACAGACCCTTACTCGGGGTTTTCACCCAAGCCCATTGCATGGCAGCTCAGAGCGCTAACCACCATACTAAGTGGGTGGTGAATTTAAAATTATACATCATACTTGAATACACTTCGCTGGCCTTCCGTACCAGAGTCTGTGGATTTGAGTTCCACTCTTGGCATGGACGTTTGTAGCCGTTCAGGATCAGCTTTAAGCAGTAGGTCCCGGTCTAATTAGCTCTCGTGTAGCAAAAACTTCACCGTATCGCTCCAAAGCAAATCAAAGCAAATCAAATCATACTTGAATACAACAGATGCTCATATACATCCCTTGTGGTCTCTTGCTCCTAAAGTAATCGTATGTTTTCCTTAAAAAGGAAATTTACTAATACACGAGTATACACTTCCCTTAATTTGATAATAAGCTATTAAGGTAACTCATCGCATAACATGAAGATATCTCATAATTATCAAACTAGCGAACGAGAGAAGTCCAAAGATTCCGAGCACAAAATAACGTTTTTCCACAGCGAACTTTTTCCAGAGAAGGCATTAGCCTTGCAAGAGTTCTGTTCTTTTTCCCTCACAACATTTCGGATTCTCCATTTCCCATTATGTTCCGAAATACATGGCTGTATTATGTATCTCTCCGGGCGTTGCGAGCTCGCTATCTGCCGATCCGCGGCCCATTCGGCTGTTGGGCAAGCCCCGATAAAAACGGGCCCATAAATTCGGAGTGTGCCGAATAATTAATTTCGCATCGCGGCGCGACAAACGGTAGCTTTTAATAGCCCGGAGGATATGGCTCCTTTGGGTCAAATACCCGGCGCATTCATATTATTTTTATGCGCAAGGTGTGAAAGGAGGAGGTGGAAAGGGGGGGAAAATGCAGTGGCGAGAAAACTATGAGGCTGTTCATTCTGTTTGTTTGTTAGTTGAGTCGATTTTAAGCATTTGTTGAATGAATATGCAGTGCAAGGAATGATCGCAAAAGATAATTAATAGTGAAGTTATATTTGAAAATAACGTTTTTATTTAGACCGAATAGATTGTTTTATTGAATTTTCATGGCAATAATTTGATCCCCTATTAAGGTATTAAAGCATTTTTAATTTAACATTATCTATATATATATAACAGTTCCGTAACTGACTGACAGATACCGCACAGACCAAATCACTGAACCTAAGGGCTGAAATTTTGCATGGCGATTCTTCTTACAGTGTAGGGGTGCACTGAGAAAGATTTTTGAAAAATTCTTCTTAGATTTTTTTTAATTAAATTTTTTTTAGCTGTTTTAGTAACTTTTTTTAAGTTTGCATTTAAAATAATAAGTTGAGGGTTATAAAATTTATATCACGAGAAAGATCATAAAAATTCCTTCAAAATGAAATCTTTTTCGAATCTTTACCTCCATTTTCTGATTTTTGGTGAATTTTAAATATTAATTTTTAGAATTTAATTTATTAAACGCTGATCACGTGATTTCTTTTTCTGGTACTTTAAATTAATTTATCGTCACGTTCATAGCAATGAAATAGAGAAAAAAAATATTTTTTTCTTGCTAATGCGGCAGACGATTGGAAATTATCCAAAAGAATATTAAAATACAGTAAAAGATATGTTCCTCAAACTGTACTATATTAACTGTACTATATTCTTTAGTATGTTCTATTAGATTTAATTTGAATATTTTCGTCTACATTATTTTGTCTACAAAAATATCCGTTACGATTTTTTATAAATATATTTTTTCGTTTTTTTTACATCAATTGCATACAATATAAGAGAGATAAATATATTTAAACATATTTTTGGCATTAATTGCATACATTGACCGTTGTATTTAATTTGAATGTACTCCGAAGCGAAGTACGGGCTTTCAGCTAGTCTATATATATAAAACAGTTCCGTAACTGACTGACAAATAACGCACAGACCAAACCGGTGGACCTAAAGGGCTTAAATTTTGCATAGTGATTCTTCTTATAGTGTAGTGGTGCATTAAGAAAGATTTTTGAAAAATTCTTCTTAGATTTTTTTAAAATTAAATTTTTAAGCCGTTTTTGCAACATTTTTAAAATTTTGTATTTAAAATAATAATTTGAGTGTTATAAAATTTATATCATGAGAAAGAACATAAAAATTCCTTTAAAATGAAATCTTTTTTGAATCTTTACCTCCATTTTCTGATTTTGGGGGAATTTTTAAAGATTAATTTTTAGAATTTCATTTATTTAAGGCTGATCCCGTGGTTTCTTTTCTCTTTGTGATACTGTAAATGAATTTTGCGTCACGTGCATAACAACGGAATAAATTGACAAAAAAAAATTAAAATACAGTAAAAGATAAAATTTAACCACTAGACTAATTGAGATGGAAGTTTTTTAGGAATTTAATTCATATTAGTGTGTTTTATTGATATTAAACATACAAATTAATTGCATACATTGACCGTTGTATTTAATTTGAATATTTTCTTCTACATTATTTTATTTATAAAAATATCCGTTCCGATTTTTTTATAATTTTTTTTGGCATTAATTGCATACATTGACCGTTGCATATATTATAATTATTTTTTGGGTTTTTTTTTTTTTTTTTTTTTTGCATTAATTGCATACATTGACCGTTGTATTTAATTTGAATGTACTCCATAGTGAAGCACGGGTATTCAGCTAGTCGACTATAATAATGATCCCACATTGGCATATTAACTGCAAGAAACAGATTGCATTATTTTCATTGTAACATAAATTAAAATGCATTTTCTTAAAAAGTTTTTGGTTAAAGGATATGTTAGTAAAGGTATCAGTAGTGTGTAATCAATAAACTACATTGTTATACCAAAAGCACAGAACAATGTCGAATTTAGTATATTGGGGCATATAGTAGTACTAGCTGAAAACCCGCACTTCACTACGGAGTACATTCAAATTAAATACAAAGGTCAAAGTATGCAATTAATGCCAATATATATATATATATATATATATATATATATATATATATATATGTATGTATGTATGTATGTATAATAAATACGACGATCAATGTATACAATTGATGTAAAAAAACAAAAAAATATATATAAAAAAAATCGTAATGGAAATTATATAGACAAAATAATGTAGAAGAAAATATTCAAATTAAATCTAATAGGACATACTAAAGAATATAGTACAGTTAATATAGTACAGTTTGAGGAACATATCTTTTACTGTATTTTAATATTTTTTTGGATAATGTCCAATCGTCTGCCGCATTAGAGAAGCTATTTAATCCGGCACGTCCGGGACCTCAGTAGTGCCGAATTAGCGATTGTTCCGGATTATCGAACGTCAATTATTTTAACAGGAATACCAAAGTTAAACCACCCGAGATAAAAATTCAGACGATTAAAACATATATTTTACGTACATTCTGAACCTGGGCAGACAATATAAATATTCGACAAAGTACATACACACAGTGTGTATTTCGTCATTCTAGCAATTGCGGGGATTAAAGAAAAACAGAGTACAAAAATACACATGAGCGTAACTTAAAAAAAAAAAATTCTGATGTCACGTTGCTTCCATGATTCTGATCTCTTCTTTAAAAAGTCGTTACGGATTATAAACAAATTTATGAGTTCTGCAGAGGTGTAACTTTTGTTAGATTCAGCAAATTTTAAAAATGTATGCAATCCATCAGAAGCCTGTTTCCATGAGATTTAAACTTCATCTTCCATGGCTCCTTCTTCTTCATCCGATTTCACCTCCTGAACCTGAGCTTCTTGTGGGTTAACAACACTTTGTATAATCTGTTCGTCACTAAGTTTTTCGACCACTGGCACACTTTTGTCGATTTCAATCCAGTCAATATGGATTCAATCCAGTCTATATGGATATAATATTCCTCACTGGGTACATCTTTTAAAAGGTTGTTTGGCACAGCTTCTACCAAATCTAGCACTATATTTGACCATCAACGGTAAAATTTTGACTTTGATCCGCATCTTCATCATCTTCTTCCTAGGTCAAAGTTTGCGCCACCACCGCTGTAGAGTAACTTCTTTCACCAGATTCCAAGCTAAGGGAATTGCGAAAATTGCATGTTTAACATTAAACTGGTTTTGGAAGCCTGTTGCATCAGATTCGGCGTCCAAAAGGCCTTGCAGAAAAGATCTATAGATACACTTGAAATTTTGAATCACACCTTGGTCCATCGGCTGAATCAAGGACGTGACATTTGGTGGTAGGTAAACTGCAAAAATATTGCCGGAAACCACACAAGAAGCAGGAGGATGAGAGGTACAGTTGTCTAACAACAAAAGTGCTCTACTATCTTGAATCCAACGACTGTCATGCGAATATGGAACCGATGGATTCAGGAGGGTCATACTGAACGCCATGCAGGATCTCAACGGCCTCCCGCCACTAACGCCCAAGAGGACATACATGTTAGGTCGGCCTTGCAGGAATCGTACAGCCACATCACGGACCTTGAGCATTCCACGTTGCTATATAGTGAGAGGCATATACTTATTAGCTTTATTAACACTCTTACGCTTATTAGCTTTATTAACACTTGAAGAACTCGTGCTGGGCTTCGAGAACATTGTGAAAACGTTACATTGTGTAACCGTTACATTGTGTAACCGTTAGAAAACAGGAAAAACTGTACTGAAATTAACACTGAACTGACAGTTAGTTACGATAAACATAAGCGTACTAAAAACGTGGGAACGAGTGTCATGGACAACACCGTATAACTGAGTGAAACACAGACGTATTGAAAAGCCACCTGGTGGGTAAAGCCAGTGTAGTGAGGGACGTCGAATCCACCCGAAGAAACTCGAACGTGGGCAATTCAATCGGTGTCGGATTACAGAATGTGCAGAACCGTAGAATGCCGGACTAAAGTGTTTCTATTGTATTTCAACAAGATAACGCAAGACCGCATGTTGCCCGTCATGTCCTGACCTACCTCGACACAGAGGGTGTTCGACTGTTGACCTGGCCAGCACGCTCTCCAGATCTCTCAACCATTGAAAACATCTAGTCAAGGGTTACTGAGAGACAGGGCCGTCACAGCTCTCCACCCACTACGATTGATGAAGTGTGGCATAGAATTGAAGCATCATGGAATGACTTGCCCGTATCTGTCATCCAAGCCCAGTTCGACTCGATGCCTGACCAGGTTAGAGCCGTTTTTGCTGCCAGAGGCGGCAGCTATGTCTACTGATTTCGGACCCTGTATACCCCCAATTCGCCTACAAATTTAATTATGCTCTCTTCCTACTTTTGTTATTTGCTTTTCTTCCTGGTGTTGCAATTTTAATGGCCAGCAGTTTGAATATATATATATATATATATATATATATATATGTGTGTGTGTGTGTGTGTGTGTGTGTGCTTGCGTGCGTGCGTGCGTGTTTTGTAATAGCGTGGGAATAGCGCCTCTGATAGTGTGCTTTTAGTGAAACTCTGGTTAAGAAAGGGTTTTGTCCCCAACGGTTTGTTCTGATGAAAAAACAATTTCAGGACGGGTCGAGCCCAGCAAGACCTATTTGACAGCCCCTTAGAAGGTCGCCTGGCTGGGGAAAAGGCCCCCCTCGCACGAATGGAACCGGTTGAGAATGGAACCGGTTGAGCGCGGCGAGCGAGGCTTTAAAAAGGACTGCGATCCATTTCGCGGGGGTTTTACTGTCAGCGGTTTGGGCATGCGAGCACTACGTGTAATCTTACACCGAAATGTCTACTATGTAGTGGAAGATACAGGCTAGGATTTGTCCCATTAAAGGAAATCCAGAGCTCTTCAAATGTGTCAATTGTGGAGGTAACCACACTGCCAACTACACTAAATATACTAGACATCCTAAAAATATCGCTAAAGCTAAAAAAGACACTACCACTAGTAAATCTAATAGTAAAATCGACACCAACTTCATTCCTCCCCCTATCCCTAGCACTTCTGCTTGGAATAAAAACATCCTTCCTACTAATCACAGTAACTCTCCGGTTTCTGGCGAAACCAACTCAAACACAAATACTGACATTCAAAATAACACTCTTAGTGCTTCGGAACTAGTTTATGCTAGGACCGCGCCTAGGAAGAAAATCGACATTGAAAAACCTATTTCTAAATATAATGTTCAATCTAATCCTTCTACTGATACCCACATTACTAATAACAATGGCCTCTCCGACTTCACGGAAATCATTAAATACGTTAAGGAATTTTCCCAAAACTTCTCTATCCCAGATATTCTGCAGCTTCTCAGTAATGTCGCCGCGGCTCTTAGAAAGCCCGACGATAACGTAGCCAAGATGCTTAACGTCTGCGACTACTTCTGCCCCGACCCGGGTTCGATCCCAGCTCGGGGAACTTCTGGCTAGTTCTTTCATCTTGTTTTCCTTGCTTGAAATTGTTAAACTATTTTGTTTAACTCTTCTTAATATAATTTAAAAGTATTAAAGTACTTAATATTAAATTTTTTAATATTATTCTTAATTAATTTATTACTAAATAACTTGTTAAATTAAATTATTTTTCATTAAACTTAATGTTTAATTTAAATTTTTATTTTTCCCCTATCCCCTTTGCATTAACGTAAGCTGTCTTGAATTCTATTTCTTGAGCACTCGATTACAACTCGATTCTCGAGTGTCACTGAGACAGTTACCTTTATGATGACCATCGTGCTGACTGGAGATAAAGTCTAAGAAGACCCAGGTAGTCCGGTTCATACCCCACAACCAGCTCGCGGGGGCTTTTTGCTGAGAGAGAGGGAGAGAGCGGTTGTCGCCGGACATTTGGTAACTAATTGGATATCATCAGCGGGCTACGTGTATCGACGAGTGCAGGACAGTCGAAGCGTGTGCGCTTTGTTTTTTCGGCTGTGGGCCGTGTGAAACTGCAAGGCAGTTTGTATTTGCGAATTGTGTGATAACTTGTGTACAGTTGTAGTTTTGAGTGAGCATTTCAAGAAAGAAAATAAAGTGTTTATCGTAACACTAATCTCATCGTCTCGAGTCACTTCTTGGAGTTGTGGAGGTAGTCTCGGCCAGTCGAAGCCAGGGACAGTTTGCATGTGATCACCCGAAGCACAGCAGTGAAGCATCTTCGCTTTGGAGCCATCACAGTATGTATAACATATGTTACGGCCAAAGTCTGAAGTCTGGCCAGTTCGCGAAATGACTGGCCACTTTTTGGCTTATTTTGGGCTTTGGCCAAGTCCCGAAATCATCGGGAATTTATGACTACTTCGGGCTTTGGCCGGCCCATTGCCAATACACCCGACAATCTATGGCCAGTTCGGGAAATGTCCAAGAAAAAGTAGCCAAAGCTAAATGTTTAGCGGAGTTGGATCATGCAGTAACAGGAGTTAATCATACCAGTTCTAACTCATAATATTACTAATGTGAAAATCCCTTTAGTCTGGTCTAAGTAGAAAAAAATCGCTTAAAAATCAAAAAGAAAAGGAGAATTTTTCTTGAATAATTTGCAATCCGGCCATTGATTGTCAAGCGCATCGTGAATTGGCTGACCAAAGCCCGAAGTAGTCGTAAATTCTCTATTATTTCGAGCTTTGGCCAAGGGACTTGGCCAATACTAGTACTAGAAGTTGTAAGTCATTTCGCGAATTGACCAGACTTCGGATTTTGGCCGTAACATATGAGGCGGTGAAAGGCAAAGTGGTGTAAGTCAGTAAGTTAAGTGGTGTAAGTCAAAATAGTTTTACTGCAAAAACTACAAAAAATTCCACCATAAATTGATCAAATTATAATTCATAACAATTATTATAATATTGCAAATAATAACTATTTACAATTCCACTCTAAATTGAACATGGAGATTGCATTTTCCCCCTCAAATGAAAAAAGTTAAAAATGTGACTTACACCACTTTGCCTTTCACCGCCTCATATGTTTATATACATATGTAACGTCCCCAGAACCAGAGTGAGACATTACGGCAGGCGATGTCTTGTATAGTCGGGCTTGAAAGGTCAGTAGTTTTATTGAATACAATCCAGGGAAGAGGAATAATAAGCTTATTTGTTTGATCGCATTATGGACAATACTATTAAATTTAATTGGTTAACATACACTGAAGAGCCAGAATAACTGGTACACCTGCCTTATATCATGTACGACCCCCGCGAACACGCAGAAGTGCCGGAACACGCAGAAGTGCCGGACTCCCTAAAAGCACACATCAGGCCCGACCTGGCCGAAGCCCCACTGGGTGAATCCTGATGGTGCGGAAAGACCCGCAGCAGGCAACCACTCCACGCACGACCCAGACAAGGTCCCACACACACAGGCCCCAGGACACACACCACAAGACAAGCCGCACAGTCGGGCTCCATAATGTCTGAATAAGGTTTCTTAGAGGCAATTCACACCATGAATCCTGCAGGGCAGTCCACAAATCCATAGGAGTTCGAGAGGGAGGAGATCTCATCTGAACAGCACGTTGCAAGGCTTCCGAGATATGCTCAATATTGTTAATTTCTGGGGATTTAGGTGAACAAAGGAAAGTCTAAAGTCAGAAGAGTGATCCTGGAGCCACTCGGTAGCAACTCTCGACTTGGGGGGGGGGGGGGTCACACTGTCCTGCTGGAATTGTCCAAGTCCGTCGGAATGCACAATGGACATGAATAGGTGTAGATGATCGGACAGGAGGCTTATGTACCCGTCACCTGTCAGAATCGTTTCTAGACGTATCAGGGGTCCCATATCACGTCAACTTCACACGCCCCATACCATCACAGAGGCTCCACCATCTTGAACAGTCCCCTGTTGACATGTACGGTCCATGGATTTATGAGGTTGTCTCCCTACCTGTACACGTCCATCCGCCCGATGCAACTGGAAATGAGACTCATGAGACCAGGCAACGTGTTTCCAGTCATTAACAGTCCAATGGAGGTGTTGGCGAGCCCAGGCGAGGCGTAAAACTTCGTGCCGTGTAGTCAACAATGGTAGACAAGTGGGCCTGCGACTCCGAAAGCCCATATCAATGACGGTTCGTTGAACAGTTAGCAAGCTGACACTTGCTGATGCCCTGGCATTAAAATCCGCAACAGTTTGAGGAAGTGTTGCATGTCTATCTCGTTTAAGGATTCTCGTCAGTCGTCGATGGTCCCGTTCATTCAAGGTTTTTTCTGGCCGCACCGCTGTCGGAGATTTGATGTTTTACCGGATACCTGATATTCACGGTACACTCGTGAAATCTTTTTTCACTAAAATTCAAATTGCATCGATACGTCGTTGGAGATGCTATGTCCCATCTCTTATGCGCCGACTATAACGCCACGTTCAAAGTCACATAAATCGTGATAATCTGCCTTTGTAGCAGCAGGAACCGATCTAACAGCCTCGCCAGACACCTGTTGTCTTATATAGGCACTGTCGACCGCATCTCGTGATTGGTTGCATATCTCCGTTATTTGCATACGCATGCCTGTACCAGTTTTCTTTTTTTTTTTTTTTTTGGGGGGGGGGGGGGACTCTTCAGTGTACTTATAAGATATATAAATACGGGATGATATTTACATATTTACAAAGAACTGAGAGAATGGATGGCAGCGTCTGGTCTAACCCATTTCTAAAGACGCTATATCCGCACAATCGAATATGAGTTTTACTTGAACACGGGAACATACATCGGGTGATCTCCTTTTTGGTATACACTTTTTAAAAATTATAATGATATACTTTAATTAACACTATGTTAATTTATACTATGTTACAGTTAAATAAAAATGAACTTACTGAAAGTTCATAGGGATGTATATTATTGATTTTTAAAAATCATTACTTGAAATAGTAATTCATACAGTCACATATTCATTTTTTTATTTATTTATTCAGTGACTCAAACGGGCATTTTATAATTTTTTAGTCGTTTCATGGAGAAAGAAGTTTAATTATTCGTATTATTTACTGAAAATAACAATACACGAAAACGTAGTCGAAATTCTTTACAGACAAACTCGAATTTTCCTAAATTCCCTTCTACCAATTCATTTGGTGTAAAGTATTACGATAGAAAGCATTTAACACACAACGATCAACTTAGTGCCCGAGTGAGTTGTTTGATTGTTTGCTGGCGTCTCACTCTGATAGAGACCTTAATGTGTAATTTACGGACCCCGTAGATTATTGTTAGTGTACTAATTTACTCCCTCTGCTCTCATAAGAGCAAGTGTAAACATTTACCCTCACGCAAATAACATATGTTGTAAACAGTTTCTCTGAAACACACAAAACACACGATAGATAAAAACACACCATTCAACCAAGAATCAGCTCTCAATATATTAAATACTAGCTGAATATCTGTACTCCGCTATGGAGTACATTCAAATTAAATACAACGGTCAACGTATGCAATTAATGCTAATATATATATATATATATATATATATATATATATATATATATATATATATATATATATATATATATATATATATATATATATATATATATATATATATATATATATATATATACAGAGGCTGTTCGCACATTTTTTAGACGATTTTGGTAAGCAGTAATAAAATATCGTTTGCTGCAAAAGAAATAATTGCAATTCAACTATGCTTTTAAAAGTCAAAATTATCGTCTGCGGCTTGAAAGTTTTGTTTTTATTCAAAATGACGTTTTTAACAAAGCAGTGGTTCGAAGGCTACATTTATGCTCTTTCCGAAGAGAAATATGCATACTCCGTTATCCAAAAACGATGTGAGAGTCATGGTTTTGTGATATCTAAAGCGTCGATAGGTAATATCATCAACAAGAAAGGAAAAAAACGTCAAATTGGAGCCTCAAGTGGGACAAAAATTCCAAACAAGTATCCAAGGAAAAAACGGACATCTTCGACTATTGCAAAGGTACGTTGTTTAATATTAAAAGAAAATCCCCCTAGTCAAAGGACAGTTGCAAAATCATTAAAATGCTCGGTGTCCACTGTAAACAAAATGATAAACGTTGATTTAAATCTTAAGAAAGCGAAAAAAACGCAATGTGCATCGTCTTCTTCCAAATCATATCGCTGAACGCAGGACACGCTGCAGAATTCTATATGAGAAACACTTATCCAAAGAAAAATGGAAAACAATTGTCACAATAGATGAATCATGGGTGTATTTAAATGATTGCAACAAAAAAAGAGCCATTTATTATCATAAAAGGGGAGAAAAAAATGTAAGTACATGGTTCAAAGAATCGAAAGAAAGTTTTTCTAAGGGATTCATGATTGTTGCTGGTTTTTCTTATAATGGCAAGTTAAAAATAAAGAGAGTGGAAAAAAATGTCAAGATTAACTCCAAATACTATCAGGAACATATTTTATCGCTAATTTTTCTGAATGAAATACCATCGCTTTACCCACAGTGCCATCAATCTGTGAGACTCCATCAGGACAAAGCTAGCAGTCACACATCAAAATCCACTGTAAATTTCCTAAAAGAAATGGAACAAAAAACTGGTATCAAGGCCATACCCTTCACTGATATCCCTACTAAATCTCCCGATGTATCACCTACGGATTTTTGTGCTTTCGGACTTGTAAAATCTGCATTATCCAAACGTCGTCCCAAAACCCTTGCAGGACTCTGGAAAGCTGTTCAGGAGGAATGGGATAGAATACCTCTTCTGACACTTCAAAAGGCATTATTATCCTGGAAATTGTGGTGTCGAAAGATAGTACAGAATAAGGGATGTCAAATAGAACATTTAAAACACAAGAATTTTATGTAATTTAGTTTTGTGAATACAATATACATCATATAAAAAATGTGTGAACAGCCTCTGTATATATTTATAAACAAATCGTAACGGACATTTTTATAGACAAAATAATGTAGAAGAAAATATTTAAATTCAATCTAATAGAACATACTAAAGAATATAGCTCAGTTAATATAATACAGTTTGAGGAACATATCTTTTACTGTGTTTTAATATTTTTTTGATAATGTCCAATCGTATGCTGCATCAGCAAGAAAAAATATATATTTTTGCTTATTTCGTTGTTATGCACGTGACGCAAAATTAGTTTTAAAGTATCACAGAAGAAACCACGTGATCAGCATTTAATAATTTAAATTCTAAAAATCAATCTTTAACAATTCAGCTAAAATCATAAAACTGAGGTAAAGATTCGAAAAAAGATTTCATTTTAAAGGAATTTTTATGATCTTTCTCGAGAACTTTAAAAAATGCTACAAAAACAGCATAAAAATTTAATTTAAAAAATCTAAGATGAATTTTTCAAATATCTTTCTTAGTGCACCCCTACACTATAAGAAGAATCGCCATGCAAAATTTCAGCCCTTTAGGTCCAGCGGTTTCGTCTGTACGTTATATGTCAGTCAGTCAGTCAGTTACGGATCTGTTATATATACAGTTGGTTCTCTGTTTAACGACTTTCAAAGGACCGTGAAAAATCGTCCTTAAGTAGAGATCGTCCTTAAACAGAATTTGTGAAAAAATAACATTTCCCTTCACACTTTACAGGTTTAGGACTGTCAATATATTTCTTAATATATTGGCGTGTTTAAAAATGTTATTTTTATTATCATCATTATTTTATTCACAAAAAGTTATTTTAAATTACATTGAAAAAAAAAGAGTACAAACAATACTATAAATTACGTTTTAAAAAATTCAAAAAGTGTTGATTGCTTCATTCGCCTTGTTTTCGTTATTCTCTTTTCCAGATTTTCTAAAATGTTAAATGAGTCACCTTCCATTTTCGATGCAATATAGCGTCGGAGAACATCTAGAGCAGAAATTGCATCTGTGTAAGACGGTGGCAGTGTCTCGTTTTCCGTGTCTTCAACTTCACCTTCTTCGTCTGACACTGTGTTTTCGTTTACAATATCTTAATAAATTTGTTCTACATTTCTCTGAACATCCTTCTGAAACATCCTCATCTTCAACAAGACTTCTCCATTCTTCAGGGGTAATGTCATCTTCATTGATTTCTACATCCGTACTTTGCAGTTCCACTACAAGTTATTTGTGAATTCCAGCAACGCGAAAGCAGTTTTTTATTGTGGATGAAGAAACTTCTTTCCATGCTGATGTTATCATGTGCATTGCTTCCAAGATTGTAAATTTTCTAATTTTTATACTGCCAGCCGAATTGTTTATTAATTTCCTAATTAAAGACTTTCTGTAGTATGCTTTCACACTGCGAATGATACCCAGGTCTAATGGCTACAACTTGCTAGTGCAATTAGCTGGTAAGAAATGGATAGTCAAATTTGTAAGCCCAGGGATATTTGGAGTATGTGCAGTGCATCGGTCGATTAAAAAGTAAAACTTTTCACTTTTCTCGATGCATTTTTGCATCAAATTTTCTAATCCAGTCAATAAAAATTTGTGATGTCATCCACGCTTTATTGTTATTGCGGTACTCACAAGGTTTCCTGGTGATATTCTTAAAACACCTTGGTTGCTTTGATTTGCCTATAACTAGTGGTGGAAATTTCTCAGATCCATCCGAATTAGTGCACAGTAAAACAGTCAATCGTTCCTTACTGTTTTCCACCAAAACACTTTTCGCCCATATACGTTAAGGTTTTATTAGGCACCATATTGTAGAATAGGCCCGTCTCATCTGCATTGAATATGTTCTTCTCATCACATCCATCTAATTTCCCCTTCAGCACTATTTTCCATTCATCCACTATTTTTTCATCTACGGAGCCACTTTCGCCAGATATGCTTTTAAATACAAGCCCGTATCTTTCTTTGAACTTTGTTAGCCAACCAGCCGAAGCCTGAAAATTTTGCATTCCAAACTTTTCTGCCAGAATAATAGCATTTTCTTTAAATATCACTCCGGAAATTGGAATGTTAGATGCTCTTGCTTGATGAAACCATTGCAGGACTGCCTTCTCAAACTCTTCTGATCGGCCACATTGAATTTTCTGCCGTTTGGATTTGGATAACAAACCAAATTTTTGTGCTGCTTCAAGAATTTTCTCTTTGCTTGCTAAAATGCCTTTGAGAGTAGACTCGGGTAGCTGAAATTGTCTTGCGAATTGGACTTTTGTTATTCCAACACTTTCTTCCCAGTTTTCAATAATTTTCCCTTTTTCGTGTAGCGTAAGATGCTTTCGCTTTGATACCATTTTGCTCTGCTCACCTGGTATTCGTACTGGAATGAGCTCCTACACCCAAACATGAATTCTCTAAACATGAACACGTGCTTCCCGGAAGGAGTGAGAGAGGGGTGCTTTTGGACAGTTCGTAAATCACATGACAACATGGTAGGTACAATAGAGTGATTCCACACCCGCACTAATTCAATCCACCAGGGAAGAATGTTCGATCTTCCGAGAAACAGTAATCCTCCCCTCCCCCGGTTTTTTCCACTGCAGCAAGTCTATGATTGCAACAAACATAAAGGAAATTCCGGGTCTGTTTTTGAAACCAAACTCCCCCACAGAAAGTAACCCTCCAGTAGATAAAATGTTGAAGAAAAAGTTTATCATGTAAGAAAAAATCGTCGTTAAATAGAAACAAAATCGTCTTAAAATAGAATTTTTTTACGTCGGAGGGACCGGGACCGGGAAATATCGTCTTTAAATAGAGATCGTCGTTAAGTAGAGCGTCGTTAAACAGAGAACCAACTGTATATATATATATATATATATATATATATAGAGAGAGAGAGATAGATAAGAGTTCCGAGATGGGAATACTCTCTTATGTTTAATACAACTTAATTTAGGCCTCTTTTTAACCATATTTTAATATATGATATTAAGGGGGGGGGGAAAGGCAGGTTAAAAAATTATAACAAAATATACGATTTAATCTTTAACGAAGAAAAGGTGTTTCTTATTTAACATACTTATAGTCAAGGAATCAAAACCTTTTTTTAATTTGTTAACTTTGTAAGTTTTCGTAACTTTTGTTGGTCCAAACTTTTGATAAATTATAATTTAATAAGTTACACAAAGAAAAGGCAAAGGAAAGGCATAGGGAAAAGCGTGGCGGTATCTCAATTCAGTTTTTCCATCCCGTTTCCCCACCCCCCACCCCACCCCGCAGTACTGCTTTGGCTCCTAACTGGACACGATTGCCTTAAGGCTGCTGTGTGCTAACCATGAAGCTACAGAGCTACAAAGCTTTTCCTTTGTAGCTTCATGGTGCTAACTCTATTGGATCCGCTCACCTCAATGTTAACCTATGGAGAAAGTTTGGCTACAAAGCTTTTCCTTTGTAGCTTCATGGTGCTAACTCTATTGGATCCGCTCACCTCAATGTTAACCTATGGAGAAAGTTTGGCTACAAAGCTTTTTCTTTGTAGCTTCATGGTGCTAACTCTATTGGATCCGCTCACCTCAATGTTAACCTATGGAGAAAAATTGTCTACTATTTACAGCTACACAAATTCTGATAATCCTATAAAAAGTGAATACGGCTATGTGGAAACGGTATTTCCACATAGCCTTAAATTTTCTGCGGCTTGCAACAGATTCCTTTTATAAATTTCGTCCACCAAAGGAATTTATGAGCGTTTAAAACACACTATACCAGATTTTTTCCCCCGAATAATTTAAATTTTAAAATACTATTTGCATTTTTTTAAAAGTGAAAAGTGCCCCAAGGTGTAAAATTTCTTCTTCTATTACGGAGTACAATTAAAAATTTTTTTTTAAATCTTTAAATTCAAGTCGGCAATCCTTGGACAAATTTTCTCCTTAGGTTAACACTGAGGGGAGCGAATCCTATAGGGTTAGTACATAGCAACCTGGGATCATACGACTATTAAAAGTCGAAAAATATAAAAATTGTGTCACTTTCGACATTCTATATCTTGAAAAGTATAAGATTTAAAATCATAATTTTTTTTGTATTAATAGAACAATGTTTGATTTATTAATATATATCTGTTTCTTGTTTGATAGTTAAAAATAATATGTGTTAGATAGTCATAAATAATAAGCAGTTTGCTTTGGACAAAAAGTGATATAAAAGCTAACGCATATAAATACTCCAAAAAAAAATTGAGTTTAAGACAAAATTTCTGTTTTTAACACATTTCTGTTTTTAATACTGCAGAAACTAAAGTTTAATCTGAACCTAAATTTGTAAATATTTAAGGTATATTTCTATTTTTACTATGAAACTGAAAATAGTGCATTTTCTATATATATAAAAATGAATGTGTGTCTGCCTGTCTGTACTCGATAGATTCAAAAACCATACATCCAATCGCCGTGAAAATTTGGGAAATTATTAGGTATATCCCTAGGAAGGTTTTTGAAATTTTTTTTGTAAATCAGAGTTTGAGTTCTAGGTGATCCCGAACAAATTTTCCAAAAATATCAAAATAACATTTCATTTGTAATGATGTTTGAAATTCAGCTTAGCAGTATGAGGTAATGTAATATTTGCTAGATTCCTGCACCTGAGATTGTTTGCATGTGTGATATTATATTTTGTATTATTCTCGTGATATCATATTCTGTATTATTCCTACTTTACAATGACTGAAGATGGCAACTTCTATTATTTTTTATAGGATGGAATACGTTTGTAGGTTGTTTTTGAAGATGTCAAAAAAATTTTACAATTATTAATACGAGAATAAATTATTAATACGTGAATAAATAAAAATATTGGAAATACGTTTTATTCCAAATGACATCGTTCGGAGCAACGAATATCGTTAGCGCAAATTATATGCCAACATTTAAAGTACAAGGGCAAATTTATCACCATGCTGGATCACTACAACCCTTGCCAAATGCTGATCACAAATATCTTCAGATATATTTTATGGGAAATACTGACGAACAAATCAACAGATGGTGTCAACTGAATATGAGTACTAAACGAGAGATTGTCGCTGAATTACAAAATTTGTTTGAACAACATAATGAATTAATTAAATTATTTAAAACCGCCATTAAACAAATGCCATCTGACGATTACAAAGTAATAATAAAGGCAGATAAAACACCTATTGGTCAACATCGAAGACAATTCAACGCACCAACGATCGATGAAGTGGCAATTGTCATAGTTGGTGAAGAATTTAATTCTCGCAATATAATTCTTCATCGTAGAAATGGTGACGTACAGAAAGTATCAGAAACGCATCGTTCGTATGATGCATTACAATATCCCATTCTATTTTGGCAAGGAGAGGATGGATATCATTTTAATATTAATATGAGAAATCCTACAACTAATGTGGACATTAACAAAAAGGTCAGTGCTGTGAATTATTATGCATATCGAACGATGATTCGTGAGAATGCTGATAATCATATATTGAAATGTAGACAATTATTTCATCAATACATTGTTGACATGTATGCAAAAATAGAAAGTGAAGGACTCCTCTACATACGACTAAATCAAGTCAAATTGCGTTCTGAAGAGTACATCCATTTACGTGATGCAGTTGTAAATGATGGCAATCTCAGTGAATTGGGAAAAATGGTCATTTTACCATCCACATTTACAAGCAGCCCAAGACACATGCATGAATATGCACAAGATGCAATGACGTATGTTCGTGCATATGGTCGTCCAGATTTTTTCATCACATTTACATGCAACCCAGCATGGGATGAAATAAAGGAGCTTTTATTAACTGGACAATCACCATCAGATCGTCATGATATTTCTGCACGTGTATTTAAACAAAAATTAAAATCGTTAATAGATTTTATTGTCAAACACCATGTATTTGGAGAGACGCGCTGTTGGATGTATTCCATTGAATGGCAAAAAAGAGGTTTACCACATGCGCATATTTTAATATGGATGATGGAAAAGATAACACCAAACAGAACTGATGAAATCATCTCTGCAGAAATGCCAGACTTTGAAATTCATAAAGACTTGCACGATATTGTCTCAAAAAATATGATTAATGGTCCATATGGCTCACTAAATAATAATTCACCATGCATATCAGAAGGAAAGTGCACAAAGCGGTATCCTAGAGACTTACTTGCTGAAAGTACACTGAAGTGCCACTGAATTAGGGATACCTACCTAGTAACGAGTTGGGCCTCCTCTGGCCTTGATAACGGCTGTCACACGACGAGGCATAGATTCAACAAGTTTCTGGAAACGTTCCACGGGAATATTGCCTTGCCAAATATTGGCTAAAGCTGTCCATAATTCAGTAAGGTTCTTTGGTGCTGCGTGATGGCCTTTCACGCCTTGTTCCAAAACATCCCAAAGATGCTCAATAGGATTTAAGTCTGGGCTTCTAGGTGGCCAATTCACACAAGTCAGAGGAATGCTCATCCAACCAGCCAGTAGCCAACCGGGACTTGTGAGAGGTACAGTTGTCTTGCTGGAAAACTCCATTACCGTGCGGATAACAGAACAGCATAAACGGATGGAGGTGATCACCCAGCAACTCTACGTACCGAATTGCATTGAGGGAGGTTGGTACACGCACCAAAGATCCCAAACTGTGCCACAAAAAAAACACCCCAGACCATGATTGAGCCACAATGCCCTTGTACAGTTCCAGCCAGGCATGCATTATCCATGGCTTCGTGATCCTGACGCCATATTCTCAGCCTCCCGTCGGCGTTAAGTAGTCGGAATCGAGACTCATCACTCCATGCTACTCGTTTCCAGTCATTTACACTCCAGTCTCTGTGCTCTCTTGCCCAGGCAAGACGTGCAGCCCGATGGCGAGTATAGAGCAATAGTACTCTCGTAGGTCGACGGCTCCCGAAACCCATACGGTGAAGCGAGCGTTGCACAGTCCGTTTACCGACTGTACGACTGGCACCGTCATTAAACTGGGTGGTAATTTGAGCTAATGTTTGGCTTCGCTGGTTACGTACAATAAGCCTGAGCCGTCTCTCACCACGCACTGTCAAGGCTAACTGTCCTTTGCAGTTTGACCGATCGCTAGTTTTTTTCCACCATCCATGTATTCTTGGTATACTCTTGACACTGTAGACCTTGAAAATCCTAGCTGTCTGAGGATTTCGGAAATTGAATGGTCCATGCGTCGCGCACCTACTATTTGTCCGCGATCGAAGGCGTCTAAATCAGGCAGTTTACCCATACTGGCAATTCCAACAACTAATTCAGAAAAACCACACAACGCGCTATATATGCAGTTACCACAGCGCCCTCACTTGCGCATACATGATGCGCAGCGCTACACAATTTGCATAGGCTTTGCTATCCCTAATTCAGTGGCACTTCAGTGTATTACAGGCAATGATGGATATCCACTCTATCGACGACGATCTACCGAAGATGGTGGAAAATCCATTAAACTAAAAGTACTCAACAATACTATTGATGTTGATAATCGTTGGATTGTACCATATTCTCCATTACTACTAAAAACGTATAACGCACACATAAATGTTGAGTACTGCAATTCAGTGAAAGCTATAAAATATATTTGCAAATATGTGAACAAAGGAAGCGATATGGCAGTGTATGCAGTGGAAAATACAACTTCTTCTAACGATGAAGTCACCCAATATCAACTGGGACGCTACATAAGTAGCAATGAGGCTGTATGGCGTATTTTATCATTTTCCATTCATGAGCGATATCCAACGGTTGTTCATTTAGCAGTACATCTTGAAAATGGACAGCGTGTGTATTTTACATCAGAAAATGTACGTACGAGAGCAATGTCACCATCGCCAACAACATTAACTGAATTTTTCACATTATGTAGAAATGATACCTTTGCAAGGACACTACTGTACTCTGAAGTACCAACTTATTTTACGTGGAATACATCAACAAGAAAATTTCAGCGTCGTAAACAAGGTAGAGCAGTACAAGGACACCTAAATTTATATTCCACAGATGCACAGGGTCGTCTGTACACTGTACATCCAAATAACGCAGAATGTTTTTACCTAAGATTATTATTAATCAATGTTCGTGGACCAACATCTTTCCAAGAATTAAAAACAGTTAATTGCCATGTGTGTGCTACATTTCGTGAGGCTTGCCAGAAATTAAGTCTCTTAGAAAACGATGCTCATTGGGATATTTCACTCGCTGATGCTTCTAATACAGCTCAACCACAGCAGATACGTACACTATTTTCCATCATACTAACTACATGTTTTCCGGCTAATCCAAAGGATCTTTGGGAAAAATATAAAGCCTATATGAGTGAAGACATTTTACATCGCATCCGTAGCATAAATGCTAATCCCAACATTCAATTTACATCAAATATATACAATGAAGCATTGATTTTGATTGAGAATGTATGCAAGACAATAGCCAACAAATCACTGACAGAATTGGGAATGATTGCTCCAAATAGATCTGGTAATGACATTTTCGATCGTGACATACAACGAGAAACGCAGTTCGATGTTAATGAATTACAAACATTTGTTCGAATTAATCTGCCGAAATTGGTATTAGAACAACGAACAGCATATGACACAATTATAAATGCAATATCTAATCAGAGTTGTGGTTTATATTTCTTAGATGCAGCTGGAGGCACTGGCAAAACTTTTCTTATTTCAATTATTCTGGCAACTGTAAGATCACAAAATAATATTGCACTTGCTATTGCATCATCTGGTATTGCAGCAACTCTTTTGGACGGTGGTCGAACAGCACATTCAGCATTGAAATTGACATTAAATATGCAGGTAATTGAAACTCCAATATGTAATATTAGCAAAGATTCTGGGATGGGAAAAGTACTAAGACCATGTCAGCTTATAATATGGGATGAATGCACCATGGCACACAAGAAATCTTTGGAAGCACTCAATCGCACATTAAAAAATTTGAGAGGAAATGAGCAGATCTTTGGTGGTGCACTCATTTTGCTAGCTGGTGATTTTCGACAAACTCTACCAGTTATACCACGTTCAACACCTGCAGATGAATTGAATGCATGTCTCAAATCATCAGTGTTATGGCGGTATGTGGAGAAAATATCTTTAAAGACCAATACGCGTGTTCAATTACAACAAGATGAATCTTCTGAACGATTTGCAAAACAATTGTTAGATATTGGGAATTGTAAAATGGAAATGGACGAATCCACACACTGTATTACATTACCAGAAAACTTTTGTCACATTTTAAAATCCACTGATGAATTGATTGTCAAAGTTTTTCCAAATTTATCGCAGAATTATAAAAATAATCAATGGGTTAGTGAGCGTGCTATATTGGCAGCCGAAAACATTGATGTGAATTTAATAAACTGCACAATTCAAAATGAAATACCTGATGAAGAAACAACATATAAATCCATAGATACTGTTGTCAATCACGATGAATCAGTTAATTATCCAATAGAATTTTTAAATTCATTGGATCTACCAGGAATGCCACCGCATATTTTATCTTTGAAAATTGGTTCACCAATCATCCTTCTAAGAAATATAAATCCACCGCGACTATGCAATGGGACTAGGCTATCAGTAAAAAAATTAATGAATAACATAATTGAGGCAACCATTTTAAATGGAAAACACCAAGGGGAACATGTACTACTACCACGCATTCCCATGATACCAACGGATACTCCTTGTGAATTTAAACGTCTACAGTTTCCTGTACGACTAACCTTTGCAATGACCATTAACAAAGCACAGGGACAATCATTGCAAGTATGTGGATCAAATTTGATAAATCCATGCTTCTCACATGGACAGCTGTACGTTGGGTGTTCACGAGTTGGAAAACCATCAAATTTATTTGTTCTTGCACCAGATAGGAAAACAGAAAATGTTGTATATTTACAAGCACTACTAAGATAAAGTTCACCATCAATCATCAAATATCATTCATTTCATGATGATATTTAATAATTACAAAATTATTGTTCAATTGAAATTCGTTTGCAATATTGTTTAATATCACAAGTGAAGAAGCATGTTTATTCTACCATCAACTATGTATATCTATGTGTTGTACATATGTTATATTCAAATGACATATATGTAGGGATAATTTTATTGTTAATTTTCATTTTGATGTATTGTATACATTTGATCATTAATAAATTATGTTTGAGGTATCAAAACTGCCTTTTTGTTCAAACACAGCAACGTGTGAACGGGTACAGCTAGTTTCTTAATAAATTAAATTTTATCTATGCATGAAAAATGCATTCTCTAGAGATCTGTAAACAAATTTAAGTTCAGTTTCAAGCAAATGATAATATTGTACAATCTGTGAAAATTTCATGCAAAAATATGAAATAGTTCTAGAGATAACAAGTGCGTTATGTGAAAAAAACACGTTTTGAGATAAATCACTTTGAAGTATTGCCCTTTAAATCTGTTTACAGTAAACATCTGACACTTTATTCATAACTTCCGTAATTATGGAAATTTTTTCAAGCGGATTGTCTTAAAATACTTAGAAAAAGTTGATCTTTCCTATATCAAAAATCGATTTTTTTTCAAATTTTTCAAAAATCGATTTATTTGACGGTTTAACAGTCGTATAACCCCTTATGGTCACCTATTTTATATTCGACTTAGGAGATCTCCGGACTTCTCTCTTTGTAACCCAGGATATCCTACGAATGGTGAACAATTGGACACGTGCTCAGACCAAAAGCTTTGGTCTTATCCATTTGCTTTGTTTTAAATGAACGGCATTTCCGTAAAATTTTGTGTTTATGTAGTGATGCACACATGTAAATGGTATGTAAAGAAAGAAAGAAAGAAAGAAAAAAAAGGATGTTATGTTGACTGTCTACCTCACAAACACAGGAAGAGCATGTAAAGCCAGCCGTGTCCAGAAGGGCACGTTATAAATGAATAAGAAAATCATTCAACGGTTATGCTGCCTCAAAAGATGCCTGTATCGGAGCGGGTAATGAATGTTTTCGTCGGGCACCGTTAATCCCATTAACCTTTAGGCAATTCGGGCTCGCAAAAAGAGGGCAGACAAAACAGAAGCCGATGTATTCATTCTCCGCAGCCACGCGTCGCTCGTCAACAAAATTAGGAGAGGTACACCTGAAGAGAAAAGCACTGCACAGAGAGAAAGGGACCCCACAGTTGTGAATAATCGAAAATGGGAAAAGGGGGGAGCGAAAAACACGAGAAATGACGGGGGAGGGGGAAGCGTCGCGTGCCGTACCGGATATCTACCAGACAGATGGAAGGGTGGTACACAAGATTTTTTTTTTCTGCTACAGGTGATGAAGGCATACTTGCGACAGGAAAGGACTCCATATGGCAAGCGGGAAATGTTTAAGCTGCAGGTTAAGGGTGCTGTCGGTTGAAAACACTTAAGAGTAACACAAGAAGTGGGATTGTAATAAAAATTAAATGAACACAACAACAAGGTGAAACTGGAATCTCCTGAATCTTTTGCAGCCGTAAACACCATTACTAGGGATACGTAAATTTCCCATAAAAAATATCGAAATTTGGCAAAAAAATTAATATATATATATATATATATATACATGCACACACATATATATATGTGTGTGTGTGTGTATATATATATTTGCAAATATATATATTTATTTGCAAAAAAAATTATATATATATACAGAAGGTCGTTCTCACTTTATGGAAAATATTTGGTAATTTATTTTTGGCCTTTGCATTTTGAGATAAAAATTTGGCAACTTCAGAATAATAGTATGCTACTGTTTTGTTTTCATTGGAATGTAAAATAAAAGATTTATTTTGAAAATGGCTCCTAAAATTGATAAATGACTCGAAGGTTACGTAACCGCGCTTTCCGAGGAGAAATATTCGTATCAACAAATCATAAAGAGGTGTAAAAATCACAGTTGTGGCATTTCAAAAAAAGGTATTTATAATATATTAAATTTGAAAGGAAAAAAAGTGTAACTGAAAGTAAAAATGAAAACATGACAACGAAACCTCATCCTAAGACTGTTCGAACGCAGGTAAATATCAAGAAAGGCCAGATAAAGCCAAAATTAATTTACTCTACTATCAGCAGAATATTTTAGAACCAATTTTTGAAGAAGGAATTCCAGCCTTATACGGAAAGGACATTGATGAAGTTGAGCTTCATATGGACAAAGCCTCTAGTCACACGGTTAAATCAACTGCCGCTTATTTAGCAAAGAATGAACAGAAACAGGAATAAAGTCTCTCATCCTAAAAGAAAATCCGCCAACTCAAAGATCCATTGAATCGAAACTAGGAATGTCTTCTGACACTGTAAGTAAAATCATTCAAAAAGATTTGAAGTTAAAAAAGTTGTTTAAAATCTAATGTTCATCTGCTTTTGCCATAGCATATTGCTGAAAGAAAAACAAACTGTATGAAAAACACCAATCTGCTGAAAAATGGAAATTGGTAACACTCGTTGAGGCATGGGTGTACTTAAGTGACTGTAATAAAAAACGATCAATTTTCTGTTGCTCAGCTGACGAGAATGACAGTACGAAATGACTTCGTCACTATACAGAAAAGTTCCCAAAGGGATTCATGATAGTTGCAGGATTTTGTTACAACGGCAAATTAAAACTAAAAAAAGTCCCAGATAAAGCCAAAATTAATTTACTCTACTATCAGCAGAATATTTTAGAACCAATTTTTGAAGAAGGAATTCCAGCCTTATACGGAAAGGACATTGATGAAGTTGAGCTTCATATGGACAAAGCCTTTAGTCACACTCCTAAATCAACTGCAGCTTATTTAGCAAAGAATGAACAGAAACAGGAATAAAGTGTATCCCATTTAATGAAATACCTGTAAAATCCCCTGACATTTCTCCAATGGACTTTTGCGCTTTCGGTTTATTAAAACGAGACTTAGGAAACGGCATCGAAGAGCACTGAACGGACTTTGGAAAACGGTCCAAGAGGAATGGGGTAAAATTGATATGACAGAACTAAGAAAAAGTTTACTTTCATGGAAAATTCGAGCTAGAGCTATTGTCAACAACCATGGCTATCAGATAGAAGCAAATCGCCCCAAAACATACGGCATTTATATATAAAACTTAACTATCAAAATCGTTTCCATAAAGTGCGAACGACCTTCTGTATATATATATATATATATATATATATATATATATATACACCGGGTGGGCAAAAAGTCCGTATAAACTTTAAAAATTCACAAAAACCGGAAAAATAACCAAGATAAAATAAGAGGTTTGCAGGGTTAGCATCGCTAGGTCACGGAATTTTTTTTTTTTTTTTTTTTTTGAGACAGGCAGCTCCCCCCCCCCCCCCCACAAAAAAAAAAAAAAAAAAAAAAAAAAAACTGGAAAAACAGCCGACAGGTGGCGCTGACTTACACAAGTCAAAGAAAAGATACGCAAATAGCGAAAAGAATGCTTCTAAATCGGTTATTACAGCAGCATAATAGGTGTTCCACATGACCCCCATCACAGGGGATAAGACATTGCAGGCTAGTCACAAATCGAGCAACGGCAGAGTGCAGAAGGTACAAATGTATACATGACACCTCTCGGCGGATCGCGGAACAACGGTGAACTGGTTGTGAGCAGAATTGCTTTTTAAAAGTAGAGTGCCTGGGTCGATTGACTTTAACTCTTGTCGCAAGATGTTTATAATCAATGTAAATGTGCTTAATAGGAAAAATTATTAAGTTACATTAAGTAAAAAGTTAAGAGTTACATAAAATTAAAATTTGAGTTTAAATCCTTCAAAAATTTAATTTTGAGAAGGGTGAGAAAAATTTAGTTAGTAAAAATACATTAAGATAAAAAAATAGAATTAAAATTAATTTAATGAGAATAAATTTGAAATTAATAATAAAGTTACGGAAAAAATGGCCCTCAGCAAACAAGATGGAAAGTTTGCATACATAGAAAGAAAAAAAAAGGCCCTGTTCAGGGTCATACAATTTACAATGAGATTAGAGTTCCACGGGGGAAAGCTAAAAATATCAAGATAGGAAAATCTGGAAGATGCGACACCACTTGGGACCGAACACACATCGTAGGGAATACCAGGTCAGCGCGATGGCACTGCGTCGATTAGGAGCGCACGTTCTTATAACCGTCACATTTGCATATTTCCACAGAATTCGCTCGTACCAGCGCCACCTGTCGGCTGTTTTTTGAGTTATTTTTTTTTTCCTGTCTTAAAAATAAAATCCCGTGACCTAGCGATGCTAACCCTGCAAACCTTTTTTATTTTGGTTATTTTTCCAGTTTTTATGAATTTTTAAAGTTTATAAGGATTTTTTGCCCACCCAGTACATATATATACACATTGTAGTAGTCTCCACATTCTCTTCATTAAGTCTTTAGCAATAAGTAATAGGCAAATTTCGAGAGTGAGATCTTATTTAAAGACAGTGGATGAACTTAGTTAAGCAATTATGTTAATAAATTATCACTATTATAAACTAATTTCGCTTAAAAAGCCGTTTATCACCGAGTTTTCACTGAAAAGTAGTAAAAAAATAATTTTCGCATTTATTCGCTATTATCGGCAAATTTCGCATTTATTCGCATCTATTTCGTAAATACGAAAATTACGTATCCCTAACTAACCATTACATGTTCCTGTGTGTATTTCAGATCCAAATTAGCTGAATTTAATTAAATGAACGGAACAACAAGTCAAAATGTGTCAACAAATCAAAACATATACACAATAAACGAAAAAATAGGTGAAAACTTTAACAAATGTCTTCTAATTTATTTTATTTATTTCTCCGGCGTAATGTAGAGTAGACTGGGGCTTGTTGGCCCATTTTTTCTTCAATATTTAAAAAAAAATTTATTAACATTTAAATTTTTTTAGTTTGTACAATCAGCACATCTTAAAACATAACTACGTAGGAAAAAATTTGGAAAATATTTGTTAATAGTTTCTATATGAAGCTCAGCAGGACATCCAGTCTCTGGGCCAACCTGCCCCATCGATTTGATTTTCGGATTACAAACGGAAATGAAAAAAAAAACCACATAAAATATCAAATGTAATTTTAATATGGTATATAAAACACACAAAGGGTAAGAAAAGATATTTTTCCAACTTAACTACTGCCTTCATCGATCTTTCTCATCAACACAATGAATGCAAACATAAAATATCATGTCCCCAGTGACACGATTCATGTGCCCAACGATTGCACCTGGTACATTGAATCCAGTCTTCTCCTGATTTACTGACAATTTTATTGACTTTTATAGGCTTATGAATGTAGAATTCGCCAAATCGCCATTTTGGCTTTTGATCGTTGTATCAAATATTCTGTTAATATTTTTTTCAAATCAGTAGGTAGAAAATTTGCTCTGAACAACGATCTTTTAGATTGTTATTCACCTAAGTGAAACTTTAATTTAGAAACAAATCAGAAACGATTATTTATAAGTGCGAAAAAAGATCACTTCAGTGAAAATTTGAAAAGGCTTTCGTTTGATTGCTTCTTCGCTGCTGACGCTGCTATGGGTGAAAGAAAACGTGCTAAGACGCACGTCACTTAGCTAGTAACGCAATTTACCGGTTAGTTTGAAAAATATCGCAGATGGGCCAACGTGTCCCTATGGCCAACATGCCCCGGCCTACCCTATAGCTCTATAGCATTTGCTTAGAAAGTTACTTTTAGTAGAAATTGAGTTTTTTTTCTCTCTTTCTAACGTAATAGCCCCCGATGACATTATATGAGTGCGTCAAACATATTTTTTCATCAACATTCGTTTTTATTTAACAACAATATTATGATTAATGGCCAATAATTCAACTGTTTTAAAAATAGATAGCTACAGTTCTAAATGCATGTGCTCGATCTCAGACCTTCCCTTAAACTGTCGAACTTAGCTTCGCTTAAATAATTATACAAGAATAAATTTTACTACTATATATTGCGTGAGTATGTATTTTATACAATCCAAATAAGCCCGCGCGCTTACCAGAAGACCACCATGCTCCCTGAACTAAATAAATGAACGTAACAAGCAACTGAGATGCGAAAGTTTTACTAACATTAGTGTACACGGCGGTGGATTTGACAGCGACGGGCATCGAACCAGTGACGTTCAGATCACTGGCTCGCTGCCTTTGCCAACTGGCCCTTCTAATTAGAAACATAATTAATTTTTTTTCTGTTCTGTATAATGGTTGGTTCAAAATAAGGGCACCACCGGAAATGATCTGTAGATCTAAGGAGCCGCGGATATAAAAAAATTTGAGAAACACTGAGCTAAATCAACGTGACGTCAAAGCAGTCGAAACGCGAACCTTCAAGGAATTATTCCTTATATATATAAACGCCAAGAAATGATTGGGTTTTAAGCATTCCAAATGAGTTGAATCAACTTAATGAATACAACAACAAGTCAAGAGGCAAATTTTCAATAAATTTCGCTGACCATAAATATTATAGCAGATGTCTGAGTTTTACGCTGCCCCTATTGGCTTGTAAAACTAAAAGCAATTAAAACAAGTTGAGATGCAAACCCTGGAAGTATTTCTAAGTACATATGATCAATGCAGTTCTTCTCTTTTACATAGTATAATCGGCTGGATTAAGTAAATAAAGGTAATACTAATATGTACGCGAACTTTCGAGAAATTGCTTAATACGGGAACACTATAACAATACACTGGGATTTATTCAATCCATATTCGTTGAATGAAATGAAAAAGCAGTCGGATTGCAAAACAGAATATTTTACTACGCTAAGATTACAACTGAAATATTGTGATCTGCACACAAATCACCTAAGATAAAAATACTTGCTATTAAATACTTGATATTTAAATATCATAAACTTGATATTAAAACATCAAAAATGTACAGCGCAATGTTTCCCTAGGTTTGAAATTATATTAACTATATATTTTCAGGACATATAAACAAGCGCCATCTTTCCGTTGTAAAGTTAACTTCATTTTAAATACAGATAATTCTTTTTTAACCAAAACTTGTAAGACAAGATTTCCATTTAAGCAACGAATTTCAAATGCGAAAGGCCTAAAATTCAAAAATATGCATTATTTGTTAATGTGTCTTTGGAAAAACACTTTAAAAAAATCACCATGGCTTAATACGGGATTTTAAGATTTCAGCAATATATTGAAGAGAGCATATTAAGCAAAAGAGGAAAATATTTTCCTAATGCATTCGCAAATTCACGTTTATGATTTTTTTTCCATCTTAAAATACAAGTATAAAATTGCCAATTCCTAAGTTCTTCACATTCTATTTTTAATATTAATCTATTTTTTAAATGAGGTTAATTTAATGGAAAAATCATCTGTAACTATTAAGAATTTTTTTATTTAAAGTATCCCGTCTTAATCAACGGGATATAGTTACTCGCTAGTTGTTGGCTTGCATTTAAAATTGACACTCCAAAAATGTGCGATTACAGAGTCTCAATTTCATTAAATCCCCCCGATACCCTGAAAAACTCGTTGTAAGATATCCTTCTTGAAATAAAAAGGAAAAGGTTTAAAATAAGTAAGCCTCTGGTCATAACATAATGATTCCTCAATTGTTCAAGTAAATTCATCTCCAACATATTAAAATGAGATAAAATTCATATATATATATATATATATATATATATATATATATATATATATATATATATGTGTGTGTGTGTGTGTGTGTGTATGGAATGTCCACGAGCGTAAACTATAATTAAGTATATTTAATTAGGTCTAAAGGAATTAATATTAAAATTTAAAGGAATTAATATGAATAAATAATTATTAAACGAGATATCCCAAGTAACACACACCGTTGGCCCAACCGCATATTTTCGTGGCATCGTTGGGGAATGGTTGCCGTTGGCAGAAATTCCAGAAAATCAGATGGGCCAACTGCAAATGAAAACGGTTGGGCCAACGGTTGCAAAATATGGTTGGCCCAACTGCAAATGGAAGCGGTTGGGCCAACGGTTACAAAATGTGGTTGGCCCAACTGCAAATGGATGCGGTTGGGCCAACGGTTACAAAACATGGTTGGCCCAACTGCAAATGGAAGCGGTTGGGCCAACGGTTACAAAATATGGTTGGCCCAACTGCAAATTAAAGCTGTTGGGCCAACAGTTACAGAATGCATTATTCACTACGACAGAAACTGGTTTGGCGAATTGTTTGCACGTGTGGAGAAGAAATGAACGGTAAAAAGAAATGGATGTCGGCCATTCCATGTTCCACGTGATTGTAATATTACGAAGAATTCCAGAGTAAGTATATTATTTTATTAGTAATATACTTTTATTTAGTAAACAAAATGATGTACTTGGCTAATTAGTAGCATCAAGTAGTTTTCTAAAATGCATATCAAAATGAAGCGTAACTTGGTAAATTTAAGTAAAATGCTTTGTTAAACTTCTATAAAAACAGCCAAAGCTTTCCTCAAATAATAAATTTAACTACTGTAATTGTATTTGCTGTTTCTCTATTTTTAGAACACAATAAGTAATCTGTATATTTATAATCCTTTATAGAATGGTTGTATTTAAACTTTTTGAAATCATGGATGTGTTTATGTTATTTATTTTAAATGGTTGAGTTACTTTAGTTAATCGGATCGTTCAGAAAGTTTTAAATTGAATAGTTGATCAAATTTGGTGTTTACTGATGATTCTTACCTTGTACTTTCAGTAAAATTATTTCTAACTAGAGTATTTATAATAAAAACATTATGGTAAACTTTTATTTATGCTCAAATATCTGTTATTAAAGTTTACTGAACATTTTATATAAGAAGTTGAACATTTATTCTGAGTGTATTTAAGTTGTTTATAAGTTTATATCTCACAGTTTACTTCATAAATTTAGAAAACCTACTCTATTAAATCGTCAAATTTATAAAGAAGCGTCAGTTAATCACTAGCTTATGAATACAAGGATAAAATAGAATTAGCTGTCTGCTTTGTTGAAATTTCAGTAATTTTTCTCTCCTTACTATCAACTTAGCAATTGTATTTTATTTCAGTTTAAAATAATTGTCTGTCTCAGACTCGAACAGGTATTTGATGTTAAATATTTTGTTTGAAAGTAAAATATCAATACAAAGTATTTATGAAATATGCAGATCACTCATTAAAATAATTCATTTGTCTTTAACATTTGATTATCTGCTAGTTATTGTAATATTTACATTTTAAGCAATTTTTGACAATATACTTAATAAAGTTTGTACATAATATTAAAGACTATTTATGAAGTAAGCTGATCACTCATTAAAATAATTCACTTGTCTTTAAAATTTGATTAGCTGCTACTTATTATAATATTTACTTTTTAGCAATATTTTTAACAATATATATTATAAAGTTTGTACATAATATTAAAGACTGTATTTTGACAATCCCATGGTATATGACTTATTTTTCTATTTTTAGCTGTCTATAAGATCATGTATTCAAGGAACTGGTATGCAGAATTGAAAATTCTGGAAATTTTTATTTGACTGCCAGTCCTGATCTCATTAGTACCATAGATGAAAGAACTGGAAGTGTGGTTATCATCTTATGAATGATTGAATCTAGGTAAAAACTTGCTTTGAATTCTTGGCCTATTTGTATAAACTGAAGTCTTGTTCCTCACTCTTTTTTATTTTCCCTTGTTTCCTACCAGTATTATTTGATTCACTTTATTAAATATGTATTTTTAAATCATTATGTTAATGTGTTTTAAATTTTTAGTTATATCTAATTAGTACAGTATTTTATGCAGTAGTTTATGCAGCCTCGTGCTTAGTGAGTATCTAAAGCCAGATTTAAACATGTCGCTGAGCATGTACAGAAAACAATTTTAGATTATAAATTATCGCTAATTAATAGAGATTATAGTTACAAAAACCATATTTGACACATCTATAAATTAAAATCTTTTTTTTTAAGACCAAAAGGAAATAAATTGATGCAGTAGTTTTCTCTCCCAGACAGCCCAAAGAATCGGTCTGGCTTAGCAACTTAAATATATAGATACTGTGATGTTCAGTAGATAGAAAGGCATTAGTAGGTTTGATATTTTGTACAAACATTTGTAATTTTTTTTATATTCATGGAGTTATAAATATTGTCTAAAATTATTAAAGTGTTGGTTTTTTTTAAAGATATTGTGCTAATAAAAAGCTTTGTGTTGACAAACATACATTTACAAACTGTTGGCTTTTGATGCTACAGAATTAATTTGACTTTTACTGAGAAAATATTGTTTACTGTGTGGTTAAGAGAAGGAAAATTTCACCTTAATTTTTTCAATGTTGTATTGGTAAAATGTATGTGGAAATTAATCTTATCTATCATATACTACAATGTCTTATTTTTCTAATTTTAACTTGGTTCAAATATTTCAAATTATTCTTTAATTTTCTGCTCTGTTAATTTATGAAAATAAACTTTGCTAAATACATACAAGCAGTTTAAGATGATTAGTTCCTATAATGTAAAGAAATTTCTGCCAATAGCTCTTGATATTTTAATTTTTCATGTCTAAATTTTAAGTAAGTTTTCAGAGAGTTGATATATTCATGTAAATAAATATGTACTAAAATTATTAAAGATCTGTGCAGTGTCTAATTTGCCTCTGATGTTAATTTAGTTTGCATATTTGAAATTGTTGTTTTATTTTGTACTTTGATAATTTAGCAAATAAATAAACCTTTACTGATACATACCTGAAGTAATAGTTAAGACAAGTTCATGCAACATGAAGAAATTTTTGATTATGAAGTAAATGCTAGGGTTAGATTTCATAATAAGTTAACTTGTTTCTAAAAAATTAAAAAAACTAAGTTAATCAGGCATTTTTGTTTGACTGTTTGGTGCATATATAGCTATTTTTCTTTTGACTCATTTACTGTACTAATTTATTTTTATATTAACAACTTCTGTCGGACTGGCTTACCAGGGAGAAGTCATAACGGAAAAATTTGTTGAAGACTTAATAAAGGGATTTTTCCATTTTTCGAAAGACAGAGAAGGAGGGAGAGATAAAAGAACTGTGTATTTCTGACAATGTAAAATTAAATTTTATTAAATTTTTTGTTAAAATAAAAAAAAATTGATGAAAAGTTGTGTTTTATTAAAATTACTATAACATGCTTTATTAAGATGCTGTTTTAAAATATTAAACAAGGTAAGTCCAAAAATTGATATAAAAGTTTTATGGAAAGTTTTAAAAAAATCAGACCTCAGTTGTATATATTGTATCAGACCTGAAGACAAATCGGAAGATAAAGTGTTTATAAATATATATATATATATATATATATATATATATATATATATATATATATATATATATATATATATATATATATATATATATATATATATATATATAATGGAAAAAATATTTATATAAAGGTAATCTTACAAAAAGTATTTGTCATATTAACTCAGCATGAGTGTGCAATTTGACACCAGTTGATTATAATGGAAAGGTGTTTATTTAAAAAAAATTATATATGTAGTAAAGTGACTGATTAAAAACAACAGTTAGCATTGATATTATAAATTGTATATAATATATAGTGACATGAGATTTATAATATCACTAAGGATATAATCTATAAGATTTATTCTCTTTAAAAAGATATAAAGTGTTTAAAACAAAACACTTTATATAAACAATGTCAAGCAAAATATAAACTGTTAAAAATAACATTAAAATTAAAATGTGTTGTTGCTTTTTGTACATTTTAATATTTAAGTATGGAAACTTTTTGATTTCATAAAAGAGTGAATTTTGCAGTTTTCAGACTACTTTTTGGGGAAAAGAGTTATACATTTTTCAACCCAGCCAACAACTCTTTGTTCATTGGGCCAATTTTCAAACTATTCAAGGGTCAATAGTTTGACATTTTGCTAATTTTCAGCAGACCGTTTACAATGGGGATTTCCCTTTTTGTATATTCAAAAAAGCATTTTCGAATACACTATTTTTATATAAATATACTTTAATATCCTATTTCATATATTCAAAATAGAATTTCGAATATACTATTTTTATATAAATATACTTTAATATCCTATTTTATATATTCAAAATAGAATTTCGAATATACTATTTTTATATAAATTATTTGTGGCTAAATACTAGAACTTAATAAACTGTTTAAAAAGGGGAAATCCTCTTTGTAAACGATCTGCTGAAAAATAGCAAAATGTCAAAACTATTGACCCTTGGATAGTTTGACTGTTGGCCTGATGAACAAAGAGTTGCTGGCTGGGTTGAAAAATGCATAATAGCCCTAAATAAATTTAATGTAGGCTTACCTATAAAGTTGACTGTTGGGCCAACTGAATGCCTACTGTTGACCAACCTCGTGCCAACGGCCAAATCATTTAAATCCAACCGTTGGGCCAACAGAACGCCAACCGTTTCCCTACAAATCAAACCGTTGGGCCAACAGAACGCCAACCGTTTCCCTACAAATCCACCGTTGGGCCAACAGAACGCCAACCGTTTCCCTACAAATCCACCGTTGGGCCAACAGAACGCCAACCGTTTCCCTACAAATCCCACCGTTGGGCCAACAGAACGCCAACGGCCAAATCCTGTAAATCCAATGGTTGGGCCAACTGAATGCCAACCGTTGGGCCAACTGAACGCCAACCGTTGGGCCAACCTCGCGCCAACGGCCAAAAACCACCGTTGGCCAACCATGCCCGAAAGTGGTTGGCCAACGACTTGCCAACGGTTTTGTGTTACTTGGGATTAGTCTGATGGAGAACGAAAATGCCAACAGATGGCAATACGCTGTCTATCTCGCGGTTTAAGAGAGTCCTTGAGGTCAACCGGCGATTACATCAGAAAAAGAACATGTGGAAAAGGGCGTGATGGCTGAGTCACATATCACGAGATGATAAACGCCCGTGCTTTTGGATAAGCGCGGAGAGAGAACAAAGGCAGATTAGGTATTATTTTCGGACAGGCAGGTCACATGTCGGAGGGTTGAGAGATGAGGGAAATGGTGAATTAGCTGGATTGTTTGAGTTTTAAGTAATGTTGAGAAATAAAGTCCTTAAATGTTATTTAAGTTTTAGTTCTTTGCCACAGGCCTACTTTGATGACTGCTAGTTAGAATAATTAATTAGATAAAGAGTTATGCGGTGTAAGCACCGTATCATATATATATATATATATATATATATATATATTACGGAAATGGGACATCCTGGTGATTAACGCGTCGGAATTTGGCACTGAGGGGGCTGAATTCGAATCCCGAGTAGTGCCACTGAAAGCCCATTAAACTGGGTATGGGTACGTTAAATCTGCTGTCCGGTAAGTCCCTCTATGTGGTTTGTAGGAGTGGAATAGGGTACGAACGCACCAGATGTCACCCCTGGAGCAATCGGTCAAAATTGGGGGGGGGGGGGGCACCGGGCTAAAAAGTCGACCCATGTGGTGCCTAGTAGGCGTGTGCTAAACCGGAGCCGCATGCCATCACCCTGCAGCCGTGAATGGACATGTTAGGCCTTGCGTAGCCAGGAGACACTTGTATAACAGCAACAACAACAACAAATATGACAACCGAAATTTAATCTGATAAAATGCAGTACGTACAATTCTTAAAAGTGTACAAGGAATTGCATAAAAGAACAAGGAGCTTGCTCTAATAAAATTTCCGAAATTTGTAACGCGATGTATTTTAAAGATTAGCTAGTTTCACTAAAGGGAGACACGTGAAATGATGAATGAAGCAACAACTGTCTGCTTTGTATGTATTTCAAATAATAAAAATTTGTTCCTAGAAAATTTTACTCATTTTTAAAAATCTGAACGCTGTATTTGTGAGACGTTCTTGAAACTGTACTTGAAGACCGCTGTATTTTATCGAATGTTTTCTTACGGAAAGGAACTTTTTTACTTAGAAATTGTTATTCCTGATATGGAAAGATATTGCATGTAAAATGCGTACTAAGTGAAGGGTTTGCAGAAATCTCCGCTGAATAAAAGACTGTTATATAGGGGTCCGTTATACGGTAACCCCACTGCATTTACTCTGATGAAGCGGAACAATGGTGAAACCAATGAGACATATTTCCCTGGAGGACAACTTAAATTGTAAAAAGAAATTAAACTTGTTTTGATCCTTAAAGAACGAATACAGACCACCACCCCACCACAAACAACAGCAACAACAACAACAACAAAATACATAAAAAGAGGGTCATTATTTTTGTAAATAAAAATATAAGAAAAAAATTTCAAGTAGTCTCTTCTATAGAAACTACCGCGAGTTATTAACGTAGGATTACTTATCGTTGCTTACCTCTTTTGTATATATATACATGTATGTGTACATGTATATATACATGTATGTGTTATGTACAACCTTTGTCCGGAAAGTTCGGTGAATGACTTCATAGTGCTCACAGTCGCAAGAGTTTGCAACTGGCGCATACCGTACCGGACAGGTGAAGACTGGTCTGATCCAGTTCCTGAGCGGTTGCGCTGCATATTAGCTTATCGTGTGGAAACAGTTCATTGTAGAGTGAAGGTGTTGTGCGCTAGGTCGAAATTCAAAATGGATCAGCGAACGAATATGCTGTTCTGTTTCAAAGTTGGAAAATCAGCGAAAGAGACTCATAAAATACTGCTAAAAGTTTATGAAGAACGTGCTGTCACCTTGAAGTGCGTGTGTGAGTGGTTTAAATGCTTTCGAACAGGGCGAGACACCATTGAAGACTCCTCCCGAAGTGGTCGGCCTGCATCTGCACGCACCCCGGACAACGTACAGAAAGTGAAGGAATTGTTGGCCAAGGATCGTTGTGTGACAGTACGATTGATAGTGGAGGAAGTGGGAATTGAACGTTAGTTGGCCCACCTCATACTGACCCTGGATTTTGGTAAACACAATCTTTGCTCCTGACTTGAGCCCCACACTTTAACGCCGGAACAAATGCAAATTCGGCTTGGCGCCTGTGGAGACTTCATCGACATGGCGGATCGAAACCCAGATTTCCTGAAAACTATTGTCACAGATGACGGGACCTGGTGTCTAAATCGACCCCGACGGCAAGCATCAGAGTATGGAGTGGCAGGTCCACGGTCGCCGAAGAGCAAGAAGGTGCGAAGTGAGAAATCCCTCATCAAGACAATGCTTGTGGTGTTCTTCGACTCTGAGGGTTTCATTCATAAAGAATTCCTCCCTGAGGGCACCACGTTAAATGCCGCTAAGAACGTGGATATACTGAAACGTCTGCTGCAATGGATCGATCGGGTGCGCCCCCAGTACGCCAAGCAAGGCAACTTGACCCTGTTTCACGACAATGCCCGGCCACATACTGCCTTTCTGGTGCAGCAGTTCTTGGCCAACAGGTGAGTTGTGTCCCTGAATCCCCCTCCCCTACTCCCCAGACTTGTCTCCCCCCGGACTTTTACTTGTTCCCCAAATTGAAATCAGCCCTGAAGGGCCACAGGTTTTCGGACATTTCGGACATTCAACATAATGCTACGACCCAGCTGAAGGCCATCCCTAAAGACGACTACGCCAGGAGTTTCCAAGACTTGTACAGCCGTTCCCAGTTGTGCATTACCTCCAACGGGTAATACTTCGAAGGACAGTAACAGCTGTTTCATGTAAAACAATTCATTGTAACTATAGACAAATTCACCGAACTTTCTGGACAAAGGTTGCATATAGGTATCTATATATATGTACGTATGTGTGTGTGTATATATATATATATATATATATATGTCAAAATTTTGACGCATTTTGGTACTTTTCTGTTTAACTGTTTACTTCTTGTCCAACCGATACATACTGGATTCGGCACGCTGCCAAAATCATAACTGCCGAGGTACGGACGGACCGTTTTAGAATCTGAAATTTTGCTTTCCGGAGGACCGTTATGGAGGAACGTAATCCTACTTTAAAATTAGTATATTTGAGTGACATGATGGTATATTACAAAACAGACGCAAATAAATATGACAATGCACCCTTTGAGCCATCTACTATAACAGCAAGATGCCTTCCGAGGTGAACTTTTTAAACTGAGTCGTGTTGTATTCACGTTACATGCCAAGTAAACCCCGACAAACCAATATATAAGAGTTTCACCTCGTTTGAAACCGCCAGGTCTTCCCAAACGTAGCATCCTGTTTTGATGATCCCTCAGTGACAGGTGAATTCCTTCCGTATCATGGCAGTGGAGCTGAGTGCCTGACATGCAGTATTCCGAGAAATACAGTCGCATATAAATATTTCTTGGCGAGTGTTTTATTCCAGTTACATCTATAGGAAAAAAGTATATGCCGCACCCTAATCATTTGCATAACCTAGCAAAAGCTCTGCTGTCATGCGTCTATCTATAGAGAGCTTTTGCAAGCAAAAGAATGTCATCCCATTAATAACGTTATCGCTAGTCATCGCGACATATCAACGCCCTCACAGACGGCTGTCGAGTATCTTTAGTGAATTATGTAATTAAAATGAATGATTAAACGCGAAAAATTATCCGATTCACCAGAACGTTAACAAAGAACATGAAGTCTAGGTAAAAATAATGTTGTCTGCTTTTACAATTACATGGGGCACTCTTTTATGCTGAGGAGAGAGGGAAAATGCGAAGTCAGAAAACATACGAGATGTGACAAAGAGTATTTTCATTGAAGATTCTTTGTTAAATTAACAGATTTAGCGAATTTTAATAAGTATTACACATATTGAAATAAGAAAATTTAAAACAAATTGGAAAGTTAATTAGATATTTAAGACTTTTTGAAGTTTTGTTCAAGAAATATAGGCAAATGTCTACACGACAAGTGCCTCCGCTTAAAAAAAAAAATTCAAAATATTCACTGATTTATTAAGTTAAAGGTTTGGAAAATAAGTAGAGTTAGAATCAAAGATTTTTTTTTTAAAAGCTATAATTTGTAAATAGTTCATGTATTTAGTGGCTGAAAAATAAACATAAATTTGTAGGCATACAAATAAAACTAAAATTAAATAATTCAACAAAGCAATATAATTATTAGAAGGAAGAATGCAGACAAAAATAAGCCGAAATCACGCACTTAGGGCTCAACGCACCATAATGCAAGATTCCGTAGCAGTAAAGGAACTAAACCATATAACGAGGCAACTGACTGTTCTCGTCATCAAGAGGCCTAACCAAATCAGTTACCTCAAGGGGAAACTTTCTGAATAGGATGCATGTCTAACCAAAAGACATCCCAAGGCCCCGAGATCCCCACTGAAACAGATAGTCAAATCAAATGGGGGATCAATGGACCACTATTACAGACCACTATTTGGATCAAGCACCCCGTATCAACATCTGAGGGGCTCGTACCGTCTTCCAACCCCTAAAAACTTCCCGAAGGGACTCTTCGGCTTACAGATTTTACGTACCCATACCCAGACTAGACACGAAAGCCTTCAGTGGAGCTATTCGATATTAGATCCGTGCTTCCACAAATAGTAAAGGGGAAATCAAAAATACTTAACATGCAAGGCATTTGAAATATCGTCACGCGTGGATTAAGTAATATATAACTTTAAAGCGATTGAATGTTTGGGAGTCCAAACAATACGTTTAGAGCTTCTAGATGGTAATCCGTCTCTGATAACAGTCGGGGTCTCACAAAACACTCTCGCTAGAATTGTTTGTATCTGTCTCATCGTATTATGATATCTTAAGATTGTATTAAAGACTTCAATTGATACCCTGAGCAGCACGGCATCTATACGACATTTCCACGTCGAACAATGCACATATGATGCCTACCTCAAATTGATCACTGAATTACGTATACTGCAGGCAAGCGATGTAATACTACGTTTGTAAGGAGACGGTCCATTAAAAACTCGTAAGAAGAAAAAATTTGAGTAATGTTGACATGATGGTTTTTTTTTTTTTTATCTTGCGTATATAACCACACATTTATAAATTCCAAGTTAATCAAAGATTAAACAAAAACAAGCGAACGACATCAAGGATTAAAAACTGCTAATTTTAAATACTTAAATATCGAAATCATTAACATGTAAATTACGGTAGAAATTCTCAAACCTCACAGTGCGTCAGTTGCTTGCAATATGGTCCAACTCCTATATATTTTAGGTTGGCAGGTTCTCTTATTAACAAATACATGAAAATATCAATGAATCTATTTAACACTGGTCAGTGAAAAAGCGATATACGTATGAGCGTGAGGCAGAATAAAGATAACGGGATTTCACTTCAATGTTTATATATATATATATATATATATATATATATATATATATATATATATATATATATATATAAATAAGAATAAGATGAAAGAGAAACCAGTAATAGCTCTAAAGCTACTTGCAGCCAGGAACAAACAACATGAAAAGAAAAGTATGAATAAGGTTTTTGACAGCATTTCTTCATCAGCGGTGTCAATACTGTCTAAAAACCAATGGATTGTTTCCGATGAGTATGATCTATAAAATAAACACACTCAGACACCGTACAATCCATTATTAACAGAAGAATTGATTAAGAATTGAATTAAGTTTGAATAAAAGTACTTAACCAAAGAACACCAAGCCTGGCGCTAGTCAGAGTGGAAGTTAAGAACTTGTAACCGCAAGATGACTGACGTCACAAAACTTGCAACCATTGAGGTAGTGGATTCTCAGTTACAGACTTACTTAGGTTACCGTATTTTAGGACTATTATTCCTTTTATTATTTAGTTTTTTATTATTATTACTACTAAGAGTTAATTTTATTATTATTTTTATTTTTACTTATGATTTTTATTTTTATTTTTAGTAGTTATTTTTGCTATTTTAACCTATTGTTATTTTTAACATATTAATGCAACAGAACAAACTATTCATTAAAACAAAAACAAAAACAACCAATTATGTTTTTGGATAGACTTACTGGGTATATATATATATATATGTGTGTGTGTGTGTGTGTGTGTGTGTGTGTGTGTGCGTGTGTGTGTGTGTGTGCGTGTGTGTGTGTATCGTCGGTGTTCTGCAAAAAGGGCGAATATGTATGTAAATCTCTATAGGTGTTCGCCCTTTTACAGGACACCGATGATATATATATATATATATATATATATATATATATATATATATATATATATATATATATATATATATATATAAACATTCTTTGATTGCTTCAAAACCCTAAATTAAAGCCCAGATCAACACTCCGGCAAATACCGAAGATTCAAACTAAATTTCAATTAGCAGTTCAGCATCATATATATATATATCAATCCAACAAGAAGTAATCGGCATAAAAAATAATCCCTTAAGAAATTGGAAAGAAGGGGAAAAAAACTTACCTAATCATAAAATTAATAACCGAAATCTATCTGCAAGAAAACTTATTACCATTAGTTATACGTTAGGGGAAGGGGCATAGATTTATTCCATTTTATCTTATTTTTACCAAGCGATTAAAAGAAACACAAAGCACAATAAATAAGTCCAATAATTCCCTTCCACGCTGTAACAGTTGAGAAACATTCTTCGTGCATTTGCAGCGAAGGCTTGCTCAACGCATGCATTGCATTATGCAAATATATATAAAAAAGGGAATCAATTTTACGAGTAAAATAAAACAGAAATGAAATAAAACCTGCCCAAGGATAAGACATAGGGAAAAAAATTGAAAACGCCATTTCGAGTTCATTTAAATATTGATTCAAAGCGCCAGCGTCTACCGTAGTACAACAGAATAGATATTTTATTTCTGTTTTTTATTTCATATATTTTCTTCTCGAAATAAAACGATGGAATCATTTTTTTCTACTTCTTCCCCCCCCCACCCCTCATCCTCTACTCACTTTTTTTTTATTTCATTCAATATTTATTTTTTCAGCCAAGTTCTATTGATCAAGAATTTGGTACGCCATATTTGGCAATTTATTGCTTTTTTGATGGCACTTTTTAAAAAAGTGGTTCTGAGAACTCCGGGAGAAGAAGGAGTTTTAAAAAAAAGTGACGAAAGTGCTGATATAACTTGATGATTTAAGTGATTGGGGAAGAAATTTTGACGCGAGTGATTTGAGACACAATCAATCCAATAATCATTTGGGGTACAGTGAATGGATATGACGTCATTATACTGTAATGTATCTCAAGCGGAATTTCCAAGATGTTTTATAAGAGAGAGAACTATTAGGCATTTTATGCACAATTTATGACTATATTTTGTGTTTCCCAGGTAATGTATTTCGTTATCGGACGGTGTAAAGTTTCCTGATTACTTTAAAGATTAGTTGGTGTAGACTGAAGAGAAACTCCAAAATTTAATTTTTTTATACTGGAAATTAAAAGAATTGGCGAACAACAGTTATCTAAGATTGCAGTACTAGAGAACATGCTTTACATCTCACAAATTTTACATCGAAAATGACATCGAAACATTTTGAAAGCACACAGCATTCTACTGATGTTCGAAAATATCTGTTCAAGTAAACATAATTCACAAAAGATATAAAGTTTTTCTTAGTTTAAAGGATATTTCTAAGGAAATATCCCCATGGTATATATATATATATATATATATATATATATTGTTTTTAAAACTTCGTGGTTTGTACAGTTGCTAGAAGTTCTTTGACTCACATTAGAAGGGATATACATTACTCTGTATTGCCGTATTTGATTATGATTTTTATTTGTATATCACTGTTACCTTCAGTCCTAAAATTACATATTTAATAGATTTCGATTATGTTTGTAACAGTGCAAGTTGTAATGATACATGGAAAGGGAGGTTTAAATGATCAAAATATAAAGTCAAAACACATGACGTTATTATTTAAAAGCATTTTACTATTTAATCACTCGATAAGCAATGTGCATATTTCTTAATCCCATAGGAGAAAAGGATCTGAATTATATCGCTGTCAACAGAAATCAACGCATCTACAAAGATTTTTGGTAACGAGAAAAATAATTCTAAAGTTTTACGATATACGAACTGCATGAATCCGAATATCAACAGGTTGTTCTGAAGGTCTGATATATCGGAGTTAATTCGTATTGACATTGTTATTCCATAGACATTGTTATGTTCTCGATTTTATCTCAGAGATTAGATTTTATTATTCCTTTAATTTTCCTACTCAATCTTCTTTTCATGCTAAATCTGAGACCAAACAACTGGAAACCCTAAACATTAGAAAAAATATTTTCCACGCTCATAGTAAATTCAGTTTCTTACTAAATACAGTTGATTCCTTATTCTGAGACTTAACGTTAATGACAGGATAAGAATATATACTGGCTAATAAGCATCTAAACAGTTTCTCATATAGTTACAAACGGAATATTGTCTCATTTATACCATTCCAGCCGGGAAAGGGTAAGAATTTATTTTCAAATGGATAAACCTTTTGCTACAAACAAAATAAGTGTCTCTTAAAATGTCCCAAATAAGACTTTTACAGACCCTTAATAGTTGTTAATTACTGCTGGCCATCAAAATTGGAACACCATGAAGGAGGGATGATACAAACGTCAAATTCGCATGAAAGGAAGAAGATGGTGGGATATGCAAATGATTAGCATTTAAGCACAATCGAACAATGCAGGAGGGACAAACGGCGTCTCAAACTCTGTATAAAAGGACTGTTACGCGGCGGGTTTCTCATTCGGAAATAGCATTTGAATGTTGGTTGTTTGGATGAAGATCGTGTTATGCCTCGTGTAAGAAGTAGTGATGCGACATCGATAACAAAACATCGATGTTTTGAAACATCGATATTCAATATTAAAACATCGATGCTAATAAAACATCGCCCAAAAACCATCGATGTTTTTAAACATCGATGTTTTAGAACATCCATTTTTAAAAACTGGTTTAGTAATCTCTAACATTAATGTTATTTCCGTTAGTCGTGGGGGGAGGGGTGATTTATTTTTACTCTCTGATTGGGCAGACATAAATGACAAAAACTTGGTTGCTTTAGGCTACATTGATGACTCAAAATTCTCGTTGTAAATACCGCCATGTTTTGCCTTCAAATGTCCACATAAATTCGTGGTATTGCCAGAAGTTTTAAGGGACTTAAGGCAAATATTGCATTTTGCAAATTTGTCAGAGGTTTTGTAAAAATATTTCCAAACGGTACTTTTGGGAGGCATCTTACTAATAATATTAACGTCAACTTATATAAAACCAGAACGAAACAAAAACTGACATGGATGCACTCGTGTATATACTATTTGTAAAATAAAACTCCATGGAAGGTTCTGGAGTGTCAGGAACATTCCAAGCGCTCTGATTGTTTCATTGGTTGTTAATTGCCATTTGTCTGTTTGCTAAGGAATCATTCCCCCTTTTGTATTCGTCCTTTTCAGAATTCAGACTTACATTTACTGAGTGTGAAAATTATGCTACGTGGTAAATTTTTTTATTACGGTACTTTTTCATTAAAAAAAACATCGACACAACGTAAAACATCGAGCACAAAACATCGATGTTAAAAAAACATCGGCTTTAATAAATCGATGTTTAAAACATCGATGTTTTTATCAAAACATCGATGTTTTGAAAACATCGACATCGATGTCGCATCCCTAGTAAGAAGGTGAAAAGGTGAAAAGGTTACCAGCACGTGTCGGAATTCGATAGCACAGGATCGTGGCCTATCGGGAGTGCGGTTTATCGTTCCGGGATATTGCTACTCGCATTCGTCGAAATCCAACGACTGTCATGCGAATATGGAATCGATGGGTTCAGGAGGGTTATACTGAACGCCATGCAGGATCTCAACGGCCTCCCGCCACTAGCAGCCGAGAGGACAGACATGTTGTCAGGTCGGCCTTGGAGGATAGTACGGACCTTGAGTCAGGAAATGGGCTTATTTGCAGCACGGTAAGTATCCATACGGACAGTGCGATGACGTCCGGATCAGCACGGACTGTCTGCACGGCGACCATTATTGCGGCTTCCCTTGACACTGCAGCATAGAGACGCGTTGTGACAGAGTTGCGCCCAACGACAAAACTGGATACATTAGTGGCACCACGTCGTCTTTTCAGACGAGTCCCGGTTCTGCGTGCAGCATCATGATGGACGTATCCGTGTCTGGAGACACCGAGGAGAACGCACTTTCCCTGCTTGCATTCGATATCGTCATACGGGCCCTGCAACTGGTGAGATGGTATGAGCAGCCATTGGGTACACAACACGAACACCTCTTGTACGCGTCGTTGGTAATCTGAACAGCCAGCTTTACATTTCTCAGATCATAAGGCCGGTGGCTGCGCCATATCTTCGAGGCCTCAGAGACGTAATCTTTCAACAAGATAATGCAAGACCGCCTGTTTCCCGTCTTTTCCTGACCTGCCTCAACACAGAGGGTGTTCGATTGTTGCCCTGGCCAGCACGTTCTCCAGATCTCTCACCCATTGAAAACATCTGGTCATGGATTACTGAGAGACTGGATCGCCACCGCTCTTCAGTCACTACGATTGATGAAGTGTGAGAAAAGTTCAACTGCATCATATACGAAACAAATCATCTTGAAAATCTAGTAATAGAATACAGTAAAAGATAAACAAGTGCCTGCCACGTTAGGGAATAAGGAGATTCCGAATAAGGAGACCTACTCATTTTGAGTCGCTATCCGAGCGGTTCTCTGTCCAGCTTACTGAGAGAGGGCAGTGATTAGTCAGGGGTACATTCATGTGGGAGGATTGGTCTGTAGTAAGATTAATGATTAACGATTTCATGACAGAGAGACTTTCTTTTGTATACAGCACGTGGGTGAATACGACATATTGCAAGACAACAAATTCCAAAGTTTTAAAATCTTTTTTGAAATTTAGCTTTGCAACTTAGCATTAATCCTTTGATATTGATAACATTGCCTGCAAAAGTTTCGTGTCCTTCACTGGGTTATTGAAAAATTGAAGTGAATCCCGATTTTCGCAGAATTCTTAGTACAAACGAATCGTGGCCGGCAAAGACCTTGCTACACTCTCTTATTCTGATTTCTGGCGGAATGAAAGACAACTAATCTAAGGTAAAACGTGTAGAGATATACTGGACTGCAACAGGCTCTAGACGACATCGCGAAATTTTGTTGACTACTTTTGTTGAGGTGAACCAACATTGCACCCTATGAGGGGACTATGACAGCAGAAGTAAGTCCAAACCTTAGTAGGGATCCGAATCCAAGAGCATTCCATGGAAGCCCGAGGAACTAATTTGATAGGAAGTTACCTTAGTTTTTCATTGTGATTACTTAATTGATTGAAATTCTGCGTTTGGTATAGCATATACTGTCAGTTATGCTAGAGATCTTTATCATTTCAGTAATGCCCAACCCCCATAGAAAGCAGTCTCCGTGTCTCTGAATCTTTAAAACAATTCAATGGTCATTATTTGGAGACACCTGTTGCATACATCCTAGTATGGCTCAGACTAGCTGTGTAAACTATGCAATAAACGGCAGCATCTGTTGCACAAGACAGTTGTCTAAAATTGCACATAACCATGCTGAAATAGTTAACTGTATTATTTCCGCCAGTGTACTGTACACCATACCATGATGTAAAGCATATTTGATTGTTTTCAAGAGTAGAACAATACATCTGTAAACTTAATAGCAATTTTTACACTCCCAGTTCATGTAATGGTCCATCATGATCAGTCACTTATGACAGTGTTTCTTTTTTATATTTTGAACCAATATTGGTATTGTACTATCTGATCTTTTAAACGTATCTTTGACGTAAATTTCAAAAATTTTAAGATTCTTAGAAAGGACTTCTCTAATGTGAGACTGAAGAGTATGGGACTTTTTTTTCCTTTTAAATGATAAAAAAGATTAGTAAGATTAAGTAAGGTGTTGCAGTGAATAAGGGTTGAATATAGACTTCTTTATTTTATTTTTGCTCAGTCAAAATTGAGGGGGCAACTAACTAAGACGGACTCCGGCCCTTGTGGTGCTATATAAACCGGGGCCGCACATTTCAGCCCGATTCCTATATGGACCTGATTTGGGACTTCCAGCCAAGGGGCATTAGACACAACAACATTGACAAGAGAACAACTATTTTTTTTAACTGGTCTATTTGTTCATGCTGTAATTTCCTCTAAATGTTTGCCATTTCTTTTATTTTCTTTAAGAAATTATGTTTAACCAATATTAAAAATAAACATAGTATAACATAACTTAAAAAATAGTTTGCTGTATCAATATGTGTTCAACAACAGTCGTGAATTTTGATTACACTGTCTTTATGAGGCTATACCTATGATACTGGCACAGAAAGCATGGGGTAAAAATTGGAATTTCTCTACAAATTTGCATACGGGGAAGTCGATTAATATACCATGAAGTCCATGCAACGCTGATTAATCTGATTTTTTGACAGATGGCCTGGCATATGCATTAAAGGCACTCGTATGACAATTTATAACTTTAAAATGTGTACCCTGGTGTTATGCAAAATGTTCTTCTTCTCAACGTATATCTCAATAAATTATAACAATCATTTGTTGCTACTCAAAACTACATATTATGATGTTATATTTTGGTGTCGTACATAATAAACTTTGGAAATAACTGCATCCTTCTCCAATAAATTCTTGAGTAGGGATTATGAAAGAGAAAGACACAATTATTATCCCTTTTAATTACATAAAATTTCATAACATAAGAAAAAAATTAGTGAAGAAGAGAAGAGGGGAAAACATATTTTTGTATATTATAAATACGTTGCATTCTTTGACTAACTTTTTAGTGATCAAGTATTTGAAACAATAATAACACTTTAAAGCCCACTTAGGCTGAGATTAACACTCTTTTTAACACTAGACCTACTGACAGTTAAAATGTATTGTTTTTGTTAATGTTAAAATCAGTCATTTTGACTGGCTTGGTAGTGTAAATCCCACTGACCTGAAAATATTTAAATATCAAACATTTTTTCCTGTGACAAAAGTAAACAAAAGTACTGAAATTTAATCTTATTTTCTTCACATTCCCATCATATTTAAACGAAAAAATAAATAAATTAGCAACCAGCAAAATCAGTTCCCTTCAACCTTTTGAAATTCTTAAGAATGTCTAAAAAAAATTCATTTCTTATGAAACTCCGTAACTTTTTGCAGTCGTTTCTTTTCAGTTCCCGAAAGTCATTCAAGAAAATTTGATAGACTCCAAATGTGTTCTCAAAATTCCATAGAAAACAGGCTAAAAATATTTTTCAGAATGTACGTATTACCAACTTTGTATATTAACGAGATAGTTGGGCTTGTTTTGGAATAACGAGCTTCAAAATTCACGGCCTATATCAAGCCACCCTCGACTATCGGTCTATTGTTGCCCTTGTTATGATATGAAGAAGGATAAAAAGTGCCCTCTTAGTATATTGGGACAAATAGATATTAATTCAACCAGTTTCAACAATGTTTCCAGTATAAGTAGTCCTTCTTCATTGGGAAAAAATCCCTTTTTACACCACCTTAAACCGCGAACCTCCCCAGAAGTAATGAAATACTGTTCAACAACAGGTTTCATTTCAAAATTTGACATTAATATGTCTCATTTATGTTATACGACTTTAGACTTTAGTCTTGTAAGATCTACTCTACAGTCTACTCGCACAAATATTTAACACCTGAACTACGAAGCCAGTCAAAATTATTTATTTGAACACTTGTTGGGAAATACAGAAGGTCGTTCGCACTTTATGGACACGATTTTGATAGTTAAGTTTTATGTAAAAATGCCGTATTTTTTGCATCGATTCGCTTCTATCTGATAGCCATGGCTCTTTACCATAGCTCTAGCTCGAATTTTCCATGAAAGTAAACTTTTTCTTAGTACTGTCATGTCAATTTTACCCCATTCCTCTTGGTTCGTTTTCCAAAGTTGGTTCAGTGTTCTTGGATGCCGTTTTCCTGAGGCTCGTTTTAATAAACCGAAAGCGCAAAAGTCCATTGGAGAAGCGTCAGGGGAATTTACAGGTATTTCATTAAATGGGATACACTTTATTCCTGTTTCTGATTCTTTCTTTGCTAAATAAGCGGCAGTTGATTTAACCGTGTGACTAGAGGCTTTGTCCATATAAAGCTCAACTTTATCAATGTCCTTTCCATATAAGGCTGGAATTTCTTCTTTAAAAATTGGTTCTAAAATATTCTGCTGATAGTAGAGTGAATTAATTTTGGCTTTACTTGAGACTTTTTTGTTTCTTAATTTGCCGTCGTAACAAAATCCTGCAATTATCATGAATCCCTTTGGTAACTTTTCGGTACACTGACGAAGCCATTTCGCATGGTTATTCCCGTCAGTTGAGCAATAAAAAATTGATCTTTTTTATTGCAGTCACTTAAATATACCCATGTCTCATCGAGTGTTACCACAAATTTCCATTTTTCAGCAGCTAGGTATTTTTCATATAATTTTCTACAATTTGTTTTTCTTTCAGCAATATACTTTGGAAAAAGCAGATGAACTTTACGTTTAAACAACTTTTTTTAACTTCAAATCTTTATGAAATGATTTTACTTACAGTGTCAGATGACATTCCCAGTTTCGATGCAATGGATGTTTGAGTCGGCGTATTTTCTTTTAGGATCACAGACTTCACTTTCTTGATATTTACGTGCGTTCGAACAGTCCTAGGATGAGGTTTCGCGGTCATGTATTCATTTTTACTTCCAGTTAGACTCTTTTCCCTTTCAAATTTATTATATTATAAATACCTTTTTCTGAAATGCTATAAACGAGATTTTTACACCGCTTTAAAATTTGTTGAGGCCCCCCGCATGGTGTAGTGGTTAGCGCTCTGGGCTGCCCGCAGTGGGCTTGAGTTCAAATCCCGAATAAAGCTTGGTCGTTTCTGTGTCGTCCCCCTCATAGGGAGCAATGCTGACGCACCTGTATGGTGCTCCTCTAATAAAGTAGTCAGTAAAATAGCGGTGAATAACAAAAGGTAAATGTCTAACGACAAGTGACTCCGCATTAGACTAATAATAATAATAATAAGAAGAAGAATTTGTTGATACGAATATTTCTCCTCGGAAAGCGCAGTTACGTAACCTTCGAGCTATCTATCAATTTTAGGAGCCATTTTCGAAATAAATCTTTTATTTTGCATTCCAATCTAAACAAAACAGTAGCAGACGATTATTCTGAAGTTGCAAAATTTTTATCTCAAAATGCAAACTACAAAAATAAATTAAGAAATCGTTTTCATAAAGTGCGAACGACCTTCTGTATATTCTAAATTGTTGGAAGTTCTAAGTTCTAACCCTGTTATCTTTTTGCTCCGAAATACACACATTTTATGTTAACGATTGCGAAAAATTTTGTAAAACAATAAAGCATCGCATCGTACGATATGCGATAAAAGTGTATTAATGAATTACTATATAAAGCGTGTGTATCTAATTAGTAATTGTTAATTTCGGAATTGCTTGGAGGGTATGGGTTTTAGGAGACCTTCCCTTGAAAAAATTGTAATTGCTACGGAAATTATCCTGTTGTTTTCTTGCTGAAATTTGAATGCATCAAACGTAATCAAGACTCGAATGAATCAAATTAATGTTATAGGTAAAATTAAAAATTTTTATACTTGCGGGAATATGATGAAAAACTAAAGTTACAGGAATAAACTAGTGGTACACACAATGAGTGTGAGGGGGAAACCCCCCCCCTCCTCCTTATTACGCACACAATTTATTTAACTACAAAATTGGAACATAATTATTCCGATAACTGATATATTCTAATTATCTCCCCAAATTGTCACTCGCTTTTTTTCAATGTGGCAGGCACTTGTCTCTGACGCTAGGTACTTCTTTGACATTGTCCCGTACCAATTTAGAGTCTTAAATCTGCGACCTATAGTATGGAGGGGCTAGCCACTGGCTTGTTCTAGGCATTCATTCATCCTCGAGCTAGAGACTAGAGCAGGGCATACATTTACTACCTTTAATGTAAAGGTATACTTTTAGAGGGCATAACTTTACATTACCTTTTTTTTTGGCAACGTTTTTTAATTGAAGGGCATATATCAGATATGCGGGAGTTCGGCGGGCACCGCTAAATGAAGAGGAGAGGGAGGGTTAGTATTTAGACGTGAAAACAATGTGACATAAATTTTTAATACATAAATTCAAATTTTAATTTACACAAAACAATCTTAAAGTTGATAATTAATGCGATATTTCCCATTGCAAATCTGCCGCCAATTCGTTGTAATGTGGCACATAAGTTGAATTCCCAGTTTTCAGGCATTGGTCCAAATGAGTGTCAGTGAGGCTTGATCGGTACTTTGATTGTAAGTATTTCATATTGGAGAACAAAGATTCACAAGCATATGTCGACGAGCAAAGAAAGTTCAATTTGAGAGCATGAAAAAGAAACTGACTCACAGCGAGGGGAGAGCGACGTTGTCGAGGGAGCAGGCTGCTTAGTTTTTGATTTTCACGGTTTTACGACGTTTCTTTTACTAAAATTATTCATTACAACTGCGAGCGTTTGCTGTTCAACTATCTAAATTTAGATATTTGAACGGTGGGCACTTTAAAGGTTTTTCGCGGGCACCGCGTTGCCGACCCCTGGACTAGAGGATCTCAGATTCTGAACCCTCTCACCATAAGATTTCAGGGTAATAGTACATTATAATTTGGAGATGCTACACCCCCTCGAGGATCTGGAAAAAATCGAAGTGATTACGCAATTTTGTAATGTACTGGCTTAACACGAATTTGATTTGGAAAAAAGAGGTATTGAAACACGGCAGAATTTTTCCAATAGCTTTTTCTCTATATACTATGCACGGTGACACTTCTCTAGTCAGCCAACCGGTCATATTTTTTCAGAACCGATTAAAGACTCCATAGAGCTACAATGGAGCCAAATCTCCATAGAGCTTCCATACTAATGGTATGGAAGAAACCTCTTCTCAACGGCCACCCGATTTCGGAACCATCAATGGCTGCCATAGAGCAGTTTCATTGTATATCTATCTATCTATCTACTAATATATATATATATATATATATATATATATTGTAACAGCTTGGCCAGTTGGCTCACTATTAATAAAATCCAATGTGTAAGGCGAAAAGCACTAAGCATGGACGATTAACATCTCATGCATCTATTTATTATATAAAAAAAACACACATTTTAAATGTAAGTTACAATCACATCTCAGCGCGCGGAGCTGAAATACAAAAATCCCGGCGCGCGCAAAAAACTCCCAGCGCGCGGAAAAAACTCCAAATCTTGCGCGTGGAAAAAGCTCCCAACGCTGTTGTAAATAAACAATCTTCGTCTACTGTCCAGTGGCGAACCATGGCTTTAAATTTTCAACTCTGGCGTTGTCACAAACTCCTCCCCCCTCCAGTGTTGAACTTGTCCGAACTCAGGATAAGTTCATGCTTGTTACTAGTTCAGATGCTGAAGGCAACAGATGTCTCAGTTCCATAATGTTCAGGAAATAAGCTCTAAATTTGCCATAGACAAAGACATCTCTTTTCCTAATACGGTACTGTGCCAATTCCCTATTTAAATTTTATTTAATGCTATTAAGTCCCTAACAATTTAGACTACCTGCAATAGCACTTTACAATGTACCAGTTACAACATAATATAATTATTTACAATCATATACAATTTAAAAATTTTCAATCAATTTTAAACAGAATTCCTCAAAATACTATTACATAAAGAATTACTTAAACATGAGACTCTAAAGTAGTACAGTTAAATAAATATATTCCGGCAACTTATAACTAATACAAAGCAATTTGTTTACACAAGGGATCAAATTTTATACACATTACAAAGTCACATGGTTTAATAGAAACTAAGTAGGATATGGGTGCCGGCTTAAGGTGTCTACATTACAGTGATTTTTCCCTTTCTTGTGTTGAATTTTATAATTGAAGGGTTGTAACGCCAGGGCCCATCGCAAAAGTCTCTGGTTATTCCCGGCATGGGTTTTGAGCCACACCAGTGGGTTGTGGTCGGTCTGTATTATGAACGGTAAATGACCATCTAAATAACACTGTAACTTTTTCACTGCATACACTATAGCCGCACACTCTTTTTCAGTGGTACAATATTTCCACTCTGATGGTTTGAGTTTTCTACTCATATATAGAATCGGATGTTCTTCTCCTTGGTCGTCGATCTGTGCTAAAATTATGCCTAGACCGGTGTCGGATGCATCAGTTTGCAATAGGAATTCTTTTTGGTAGTTAGGTGCATAAAGCACTGGTTTGCTTGACAATCTTTCTTTTAATATACGAAAAGCATCTTCACAAGCATTATTCCATTTTATCTTCCCTTTTTGTTCTTTTCCCTTGAGAGTCTCCGTCAAAGGGGCGGCGATAGCTGAAAACATGGGAATGTACTGTCGATAGTACCCCGCTAAGCCAAGGAAAGCTCGAACCTCTGTTTTGCAAGTCGGAGTCGGAAATTCTCGGACTGCTTGTACTTTTAACTCTGCTGGTGATCTTTTCCCTTCCCCAATAAGGTGTCCCAGGTACTGGACTTCTTTTTGAGCAAATTTACATTTCTTGGGCTTGATGGTTAATTGAGCACTTTTTATTTTGTCAAGAACCCTCTTCAGATGTTCTAAGTGTTCTTCCCAAGTTTTAGAGAATATAGCAATGTCGTCTAAATAAGGTATTGCGAAGTTTTCACAATCATGTAGCAAGTCCGACATCATTTTGCTAAAATAATATGGGGCATTTTTCAGACCAAACGGCATTCTCAACGGACGGTAGACCCCAAAGTTGGTTGTGAATGCAGCTATTTTCTGGGCCTTCTTACTTAAAGGAATCTGCCAATATCCTTTCGTTAGATCTAACAAAGTAATGTACTTTGCTGCAGCAACTGTTTCGACTCTTTGCTCTATGTTAGGCAATGGAAAGTATTGGGTTTTAGTAACTTCATTGATTTTCCTGTAATCTATACAAGGTCGAGGATCTCGTCCTGGGGATTCAACTAGTATCATGGGTGATGTATAATCTGATTCACCCGGTTCAATGATTTTGTATTGCAACATCTTCTGGATCTCTAACTGCAATATCTCGTTTTGTCTAGGTGACATACGATAGGGTTTCATACGAATAGGCTTATCGTTCATTAGCTCTATGTCATGTTCGACGACGTTTGTTTTCCCTGGGATGTTAGAAAACAATTTGGCATATTCTACCAGTATTTTCTGCAATTGTTCTTGCTGTTTTTCATTTACAAGCTTATCTAAAGCACTATTCTCCCTTATTTCATTGAAATCGAATATGTTAGGATCCGATTCAATCTTCGGAAAATCATCTTCAATTTCCGCAGGTTCGTTGTCATCTAAACTCCATAAGATGTTCACAAGCTCTGGCCGTTTGTAATACGGTTTTAGCATGTTAATGTGATAAACTTCATTTTTCTCTTGTCTTCCTTCTGAGCTAACAACATAATTTGTTTCTGACAACTTCTTAACAATTTTGCCAGGTCCTTTCCACTGAACTGCCAGTTTATTTGGTCTACAAGTGGATAAGATCAACACCAAGTCTCCCTCTTGAAATACTCGTTTAACAGCATTTCGATCATACCATTTTTTTCGTTTGTCTCTCATTTCTTCCATTTTTTCTTCAGCTAACTCCTGACTTCTCTTCATTCGATTGATTAGCTGAAACACATATTCAACTACTCCATTTCCTTCTTCATCTGGCTCCAACCATTGTTCGTACAATAAGGTGACCGGTGACCTTAGATTTCTTCCATGTACTAACTCGGCAGGACTGAATCCAGTACTTTCATGTGTGACAGTCCTTAAGGCAAATAGAGCTGCTGGAACATGTCTTTCCCATTCAGAAGCAGCTTCAATGCATAACACTCTCAAAATTCTTTTGATGGTCCTATGGAATCGTTCGACTGGATTAGTCTGAGGATGGTGTACAGAACTTCTAATGGTTTTTATTCCAAATCTCTGGAAAAATTCTACAGTTAAGTTACTCATAAATGAGGTCCCTTGATCAGTTTGTATTTCCTTCGGAAAACCCATACGACTGAATATCTGCAATAATGCATCAATTACAGACGTTGATCCAATATCTGCTACCGCTACTGCATCTGGATATTTGGATGCCATGCACATAGCTGTAATCAGATAACGATTTCCATTTGGTGTAGTGGGCAAGGGCCCACAAGCATCTACATTTAGTTTGCTGAAAATCTCAGATATGACAGGTACCAAAGTTAATGGGGCTTTCTTCTTGTCATTACATTTGCCGGCTCGTTGACAAGCATCACAGGTTTTGACAAACTCCTCTATTTCTTTGTAACAATTCGGTCAGAAGAAATATTTCACCATTCGGTCCTTTGTTTTGGCGACTCCTAAGTGAGCCGACGTTCCTTCGTGGCACATGCTTTTGACTTGCTCCCTAAAACATTCAGGAACCACAAGTATATCAACTTCTTTCCCCATCTTGTCGACTTTCTTCTTAACCAGTAATTTATCTTTAACTATTCTGAAATCTTTTGATTCTGTCGAGGCCTTTTTGGCTAATGTAAACAACGGAGCCAGATCTTTGCTCTTCTGTTGTTCTTCAGCAAACTTTTCTGAATTGACTTTTCCCAAGTCCAAAATAACTTCAGTTTCATCAATTTCTGGCAAAAGTTGAACTTCTGTACTTGGAAGATCATTTTCTTCCTCTTTCTCTAACTCTGTCTTTTTGGACATTTCAAATTTCTCTTCTTGGGATTTTGACAAGCTTCCTCCTTCAGCAAGATGTTTTCTCTGCTGCGCTCTTGTAAGTACTGCTTTCACAGTTTCCTTTTTCTTCCTACTGTCATCTTTAGTTTCTTCTAACAGAGAGGCGGTTTTATTTCCAAGGATGTACCTCCCTTGGTCCAAGTTATCTCTGAGAACGGCAGCCTTAGTGGTGACATGGCCCAATTCGCATTCAATTTCAATTTCGGCCAAAGGCAAGCAAGACATCTGCTCGTTCAGTAAATGTTGCACCCATACATGTTCCCCTGTCATTCTTTGAGGCGACACATATTTCTGGCACACTACATCTACAGTTGCTCCAGTATCTCTAAGTATAGGAATGCTAGTCCCATTTATTTTACCAGGAATGGTGTATGGAGCTAATAGGTCTTCATCAACTTTATTCTTAATATAGTTTACGCTGCCTATACTGTTTTTCTTTTTGAGTTTAGGGCAATCAGGCCTGATATGTGTGGTATCCCCGCATTCAAAACAATGAAACTGTTTCCTCTTATCGAAGTTGGGATCTGGTTTCTTAACCTTGTGGAAGTTTTCCATTTCTTTTACGGCATACGTATCTTCCTTTTTCTGGCTATTTCCCTTCCAAGGTTTCGATTGCCATGGTTTTTTATTACTTTGATCCTTGTAACTCATCGAAGGAGTTTTACCCCGTATGCACTTTCTCACATCCTCAAATTCGTCAATCTTGGTTACAAGTTCAACTGGGGAAGTAATGGATGTCCAATGATCCAAAAAGTTTTCTTTAAATTCATTCGGTGCCCTTTTCTTTATCTGATCAACGATCATCAATTCTTTTAATTGTTCATAGGTTTCTATCTTCAATCCATTTAGCCAGCCTTCTAGATAATTTTTCATCTCGTAGTAAAAATCCTGCCAAGTACGGTCTGGTGATTTTTGCAGTTTCACAAAATTTTGGCGAAACTTCTCTGGGCTCATCTTAAAACGCTTAAGTAATAAGGTCTTAACATATGGATACTCACTAGCCTGTTCTTCAGGTTCACGAGCTATCAAGTGAGCAATTTCTAATGGCAGAACACCAATTAATTTAGTGACCCACTTCTCTCGGGGTACCTTAAGAACTTTCGCTTGTCGTTCGAAAAGCTCTAAGAACAAACTTATCTCACCCCCTTTTTCATCAAATTTGGGCATTAGCTTTTGAAGTTCAATTTTAGAACTAAAATCTGTACTAGAATTAATAGATTCCTCAGAGTTTTTGTTTTCATTTAACTGTAACTCTAATCTTAGTTTTTCCAATTGAAAGTCCCTTTCTTCTTCTTTCATTTTTCTTTCTTCTTCTTTCTCTAATCTTAGTTGTTCCAACTGAAAGTTCCTTTCTTCTTTCTTTCTTCTTTCTTCTTCTTCTTTCATTTTTCTTTCTTCTTCTTTCTCTAATCTTAGCTTTTCCAATTGAAAGTCCCTTTCTTCTTTCTTTTTTCTTTCTTCTTCTTTTTCTTTTCTTTCTTGTTCTTTCTTTTTTCTTTCCTCTTCTTTTTCTTTTCTTTCTCTGATCACAGTTGAAAGAAGTTCTTTTATATACTCTTCCTCATAATTACTACTTTTCAAAATTAAGTTGCGCAGATCAATTACCTTTAAGTCTTCTGTTGCATTTTCCCCTAATTCTCTCGCAATCACCTTCAAGTCCTCCTTCCGGCCTTGGCCAAGATAAGCCATATTAAATTCCGAATCTAACACTACTATATTCTAAATTGCACAAATAAATTATAATACACAGTTAATATCTGCCAGTTTGGCTTTAGCAGTATTCAATACAAATAAAATATTCTTTATCTTTACAAAACACAAACACAATTTACTTAAAAATCAGTTCGATTTTTAATACATGAATCGTTATTCATTTAATTATTTCAGCCAGTTTGGCATTACACAATATCTCAACTATCTTAAGTTTTAAGAATTTAAATCGCCAGTTTGGCATTAAAATTTATCTCATCTATCTCAAGTTTTAAGATTTTAAATCGCCAGTTTGGCATTACACAATATCTCAACTATCTGAAATTTTAAGAATTCAAATCGCCAGTTTGGCATTAAAAAAAAATATCTCAACTATCTTAAGTTTTAAGAATTTAAATCGCCAGTTTGGCATTAAAAAATATCTCAACTATCTTAAGTTTTAAGATTTTAAATAGCCAATTTGGCATTAGATACACTTGAAACACGAACACACTTTATGTAATTCGAACTAACAGAGGATACACAATTTAATTATTACACATACGAAACCAAATCTAGAGTTTCTAGATAAAAATAAGTCAGTCTGGTACTTGTGAACTGCTATTTTAAACCGATGCATATAAGCCAGTTTGGCCCCCCAATATACATCCAAAACTTTCAACTAGTTTAGCCTAATAGCAAACACTAAGTTCCTAACTTTGCCAAGGCGGCAACAAAATCTCAGGCACGTACTGTATTAAATAAAAAGAAATACCTCCTTTTAGTTCCTCCACGCAATATTTTTTATCGCTGGATTCCGCATTCAAAATCTCGGTGGAACCTCCATTTTCAATATATATATATAGACTGTAACAGCTTGGCCAGTTGGCTCACTATTAATAAAATCCAATGTGTAAGGCGAAAAGCACTAAGCATGGACGATTAACATCTCATGCATCTATTTATTATATAAAAAAAACACACATTTTAAATGTAAGTTACAATCACATCTCAGCGCGCGGAGCTGAAATACAAAAATCCCGGCGCGCGCAAAAAACTCCCAGCGCGCGGAAAAAACTCCAAATCTTGCGCGTGGAAAAAGCTCCCAACGCTGTTGTAAATAAACAATCTTCGTCTACTGTCCAGTGGCGAACCATGGCTTTAAATTTTCAACTCTGGCGTTGTCACAATATATATATATATATATATATATGTTTTTTTTTCTATAGCGGAGGCACTTGTCGATAAACATTCGCCTATACTACGTCGCAGTTTTCTGTTCATTTTATTATGAGGGCACCATATAGGCGGACAGCAGTACTCCCTATGAAGTGACGACACAAACGGAGGCATTTTTCGTGGCGCGACGCTGGGATTCGATCCGAGCACCCTCAGCACCGAAAACCAGAGCGGTGTACCACTACAAGCCCTTAGGTGGCTTGTGGCGGCCAACTTAGGACTAATATATATATATATATATATATATGTGTGTGTGTGTGTGTGTGTGTGTGTGTGTGTGTGTGTGTTGTTAATAAAAAATACTTCCAATCATTGGTAAAATATTGGGAATTTTTGGTCAAAAAACTATTTAAAATGGACACTGCCTATTTCCTTAAGCAACCAATCTGAAAGTAGTTACAATCCATGGTTAAAAGTACTTCATTTACTTAATCTAACAAACTTACTTAATCTACAGCGGCATGCGAAATGCAACGAAATGGCTGAGAAGTTTGGAAAATTTTCAGAGGCTTAATTAAGAGAGGTGGTAGTCAGCATTATTATACCTCTTGCTCCCCCTCCCCTGGAGTTAAAAATAAATTATTTCAGCAGGTAACTCAAATATTGGAACTTTAAATCATACTAAAAAGTTCAAAATCTTTTCATTAAATTGTTCCCCGGAAGTGGATTCTAGTTCTGCCGCTGATGAAATGTAGAGAGCATTCACTGGTAGAAATTCGTAATCGAGGAATCAAATCATATTAAGAATATATAACATTTCCTAATGATTCAAGGGGAAGAGGGGTTTGCACGCATCTAGAGTCGCGAGTTTTGAATCCCGCATTCTGGAAGACGATCATCACAGTGGCGGCTGACCATCGGGAAGAAAAATAACGGATTATTAGGCTGCATTGTGCTGACATTTGCCATGAAATAAAGAACAGTTGTCGGAATAATATAGTTAAATAAAAATGTGCTGTTAGCATCTTCTGTCGTTGGTGTAAAATGCCAACGCCTTGTGCATTAACTATGAAGGAAGAATTGAAGCGATGGGGATGAACTGCGTGAGATTACCTCACATCGTCAGGATTGTGTGAAGGTCAAAACGCAGGCCTTGACTTCCTGAAACGCTGATGGAATCCAGAACCTAGCAGGTGCTTATTTTAAAAAGAAATACACATTTGACCTTAAGAATATATCTGTGGCTTGGTACAAGAAGTGCCTTAGTCAATTTTCTCCAAGATGACTTTGTTTGCTTATGTCTCTTAAAAAAAATATTCTTTTCAATGTAAGAAGTACCCAAGTCTGTACAATGGTTTAGAAAACACTTTCAAAGCATCGGACAGACTTGGGTACTTTTTTTAAAGAGACATAAGCAAACAAAGTTATCTTGGAGAAAACTGATTTAGGCACTTCTTGTACCAAGCCACAGATATTAGAAACTCCAATTTTTTTTTAAAAAAAGAAGATTTATTATCCTTAGTTTCTGGTAGGAGGAGTTTTAAACCTCGAAAAGCTACGGGGAACTTGGTAAAATAATCTACCCTGATATAGTCTGAGATAGCCCAGGACTACATTTCCGGTGTAAAGTAAACCAACGCAGAACTCTGCTGCTGATTTTATATTGATGTATGCATATCTTCATAACTTTAGAAAAATGTAACATTAATTCGGACATTTTTGGCGAGCGAATCTGCTTGGCGCCGTTTGTTTAGCCGCTTGAGCAACCCCAGCGCTAAACTTGGAGACAAGGGGTCCCGGACGGGCGGAGGGGGGGGGGAGACGGATTTGAAATGAGGGGGCTAAAAAACAATCATTCCCATTGCACGGCATCGAAAGGAAAAAACGCATAAAAAGACACCGTTGCATAACAAAATACAAATTCGAAATTGATGACGAAGTACCTAGGACAACGTCGCATTTTTTAATATTCTTATTCCTGTTATTTTTTCCGTATTCCGGCATTTATTTATTTCGAAATGCTTTCCCATTTTGCATAAGGAAGGGGGAAAAAAAAACTCAATTTGTTTTTCAAAACCCCCGAAGAACGGATAAATAAATAAATAAAAGCGGGAGCTTCGTCAAAATTCAACTTCACGTCGATAAAGTCGAATCTGCGTACGGAATTTTTTTCTCTTTTTATTTATTTTTTTCCTTCTTCCTCTCTCTCTCTCTCTCTCTCTCTCTCCGCGTAAAAAACAATTTCTGCGAGCCCAAGTGCCACGATATAAAATGGAATAAGGCTCCGTTTCGTGGAACCTTATTGTAAGGGAAAAAATTTTCTTGTTTATTTGTTCCGCATATTTTTGTCGATAACCAGGGTATGAGGTTGCAGAAAAGTAGTCCAATTATATCCGAATTTTGCAGAAATGAGCAATTTCCGATCGGAAAGACAAAATATTCGATAGCAGAGATTATAAAGATAATCTATAGGATTTTCTTTTATTCAAAATAAGAATCTGATATCCATTTTCTCTTCCAAAAGCAGAGAAACAAACATATTTAATAAAATTTTTGAAAAAGGAGGGCTAATAAATCTATCGAGGCAGGAGTACGTGACATTTCACGAAAAAAAAATGAGAAGAATGGGGTGATTTCTTATTTTTACGGAATTGTGTTTTATGCTTATTTGTTTTCCGGAAAAAAAAACCTCCGTATTCTTTATGCTTGTAGCTAAAAGGGGAAATAATGAATCTGGATATTTTGCATTTGGGCGTATGATCTACGGAATTCAATATATAGGATATGCGTATCTCGTTGAAATAAAATGATCTTATTTGTACTGCGCTAAAAAGGGGTAAATAAAATCCAATACATACGCGATTCAGATTCCTAAAGTACTGTCACTATTAAATTAGAGGAGGCTTTAATAGTTTCCCTGTTTGCAGTGTTCTTCAGTCTCGTATCATGATGTCAAGCGAAATAAAAATCAGGTTTTCGGATACGGTAATATGACTGGGTTTCGAATACAGAAAGGAACCAAACAGCTTGCTAAGCGAAAACTACCCTCTCGGAAAATTTATTGCTGAACTATTTGTGATTGTTTGGGAAAAATTCCATAAAATACAGCTAACGACTTAAAACTATTATTTACGGGCATGCTGTGATACATTACTCTTTCTTAAAGAAAACATCTCAGTATTACATCTGAAATTTTGCAGCAAAAGTGTTCTGGGGTAATCTTAGAATGTAATTTTTTTACGAATTATAATTCACCCGCGCAACCATGTTCTATCCCAAAGTAAGTTAAACAGTTCTTGTGAAAACACCATTCTTCCTTTTTCCTATGTCTCTAGTTCATTGGTAAGAGAATAAAGCCTTAAAGTAAAAGAGTTACTAGTTTCTAGAAGAACTCTACCTAACTGCTCTTACTACCACGTTAGGGTTGAATCATTAGAGAACACTTCAGGTATAGAGAGTGCCTTACTCTACTCTTAGAACAGTGGTAAGTGTCAAGCAAAGCTTTTAGCTAAAACAAACTATTTAGTAAAACTCGAGTTGGGATTACAGATAACACATACTTGCAGCGAAGTTGAATATTACTTGTATTCTAGAAATACTCATCACAAACTCTAATTCCCACCCAGGGTCTCACTATTGACTAGCTCAACCTGGTCTTTTATGGAACGACAACTACAGTTTAGTCAACTAGTGGTCTCCACTTGCTTCAGTTTTAAAAAAGTTCTGTATGGCCATTCGAGATCTTTATACATTCGTTTCAAGTACTGAGTGGTTTTCGCTCCAACGCTCATGTGAATTTGCCTCTCGATTTTATTCTGTGTTTGTACTTACGGGATATTTTTAAAACTGCTATAAAGCTTTATTTCTGCTTTAAATAACAGAGTGAAAGTGGTAAAGCTGTTTCGAAAGGTTTGCATAAACTGAATTGAGAAAGAGGGCCTAAATTGGTTAGCCATTGAGCAGTTCAGCAATTTTTATGGGTTCTTTTAAAATTATCCTTTACCAACTTTGAATTCACATTCATTTTACATCTTTTTGCCATAAAATAAGCTGGAAATTTTCATTCGCAATTTAAAAATATACATTCCTTTTTCCTCGCTTCCGTGTCATCCCATTTTTCATTTGCAATAATGGTTTCCATAGTTTCAAACGAGATAGAATCTAAAAACTTTTTGTTGGCTCATCCGAGATCTTCTCATCACAGTAAGCTACTAACTGAATAATTATACTAAGCAAGTAATTGAAGTCTTTTCAATGGACTTCCAGAAGGACTCACATCTGTCTCCGTTCACTCATTGGTTTGATCTCCTGTCGTTTATTAACTGCGCGTTGAAAGCTTATCACCGACAGAAGGAAACCAACTTAGATTTTTTAAGGCCTGCATCGCAATTTTCTGGAAAAGGAACTCAATAAAGATTTTGTCATGACAGCAGACTCGTCTTGTACACTGTAAAAATGAAATGCTATATTTGGCATATTACAAAAAAGAGGAAGTATAACAAGAAGGGTAAGAAGATCTATTTAAGTTACAAGAGAGGAATGCGCAAAACAGGTAAACCAGCTACCTGGAAAAACTACAACCTGAAAAGTGATAGCTATTTAACCTGAAGCAGAATTTCGTTTTTACTGTGTATTGCCAATGAAATATCTAGGACGAACATAAATACTAAATTAGAACGACAACGGTTCAGCATCACAGTCATTCCATTCATGAAAATCAAACTTTTATTGTCCGAAAATCGAACCCGAACCTTTAAGTTTACCTTTACATTATTCCCTGATTATAAAATCCCGAGTTTTTTTTTTTTTTTTTTTTTTTGGGGGGGGGGGCACTATAAGGACTCAACCTCAAACCTCCTAGCATTTTTATCTCACTCTTGACAGACGTGGTACATTTTGCTCTCTGATCAGAGGGGCTTACCTTTACATTCCTAAGCCCCGTCAACATACTTTCTAGTTAATCCAGAAAAAAATTGACTCAAAGGGACAAATTAATGATTGTGTCACAGATTTTTGTTCCAAACAAGACTCTCACAGGTGGGAGTTGCGTACTGACATCGCTGAATTTGAAAATGCTAACAGGTGCCCAATTATGTTGCAGTGACGTTAGCGATCCTCTTTACCTTTTCGAAAGACTTGTTCGTATTGTGACCCTTGATACACTATCTCAGTGAACTAACTGGGCTATGAACAACAGAAATTGTTTCAGCTACAGTGCCACCAAAAATTGTAGATAAATTAGGGATTTACAAGATACTAGATCACATGTTTCTCGGTCAGTTATCGCTATTCACAAGCTAAAGATTCCTAACTAATTCCAAAATTGACCCAATACTCCCATAATGCGATAACTACTCCTTTCTGATCAACTCTTTATTCCTGTACAAATCAAATTTACAACCCTGTTGTGTTGCGCTCATTGCTGGGGACTGATAGGAACTTAAGAGACAAGTAAAATAATGCACCCTAAACCTTTCAATCATTGATTGCCTATGCACATCAGTCCGAAAGCTTTAGAGAAGTGACCTGTATAATATCGGATGTAAGATTTCTGATATCCATCTTGGAGGATTAATGCTCCTTATTAAGAAAACTAAACAACAAGAATGTTACAGAAAAATGGCCTCGCGATGGTAGTACATTTTGCATAAGTCCTGCAAAATATCGCTAAATTCAAATTCGAGATCAATAGCATGATTCTACCCGTGGAAAACCAAAAATATTTATCGTTACATGGGCGAAACGAAAACGAGGTTCCAGCTTGGGATAGCTTGGGATATAATGGCTTCCGAAATAATGGTAATGCAAAATATGTTATAATAAGACATCTGACCGTGCTATAAACCATAAATAAAAACTTTTATTTGTACAACCGAGAAAATTAAAAACAAGATGAGTTAAGTTAGCAAAATTGAAACCACTAACAGCCAGGACTGTAAATCCTAATCAAATAGACAATTTAAGGGGTACCTCTGTTTGCGGACGCGTTCTCCAACAGCCAATAATAAAACTTTGTCAAAAGGCTACTATATGAGTTTGATTATTTGACAATTCAGAAGCGTTTTAATTGAAGACAAAACTTATATTATATTATACGGAAAAGAATATTATAGTGGTTTAAATTTTTCTAACTTAACTTATCTTCTTGTTTTTAATTTTCTCAGTTGTACAAATAAAAGTTTTTATTTATAGTTTATGGCATGGTCAGATGTCTTATTATAACATATTTTGTATTACCATTATTTCGGAAGCCATTATATCCCATTATATTACCATTATATCCCAAGATGGAACCTCCTTTTCGTTTCGTCCATGTAACGATAAATATTTTTGGTTTTCCACGGGAGGTCGTTATAATTTTATTCAATAGAACAAGAGAGAATACTTACAATAATTTTTCATTTGATTTGAAGAAATTGTATGTTATGATAGCTTATATGAAACCAACATATTTTCAGAGTCCGTAGACAAATGTGCTTCATTGCTTTGAAGGTTGAATATGCCCTTTATATTATAAATTTAATCTGTTGCACTGTAAGGGGAAAAAATCTTGTTTAGAGGTAAAGAACTAGCAGCTTGGTTGCCAAATATTTTTTGTCAATATTATGCAAAAACAGTCTAAAATAACTTCTTCAATCGCCAGATCATAACGTATGTTCCTTGCCCACGGTCAAAAAAGTCGAAATTAGTATTTACTTGGTCTAGGTCTTATGACTACAAAGCATGCGTTAAGAAGACAATAGTGTTTGGATAAATACATAAGAGCAGTCAAACGCTATAATTAAACGCTGTAACTCAACTCCCTGGGAGTTAAAGAAAGAAAGGTTTCAAGAAAAGTTAAAAAATTAAATCCCATGTGAAACTGTTCACTTTTCATTAACCTTTTGTCATTAAAATAGGTTATAGTTGCTCACCAAATTAAAAATGCTACACTATATGTTTATTAAAAATGCTATGTTATATATTAAAATACGATGTTTTTAGAATACGGTTTTTACCTTTAGAATTTGCAATAATAAACAGTAGAAATGACGAGTTTTTTCCCGGTGCGATATACAAATCCTTTACGACACACACATGCTGCCCCGACTTTATTTTCTCAGGAAAGCAATGAATGCATCTTTTGCCGTATTCAATAAGTGCTATATTGGGGTTCTACTAGCGAACTATTACGAGGGATTTTCATACATCAAATAATTGTAGTGATCGACTAAGAGAATATAAGTCAATATATGCCTGACACCTGTATATGTCATCTGTTATATATGTCTTATACGACAGGAGGACTGTAAGGCTTAAATGTTTAATGATAATAAATCACTAAAAAATACTTATTTTTCTTAAGAGCTTTTTTCAAATCCAGTTTGGTCTTTCGAACTAGCATTCCGCAGTTGTAATGGGTATTTGCAATCGATCAGAATTGACTGTAAACTGTAAGATTCATATCTGTTTAGCCCTCATGTAGCAAGGCGTCCTTAGCACAATAATAATAAATTAAATTAATAAACTAAGCAATATGTATATTAACCCTCAATATAAATGCTCAACTGGGAGTGAAAATTAGAAAAAACAGCGATCGGAAACAAAGAAGTTTTTTTTTTTTTTTTTTTTTTTCAATTCGGAGGCACTTGTTGCGAAGACATTCGCCTATAATTCACCGCAGCTTTGCTGGCCATTTTATTATGGGGGCGCCATATAGGCAGACCAACATTGCCCCCTATGAAGGGACGACACACATGGAGGCATTTTAGTGGCGCTTCGCCAGGATTCGATCCGAGCACCCTCTGCACCGAAAACCAGCGCGCTGTACCACAAGGCCACCACGGCCTTAAAACAAAGAAGTGAGTGCGTTAAACACCGGTCTTGTATAAAAGGAGGTGTTTGGAGACGAAGTTGTGCCTGGCGCCTCGGAAAAGATCAAAGAGACAAAAGCAACAATTAAATCACGATTGGTGAGTTTGACATTTAGATTTAATTCTGGATTCGTCATTTTTATACCTCAAAACTAGGAGCTGTAATCTCCCCTTTAGTTGTAACCATAAATTTGTGAACTTCCATAGAAGCTCAATAAACAGACTTTTTTTATAAGTTAGGGTTTCCTTTTACTCTTGCCACTGAACCGTGCTGTAGTTGAGTGTGATGTAGCTTTGTAACCAAAAAAGATTCGTTACTTAGAGTCGTGAATAAGCATCAATAAGTCTGACGACACATGCAGTCAACGTATTTAAGAAACGAGTTTTAACGAAGATGAGAGCGGAGTATTCTATATATGACTAGCTCTTGAGGTCATGTTCCATTGCTGCTGTTTTCTTACACACGAGTAACAGAAAAGAGAGCTGCCACTTACTGTTTACAAAGCAAGCGTGTTCTTTGTAAAAAATACAAAGATTGAGAATGAAATTAAACTGCGTTTGAATAATGATTATTTATGTTGTAAAGCTGCATTATTGTAGTCTACATTTTAAAAACAAAGCTAAAGTTCGTTGAAGTTATTTTCTTAATTAGTCGTTATGGGCATTCAAGTTAATATGGGAGGGTTTTCAGAAAGTATTAGATGATAACTTTACTTAGGTAACTCTGAATATATATACAGGACAAATTAATACTTGTTTTAACAAATTAAAGATACTCTCTGAGAATTTATTTTTCTAGAATTATTTTTAAATATATATATTTTAAAAATTATCGTTACATACCAACTCTCAAAGTAAGATTAAAAATATTTTTTAAAAACGCCGTTATTCACCATTTCGAAAAAAAAACATCCAACCAAGTAAGAAGATGAGATTATTAATAAAATTGATAGTGAAAAGAATGGTTTTTCAGATGTCGGGGAGAGAGACTTCAATCTATTCTGAATTTTAAAGATATGTAAATGTAAAGAGCAGAGAAAATATTTTTATGTGACGGACTTTTAAATATTCAAATTTTCAAGAATACATATAAATTATAATCTTTGTATTTCTATTAGCAAATTTATTTATCGTATTACGTTTTTTCTTCTAGTTACTTACTCAAAAGCTTTTCGAGATAGGGATTATTTTGCTTTATTTTCCTATTCAGCTTTAAATTAAATAATTTAAAGTCATATAAACTAGTTTTTTCGATTAGAAAAAAAGGGAAAAATTCATCATTTGTACTGATAATTTACTCAGTAACAATTTATTTTTCATAAAATATTTCAGAACGTCAAATAAAGAAATTTATTTTATGTGTCTTGCCAAAATTTGTGTTATAAAATTACCCACATAGTCCCTTTTTTTTATGACGTTATGCAAATTCGAATCACCTTTAAAAGAACCGTGCTTTACAGAAATCATTCTCCCATCAAAACGAATATCTCTCGCACAGATTTTTCATCAAATGATTGAGGGATATATTCCCTTATTTTTAACCATTTTTACCATTATTTTTAACTTTTTCTTTTCAAGTTCTCTTTCCTGACGTAAATTTTTCCAACCCTTCGGAAAAAGTTTCAAATGATTCCCCCACAGGCGCAAAAAGAGGAATCAAGGTTTCATGGAACCTTAAGAACGACTAGTTGGTACCCGTCAAAACATGACGGCTAGATAGTAAATAAATGTACTAATACACAAATTATACTCAACACTTCATTGCCAAATGTTGAAAATTATAATAATGCGCAGAAACAAATTAATGTGTTTAAGCGTCCTCATGCTTAGTGAGTATGGAAAGCCAGATTTAAAAATGTCACTGAGCATGCGCAGAAAGCAATTTTTTTAAAATTGTAAATTATCCCTAGTTAAACAACGCGAAATAAACAATTTCCACCGGGTTTAATCTTATATTTCACTAACATAATTATCATAAAAAAATGGCAGAGAGAGATCTAGAGAGACTCCTCGGAGTAAACGTGTTTAATTATTAAAACATGTCACTGAGCATGCGCAGAAATAGTTTCTAAAGCCAGATTTAAACATGCCACTGAGCTTGCGCAGAAATCAATTTTCTATTGTAAATTATCCCTAATTAATAGAAATTGCGGTTACAAAAACCAAATTTGA